>LPNX010301329.1:306332-380414 GCA_001517045.1 Pseudotsuga menziesii | reverse complement strand
TACACAAAACACATAGCCAAGCCAACAAAGTTGGGTTTATCAGGCCATTAAGGAGCTGATGAAGGAAATTTGCTAAGCTGGTGAGCTCATTACAGAGCCAGGAACACCTACACTAGAACTAGCCTGACCTCTAAGACACCCATCCACACCCAACACAAGGAATCAGTCCCTTCTCTGCTACACAGTCCCTCAGGCCCTGCATTCCCTTCCAGTGCTATTCAGGGGTGATGGAGAAGAAGGCCAGCCCTCTATCTCTATCTATGTGGTTTCCAGCCACTAGGTTTATCAAGCAAATCTAAGCCAACATCTCTGCTCCTCTCACAGTCCGAAGACCAACCATTGCACTCCGGCAATTAATTTAGCTATTACAGCTTAAACCAGGGAAAAACGACTTCAACCCATCTACAATAGTCCCCAAACGTAACAGCAAAAACGACTCACAACATGGGGGAAAACACACAGTCCTGAAGCTTATCAGTGAGCACAACTCACAGTAGGGAAAAACGCCCCAAATAGTCTGTGCGTGAGACCAATAGTCGGTGAGACAGCAAAAAACGTGAATGGCCCTTCACAGCCATGGTAAAAACACATGGAGCTACAAAAACATGAATGGAAAATGCACCAGCAGCTCCCAAAACGTGAGGAAAACAGCCCAATCCCCAGCACTACAAAAACGACCTCCCATCCATGGGAAAAATGAAGCCAACCACCAAAAACGTGGAATGAAAAACACAGAAAAAACTCCAGCTACTCCCAAAAGCCCCAACGTGAAGGAGAATGGTGAGGAAAAATGGAAAACGTGGATGCATGGCAAAATGGCATACGTTTTTGGGCATTTTCCTTGCCAAGGAAGTCAGAACACATTTTTCAAAAAAATGGTTCTCTGCCCAATTCGATTTTTTTTTGCCCATACTCTTCCCATTCCATGCAATAACTAACTCAACCACATTCTGGCAGAAATAAATGATTGGGGAAAAAGACAAGAAAGGTAGTTGACAGCTTGATGGGTCTTCTCATAGACATTTTGGCTTTTCCCCATATCCTTATCCTTGTGAAAATCATGCCCCTTTCGATTTAGTTGCTGCGACCGTAGCTGGTTGTGTTTATTTCAATTAATTGTAGATGCATATTTTACATGATGACCATCATAATATATGCCGCATTCCCCGATATACCATCGGTGACAATTTGAATCCAAAACATAGCATTACCAATCAATGGTGGGGCCTTGGCCTTTATCTCCACACCATGATCATTACAATATATACATCATATACATCTAATGTAATGGGGTCAAAACCGGGACATTACAATGCCTTATATGTGGGTGGGATTTTTTCAAAAATTCCACTTATTAAATATAACAAAAGTGTGACAAACAAATTCGATTATATGTTTTCAAGGCCACCCATGCAAAATATTGTAGCCATGGGAGTAATTATGCATCCTGAGTTGTTCGCGAGTGAAGGTTATAAGAAAGTTGCTGATTTTGGGAATTCCTTTAAGTAGTTGGAGGATACAATTGTTGATATACAAAGAAATGGATATCATTTTCAATTGCTCTTATCTATAAGTTGGGAAAGTTGTTTATACCATGAGGAAGGAGAATTCTATTAATGAGGTAATCTCATACTTTTCAAATCGTTGGAACGTTTTGGTGTTAGGAAGACCATCAAAAATCTATAGAGGTATGTTTATATTGGACTAATATGAAATAACAATGTGTACTTTTCAACACTAGTAAGCCAATTAAAAGGAAATTTGGGATTTACATGCCATTACTAGTACCTAGTATACCTTGGGAAAGTATCTCTATTGATTTTGTTGGAGCTTTGCCAATGCCAAGAAGAGGCCATGAATACCTATTTGTAGTTGTGTATTAGTTCAACAATATGTGTGTGATTATTCCTTGTAAGAAGTCCATTACAATCCATGAAGCAATGAAATCATTCTTTGCAAATGTATGGGTGCATTTTGATTGGCCAATCACTATCGTGTCTACTCGGGACTTTAGATATATAGACAAGTTTTGGACAACACCATGGGAAAATATGAACAAAGTTGAATTAATATTCTTGCATGTTTCATCTTAGATTGACGGGAATATTGACACTATAATTAGGAAATTGGTGCAATTGTTGAGAGAATCCCGAGACTTGGGATGAACAAGTAGTTTATATTCAAAACTCTTAATACAAGACAATTCACTCTTCTCCTCATAAATCCTTTTGATAAAAGTGATAGTTATTTTCCATCATCACCTTTTGATGCTTATGGATATAAGGAAGACAAACTAGAGATGCAAGAGGAGGAAAAGAAGGAAATTAGGTTCATAGATAAGATCAGGAAGGTTCATTTGAAAGTGTAGGAGCAACTTAGAAGAATTAATAAAAATATAATATCAAACATGATCATCATATAACTTATACCAATCTCTATGTTGGGGAAAGAGTGTGGCTTTATCTAAGTAAATAATGTCTGCAAGGGGTATCCAATAAACTAAAACATCTAAAATATGGTCCATTTGAGCTCATTGAGCAAGTCAATGATATTGATTTTAAACTAAACCTACCTCATTATATGAGAATGTATTCAATGATCAATGTGGAGAGCTTGAGATTGGTTGTACCATCTTTTCTAGATGAGAAAGAGAAGAACAATGCTTACCTATAGTGGATAATTTTGCATAAAATCCACTTGAAGAATTAGAGGACACACTTTTGCATAATATTTGGATGATTAATAGAGGGAAACAATAAATTTGAAAAATTGTCCTCAAGGGATAGAGTTTGAGGAAAGCCAAGTAGTATGAGAAAAAATAGGTTGTATATTGGTTTAATATTAGTCTTTCCTTAGAATATTTTGGTGACTAAAAGCCTCCCATTGGGGAGGTATGATATGAATGGATCCTTGAAGAATTAAAATGGCTAAGTGGTTATTTCTTTAGTTTATTTTGAGCTTAAGAAATTTTGGTTTTGTAATGCTTAAAACATATTTTAGAATCCTTGATGCCTTCAGAAGGTTTGTGGAAGTTTTCAAAAAGTGGTTAAGGAAAAATCTATGTGCGGCTTTGAGCTACATGGAATCATGAACAAAAGAGGGATCTCAATATTGTGCACCCCAGATAAGATCTAGGCAAGGGACCTTTGAAAGAGATAGACTAAGGAAAAAAAGTACGGGGATGGAAAGTTAAAGGTAAACACCTCATGTAAGTTAAATTGCACAAGGCACAAGAAAATAGATTATGTTAAAAAGCTTGTAGAGAATGATGCATGCAAAGTTCGACAAAGTTAGAGGGGAGCTTATTTCTTTGCACTGTGCACTCTACACAAGTCCAAGAATGTAAAGAAAAGGAGAGGAACTTTAATGTTTTCCCACCATGTTTCACATTCCATAACAAAAGAAAAGAGCCTGCGAGGAAAAGGCATGTGGAGTAAGCATTCAGAGCATGATACATGCTTACTTGCACATCGATACTCTCGCATAATAGAAGAAAGAGTTGACCCCATGATAAAAAAGGAAACAACTTACTTGGAAGATGACATCATCACCTAGGGTGTTGACATGTGCACACTTCGATGAATCATTTGTTACAGTGATAAAAAACCAAAATTTCTCAAATTCTATAAAAAATTTAACAATGGGTAAACATGTTTTGGCATTGTAACTGCTTCATCTAAAAATGGTTTGGAGTTCATTGGAATTCGGCATACATGGGGTTAGCAAGAATAAAATACATGTTGTGAAGGGAAAAAGGGTTTGAAAACACTTAAGATGAAGGGGAGAAGAATATTAGTGAGCAATTTGGGATAGCAGTTCGATTGGTTTGAATAGTGGCAGAGGAGATAGACCATCAACTATAAATTGATTTGAAACTAGATTTGCATTGTTTATAGAGACTAGAGAGGCGAAATTAGGAGTAGATTGATTGGTTCATGGAAGGGGTCTTATTATAGTGAGTTCAAAATTTATCACTATAAATTGTGTTTCCTATGTTTGAGATCTAGATAACCTTGTAAATGAGAAAGCATTATTAATAATAACCAAAGCAAGATAGTCATTTTGAAGATGGACTTTTTCCAAATTAGGTTTCTCCAGGGTGACTTTTTTATTACTGTGTAGATGCAATTGTATGGTTCAATTTTGCTAGCATACCTTGTACAAAAAAAACACAACTGATGTTAATGCACAATATGTTACAATTGATATTAATCCACATATTTTGTTTATGAAGAAAAAAACTTACTTATAAAGTAAAACTCCCAAATCTGAATTTCACATGTGGAACTGAGACATTTCATTCATTTCTATATTGTCTCAAACCATGACTTATACAAGCTATCCTTTATACATAATTATAACTATTTTAAAATCTTGACCAAATTTGTAACTTGGATTTATACATTGATTCACAGTGTTTTCCCTAATCAAAGTGAAATTTACCAAAGAAACATCCATAAAACTAAATAAAATTCGTTGATTATGTCAACTACACCCCATATGTGGAATGGATACATACGGATATTGTGCTACTAGATTATATAGATTAAATAGGTCTTATACAATGTGCTTACAACCACCATATATAGATAGAAAACAAAATTTAGAGGAGTAAACCAAATCAAGTAGTGAAATGATCTAACTAGAGACAGCCTACATAGGTAAATTTATAGAATTTTGAAAGAGAAGAGTTGGCTATATTTATGAACCAAAATTGTGACTCTTCAAAGGAAAACCATGCTCCTCTTCAAGTAAGATCAATGACTCGTAATTGTCTCATAATGCATTGATGTCCTCCACACAATGACAAATAACATTCTTGAAAATATATTCCTCTTGATTTTCTCCATTGAAGTTTCAATACATGATAACAAATATCTATAAAAAGGCCATAATTTTACCCTTATACTTTTCCTTCCTCGTAGCTTTCGATCTACTTTATCCCTGAGAGAATCACTATACTCATGGGTAGCATGATAGAGATTCTATATTTTAATTGGGGGCACTTCTAGGGCATCACAATGTTCTCAAATTATTTGTTAAGCTGTCCAAATTGAGCCATGATATCCCTAAGCAACTCTTTTCCCTCAAACGGGGCATCCTATTATGTCATTGGTATCACTTTCAATCAAAGTGACTCATGTTTATAGAATGTGAATGACAACATTTAGAAGATACTAAGCAGGGGAAGCCCACATGAACTAGATGAAAAGGGGCCACCAGTACTAATACTTCTTTCATCCATTCCAATGATCTTAAGAAACCCATCTTCCATTAACATAGAATGATTACACTATATTAAGAATTTTCTTAATATCCATATTTCTTTCCTTTGCATTGATGTATTGGCCTCTCCTTAAACTTGTTTTGATGAAAACCTTGTTAAATGATGATAGAGAAAAATATTTTTATATTAAACAAGGGAGGAGGGTAATGGCATGCTCATGCACCTATCCTACTCCTATTTCCAATTGATTTGTTATGTTATCCACCCGAGGGAACACGTCGACACATTTTGTGATGATGTCTCATTTGGCTAACTAGTCTACCACATAGGTTGTTGATCTCGGGACATGGATGAATTTTAATATCTTTGTTGGCCCACTCAACATAACTTGACAAGCCACAATAGCCTCAAAAATTTCTTATTTAGTATACCAATGATTATTTTTGAATCACCTTCAAAGATTCTTTTTAATAATTGGAATTGAGGGCTTGATCTAATGATTGTGGTTTGGAAATATACCTTATTCTTTGAGAATATATCACTGAACTAGTAAAATTACCTTATGATATATCCCAAATGATACCCAATCTCCCCTTACCCCATTTGGTCTTGAGTTCCATTTATACATCCCATTGAAGTTCAACTTCACCTATCCTTGTTGGGGTGGGGACCTAATTGGTATCATTCAATGGAACTATTCGGTGTCCTTTATTGGAAAATTTATTTTCACATTTTAAATATAGTCCTATATAGTTACATTAATCTATAATACTGTGTTCCTTTGATCCACATAGAAATTTAGAAGGCTTCTTCATTATTAACAAGTGGGGTTTCTAAGGCAGCAAGTCTCTGTCTAAAAATTTGTAAGAATATATTTCTATTTGATTGGCTCATTGACTAAAGAAACCTTACCTTTGATCCAAAGTCCCTCAGAGCTAGGGTTGCTTTCCTTCCAAAAAAAGTGCACACGACCATAATTTAGAACTATATGTTGCCCCAACTAACAAATTGGTGAATAGGCTCCCAAGAGATACTTGAAAGGCACGAGGGATGAAGACATTATTTGCATTGGAAACATGATATATTTTATAATCGGTATTCTGTTTTCCAAAAAAACTATAGTTTTCAAAAGGTAAGTAGCAGGTTGTAGATTTCTTTCTTAATAAAGGTTTGTGACAAAAACAAAGACATGGCCACAATTCACAAGCCTCTTTTATTATGATAAAACATCGAAATATATTAAAAAAAATATAGTGTCGACGATCAGTGAAGGGAATCAGTTCCCCTGACTCTAAATGACGTTGTGAAGACGTTTCAGCATTTTGAATACGCGATGGAGTAATGCGAAGGTGTGTGAGCATTTTGAATACGCGATGGACTCAATTCAGACGTAACAATTTGAAAAATGAAAAAACGCAGACACTATCTAGTATACGAAATTTGAGATGATGTCACACAAAGAACTATAAATCGTCTAAGAAAATTTATCCACCCAAAGTCCAACGGAACTGTGATTGATTTACATATATTCAAATCAGTAAAAGACGTCTATATAATCTTTAGTGTAAGATTGTGTTGAAGGTATTTGGACTATTTGACAAATATTGATCACGGTGAGAAAAATAGAGTCTATGAGATGGATGTTCCATATAATAAGAATCTCTACAAATTACAAAAGCACAACCTCTAAGAAGAACACTAGTTTCTCTAAATTCTGATATTCCTCCATACATATTTTTAACTTTAGCATTATTGTTTTGTTTATATAATCACATAGAACATAATATTATTTTACTAATTTACTAGAAATTATGATCTAGATGGATATTGGTGGCCACCCACATATTCCAATGGCTCAAAACAATTGTCTATTATGGTAGTTTCTTAGTTATTTTTCTATGTTTTTTTGGGTCCCAAACATCCGAGGTCGTTTTGAGGTCTTAAAAGATGTTTTTTGGCGATTCAGAGGGCCAAATAGTTGTCAATGGCATGCATTTTGCCTTACTTAGAAGATATAAATATCGGATAGACATTTCCAACGGGATATCGAGCACCCAAATCGGAGATCGTATGCAACATTTATGACCCTAAGAAGTTGATTGTTCAACTAACCACCTTGGGGCCACAAACTTTATGACGGTTCATATTCTAGAGTTATGTTTTGGACCTTTAGGGTTCTAGCCCTCATGATTATTATAAATAGGCCCCTTTGGACTCATTTTGTATTCATCTTGTCATGGATGGGCATAGCAACCACATATCTTCTTAGAGATAGCTACCACCATTCTAGTTGTTGTATTTACAGTTTGTTCTATTTCTGCCATTTAATAGAATATGTGTTTACCATATCTCTGTTTTCATTGCAATATGTTTGTTTATGATTCTATATATGTTCTTTCATTTTGTTCTCACATAAATCCTGATCAGTGGTACCACAGAAATCTACTCTTTGACTATTTCTCGGTGCATTTCTCTGATGAGGTCAGGGATTAGAGAGTTGGGTATCGAACTAGTTTCACTTGGAGAAGACCACTCTCGCCACCCCAAACGACCTCCCATGGTGGAAGAAAAGAGAGAATATAGAGTAAGAGATTCTATAAAGTCATTTCTCTATGAATCCCTCATGCGACAAAGGGACGAGATGATGGATAGCTTCACCCAAATCCTTTTATGAATGCCAGCAGCGACATGTGCGCTTCAACGAGCAACCATTTCGAGGATGCAACTCCCTTCAAGGTACAAGTTAACTTTGATATTCCTTTATTTCAAGTCCAAATTGATGTTGATGCCCTAGATAAGTGGTTGAATGTTCTAGAATGATATTTCTCTGTCCACAATTTTCTTGACGAGGAAAATATCACCTTTGCGCTCCTTAAGGGGCCCCCTTGTTAAAAATTGATGGAATACTTATTGGGAGAAAAACTCATTAGACGAGTTTGGAATGTTTGAGACAAATACCACTTGGGCCTCTTTCATAGATGTCGTCAAGGAACAGTATTTCCCTGTGGGAAAATATGATGACCAGTACACCAAATGGACCATTCTGCGTCAAGAGAGAGACTAGATGAGGTCAAAGTACACCAACAAATTTCATAGCTTGTGTACAAATTTGGGTATCAAGGACTATAAGAAGCACCTGATACTGAAATATTGCAAAGGACTACATCAGTACATCTGAACCGAGATGGAATTACTAGACATCTCATCACTTGGATTTGCTTATCGGTATGTTGTCAAAATCGAGGAGAAATTTCGACAAAATAACAAGCGAGAATTTGGACCTATGAATCCACCACAGAAGAAAGGCAAGAGAAACCCTGGCCCACAGAACATGGGACAAGGAAATGACAACCAATCCCTGCCACCAGCAAATAAGGGTAATGGAAACACAAAGAAGGATATCGGGAAGTGGTGCGAGTTCCACAAAATCCCCTGGCACAACACTGATGAATGTTGCTTAAAGCAGTCATTGGTGGTCGATCAGATCAAATCTTCATAATTAGATCCCTATTTCAATTCAGAACCTGATGTCATGGTCGTGAACCAGGGAAAGAATATCATTGATGCAAAACCATTTGTCATTGTTACTACCACACCGATTCAACTAGAGGATCCTGGAGAATCAAAGGCAGAGGAGTGCCTCTTCCACTCGCAGATGTGGGTGAAGGGAATTAATCCACTACATTTTGTTGTTGAAAACGACATCGAAGAGAACCTAATCTCAACAGAAGTCATAAAGATATTGGAGTTTCTGACAACACCACACCTGCAACCTTACAATGATCGGTTGGCTAAGCCAAGGACAAGGTATCTGCATTACTCAACAATGCCACCTACCATATGGAATCAACCCTTTTAAAGACGAGGTATTGTGTGATGTGGCCCCACTTGAAGTCTGTGATGTTATTTTAGGAAATTGATATATGTGGAAGCATCATGTTGTATATGAATCATGACCTCATAGTGTCATTATCATTTTGAGAGGACAACTCTATCGGATACTAGAGATAGTTGTGCCAGCCACAATATCGCAGCGTAGGAAGGTAAGATCCCACACCAGGAAATTCTCCTTCTTCACAATTGCATCTGAAGGAGAACATCATATCACAGAGACCTCCCACCCTCTACATCGGGTGTCTCTGTGCAACAGAAACAAGAACACAAAGTCAGTGTTCCCTCAACCATTCTAGTACCTCTACAGTGAAAGGACACACATTCAAGGTGCTCGTCCAGAAACAAATCATCCATACTAATTCATACAAAGGATAACACAACAACTAAATTGTTCAACAGCTCCAGTGCATCCATCAACAACAATTACATCCATGTGAAGATGTCAAAGAAATGCAGCCTCTTCAGTTCAACAAATGTCGCACCAGGAGATCAACTCACCACACAGTTTGAGAAATGATACAGGATTTGACGCAATAGATATCATTGCTTCCTAAGGGGGGAGGATTGATCTAGATGGAGATCGGTGGCTACCCACTGATTCCACTGGCTCAAAACAATTGTCCATTGAGTTATTTTCCTAGTTATTTTTCTATGGTTTTTTGGGTCCCAAACTTTTGGGGCCGTTTTGAGGCCCTAAATGATGTTTTTTGGCGATTCGGGGAGTGGTGAAGGGGTATGAAAATGGTTTGCAAAAACATGCATTTCACCTCGATCGAAAGATGTAAAGCTCGAATATACCTTTCAAATGGGTTATCAAGCGCCCAAATCGAAAATCGTATGCAAAAGTTATGACCCCAAGAAGTTAACTCTTCAACTAATCACCTTGGTGCCACAAACTTTATGACGATTCATCTTTTAGGGTTATGTTTTGAACATTTAAGATTATCGCACTCATCCTTATTATAAATAGTTCCCTTTGGCCTCATTTTGTATTCAGCTTGGCATGGATGAGCATAACAACCACATCTCTTCTCGAAGATAGCTACCGCCATTATAGCTGTTATATTTACAGTATGTTCTATTTCTTCCATTTAATAGAATATGTGTTTACTGTATCTCTATTTTCATTGCAATATGTCTGTGTTTATGATTCTATATATGTTCTTTCATTTTGTTCTCACATAGTTCCAGATCAGTGGTATCAGAGCAATCTTCTCTTTAATGGTTTCTCGGCACATGTCCTCGATGAGGTCAGGGTATAGAGAGTTGGGTCTCGAACTAGTTTAACTTGGGAAAGATCACTCTCATCGCCACAAATGACATCCCATCGAGGAAGAAAAGAGAGACAATAGAGCATGATATCCTATCAAGTCGTTGCTCAAGGAATCCCTTGCGTGACAGAGGAACGAGATGATGGAAAGTTTCTCTCAAATCCTTCTACAAATGTCGGCAGTGACAGGTGCACCTTCAACGAGTAGTTGTTTCGTGGATGTAACTCCCTTCAAGTTACAAGTAACTTTTATATTCCTTTATTTGAAGGCCAAATCGATGTTGATTCCCTAGATAAGTGGTTGAATGTTCTAGAATGATATTTCTATGTCCACAATTTTTTCAACATGCAAAATATCACCTTTGTGCTCCTTAAGGCGGTCCCCCATGTCAAAAATTGGTGGGATACTTATTGGGGGGAAAACTCATCAAACGGGTCTAGAATGTTTGAAACAAATCCCACTTGGGCCTCTTTCATAAATGTCATCAAGGAACAATATTACCTTGTGGAAAACTATGATGACCAGTACACCAAATGGACCATTATGTGTCAAGAGAGGGACCAAACAATGTCAGATTACACCAATAAATTTCATACCTTGCGCACAAATTTGGGTATCAAGGACTCCGAGTGGCACCTGATATTGAAATATCGCAGTGGCCTACATCAGTACATCCGAACCAAGAAGGACTTTCTAGAAATCTCATCATTTGGATTTGCCTATCGGCATGCTGTCGAAATTGAGGAGAAATTTCGACAAAAGAATAAGCGAGAATTTGGACCTGTGAATCCACCACAGAAGCAATCCAAGGGAAACTATGGCCCACATAACAAAGGACAAGGAAAATACAACCAGTCCCTACCACCGGCAAAGAAGGGTAATGGAAATACAAAGAAGGACACTGGGAAGTGGTAAGAGTTCCACCAAATCCCCTGGCATAACATTTATGAATGTCGCTCAAAACAGTCATTAGTGACCGAGAACAAATATTCAAAATAATATCTTGATTCTAATTTAGAACCCAATGTCATGGCTGCAGACCAGGGGAAGCAGATCATTTATGCATTACCAATTGTCATTGTTGCTACCACACCGATTCAACCAGAAGAGCATGAAGAATTAGAGGCAGAGGAGCGCCTCTTCCACTCGCAGATGTGGGTGATGGAATGCCACTACATTTTGTTGTTGACAATTGCAGCCAATGAGCTATTAGACCTAGTCGAAAGATTTAAATCTCAGATAGACCTGTCCAATGGGCTATTGAGCGCCCAAATCAGAGATCGTATGCAAAAGTTTTGACCCCGAGAAGTTGACTATTGAACTAATCACCTTGGGGCCGCAAACTTTAAGACAGTTCATCTTCTAGGGTTATGTTTTGGACCTTTAGGGTTCTCCCTCTCATGCTTACTATAAATAGGCTCCTTTGGCCTCATTTTGTATTCAGCGTGGCATGAATGAACGTAGCAGCCACATATCTTCTCAAAGATAACTACCACCATTCTAGCTCTTGTATTTACAATTTTTTCTATTTTTGCCATTTAATAGAATATGTGTTTATTGTATCTTTGTTTTCATTGCAATATGTCTGTGTTTATGATTCTATATATGTTCTTTCATTTCGTTCTCACATAAATTCGAATTAAATTATTTTAACGATTTTCATGTTTTCATTTAGTTAAACAATTTTATTTATTTTTGTTTATTTATTTTTGTTTAGTAAGCAATGGATGGATATCTCAATTTAAAAGTATCAAGAAGGGAAGGGAAGATGTGAAGACATGTGCATCCACCTGAAAGTTAATGGGACAGTTACAGGCTATTGAATCTGGTACCAAAGATTTTTTCTTTCTTAAGCTAGGGTATTCCAACATGCACCCTCTGCCAGACATGTGTCTGGTGTTGTTGTGAGGAAACTTCGTTCGAATCGGTGACAACTTTGCTGGAGAGATTCGACCCTTGGTTTCTCAAACACAACGACGACCTCTGAGCCGATTGTAGAAGCGAGTGTTGGCTAAAATGCAGTTGAAATGCTTGCGATTTGTACTGTTATTAAATCTTGATCTTAATTGATGCTCCCACAAAAGGAGAACAAGAGGAAAGCACGTAATCAGTAAGAGAAAGCAAACTGCGCCTACGAGGACAACACCCAGTGGGGAAAACATGTATTTTGTAATAAATCTTAGTCATATTTCTGTAATAAATCTTAGCCATATTTAATTTATTTTCCAAATCCATAATATACAAACCAGTATATGTTCATGATAGTATAAGAAAAATTACGACAGGTCAAGCTCGGCCATTGTAGAAACATGGTAGCAGTGGTCTTTACAGTTTACCATGCAAAAAATTGTTCAGGTGTTGTCAGCACGCTCGCTTCTTCCCTGAATTTATATGGGACCTTTGGATGTCTGAGTATAGAGCTGATTGAGAGTGCATATGCCTCACTTGCTTAGGCAAGAAGGGAGGTGCAGCTCAAGAATGACAGGAATAGCTTTTTCGAGCAGTATATGGGGCATGTGGATGTCCGAGTACATAGCTGATTGAAAGCGCTTACGCCTCACCTGCCTAGGAAGGAATGGCAGTGTTTTTTAGGCATGCCAAGAAGGCAATCCTTATACACTGGACAGACTTTCCCTCGGGAGGGGAGCCTGTCCAATGCACACCGTCGGATGGAATGGCAGTGTTTCTTAGGCATGCCAGGAAGGCAATCCTTATATACTGGACAGACTTTCCCTCGGGAGGGGAAACGGTGTGCATTGGACAGGCTCCCCTCCCCAGAGAAAGTCTGTCCAGTATATAAGGCGCTCCATGCCAGGAATAACTAGTTCAAGCAAGACAATGATATCTGGAACAAGAGTTGGATAGGGAATGGAACATGGAAGAACAGTCTAAACAGTCTACACGAGAAAAGATCCCCCTCTACAGCCCTAGAAACAGAGGACAAACATGCAAGAATCCACATGCAATGCACATGCATCCAACTACAACTAATACTAGTGTGGCTAACATTCATGTTTGCTACTCATGCTATATTGAAGGTAGCATTAACATAAATGAAAATACTCTTAGATATCTCAGATATCATAATGTTGTTTTAAACTAAGTTGAAACATGTAAAAATGAAATTGGCCTTGATATGAGGCCAAATAAAGCGTTAAAATTTTTTATTGGTAGAAAAAGGATTTTGTAAACATTTTATACGAAAACATATCATGAAGAAAATATGGAAAAACTTAAGATAAATATCCAAAAACTCAGAATAAATGTAAAAATATTGTTTTGGTTTTTGTGTTGATTAATAGAAACCTCAAGCCGATTCATATAATCGTTGCTAACATGGCGAGACTAATAAAACATCTAAGCCACAATTAAAGCATAAACTAATAAAACATCTAATCATAGACTAATAAAAAAATAATAAAGCATCTAAGACACAATTAAGGCACATACTAATAAGGCATCTAATCAGATGCTAATATGGAATGTAAGCCACAAGTGAAGTGTAATTTCACATGAGTGTACCTTACCATATAAATTAATCTTAACATAAAAATTTGATAAATATAAGTATTATATTTTATTTTAATGAGAGATGGGCTAATCAAATAAATTTATTTTGCACTTTTGGTCTTTCTCAACATTTTATAATAAATGTAAAGCAAGATTCGTCTATTTGTAAAATATCTTTGTTTGATTTGAAAAAATAATAATAAGCAAGTGCCTTTTGTATTGTCTTATATGATAGCTAAGTAAAAGTATCGTACAATGTGAAGTGTGAGGCATAGTAACATAATTCGGTCGTATTGGTCTTTTGTGTACGGAAATTCCGAAGAAATTTAAATTGGTCGAATATATGATGTATGTGTAATACTGATAGGGGTTAAATTTGAAAATTGATTTTAAAAAACCAAATTTTAATTATTCAAACACTCAAAAATAAATATCTTTCAATTTCATACTTTCTAATTCAATTTTATAGAAATAAAAATATGCCAAAGAAAATAAATATGCAAATATAATAGCAACACTAGATTTATCCTCAAAAACCATAGTAGCATAATTCGGTAGTATTGGTCTTTTGTGTACGCAATTTAGAACAAATTCGAATTCGAAGCTCAATTTTAATTATTCAAACACTATAAAATAATTACCTTTGAATTCCATACTTCTTAATTCAATTTAATAGGAATAAAATATGCCAAAGAAAATAAATATGCAATAATAGCAACATTATATTTATTGGTTATCAAAACCATGTGCCCAAAACCACTTACATCTTTGCTCATTCCATAATCAAAGTTAACCCTAACACGATTTAAAGATTCATTAATTAACTCAAAATGTAAGTAGTGGTAAATAGTATTTACTTTATTTTTAAAATAATTAATAACTATTAATAAGTAAGAGTTTTCTCTCTTGCACTAAGGGTATTATATTTTTGTTTTTAAAGACTAATTTTGGTTATAAAAAATATGTTTTAAAAAAAGAATGAATTTTTTTAAGTTTAAAATTTAATAGTTGATATTTAATATTTCATTAAAAATATTGTATTTGTTTAAATATATATAAATGTTATATATATTGTTGTATATTTAATTAAAAATATTACATATGAGAAGTCTACTTTGGTATTTTATTTGTATTGGATTTTTTGTTACATATTTTTTGTATCGAATCGTATTCGTATCCGTATTCTTACAGATTTATTATTGGGCCTTGGCCAAACAAGGCCAAGCCCACCAAAAGGGCATCTCTTTCTCACTTGGGCAGGTTAGCAAGAAACCAAAACCACTTATATCCTTGCTCATTCTTGATTCAAGGTTGACCCTAACACAATTTAAACATTAATTAATTAATTGCAAATGTAAGTAGTGGTAAATACTTATTTACTTTATTCTTAAAATAATTAATAACTAAGAATTTTCTCTTTTACACTAAGGGCATTATATTTTTGTTTTATTCAAGAGTAATTTTGGTTGTTTAAAAAAAAGAATGATTTTTTTAAGTTTAAAATTGAATGATTGATATTTAATATTTCATTAAAAATATTGTATATGTTTAACTATATATAAATGTTGGAAGGCGTAGGGGGTAGCGATCAGAGGGAGGAGCCCTCTCGCGCGGCTCAGGTGGGGTGGGGTCTGTGAACCCCCCCGGTCAGGCATGGTGGCGGCCTTAGCTAGGAGCCGGGGAGTGTCTAGGATCAATGGAGGCAAGGATGGAGCTGGGGAAGGGAAGAGATTTGGGGTGGGGAGCTGTCTCCCGAAAGCCCAATCAATACCATCGATTTAGATCTGGTCAGAGTCTATTCGGGAGAAAATAGAGATGTGGAAGGAGAAGGCCCTAATCGAGAAATTCGTAGGGGTCTGGTCAAGGGAGAAGGATCTGGTCCACTGGATCCAGAGCACCTAGAGCCCAAAAGGGCATTATGACTTTCAGTTGGGGGCCAAAGGTTTTTTTACCATCATTTTCTTCAACTAGGAGGACTGAGATAGGATTCTGGAAGGGGGGTTGTATTTTTTCTTCTCCGTGGGACTCTATCTGAGGCCATGGAAGGAACGGTTCAACCCAGATACGGAGGGCATGACTATAGCCTCGGTGTGGATCCACCTGGTAGGGCTTCCAAGGGAATACTGGGACATGGAGATTCTGTGGGACATTGGGAACTCTTTAGGGGAATTTGTGAAAATCGCTGAGCAAACCTATCTCCAAAGGTATACCACCTTTGCTCAGATCTGCGTTTATATGGATCTCTCGAAGGACCTCCCTGAGGCAATCAGGCTTAATTGGGACGATGAGGAATGGATCCAGCAAATTGACTATGAGAAGTTACCCTTCAGGTGTAGGATTTGCCATGAATACGACCATTTCAGGAGAAACTGCCCCAAGGAAGATAAGGAGAAGATGGAACAGACCTCGGGAGAAGCACTTGGGAGCGAGGGTTTCACTCAGGTCAAGAGCAGGCAGAGGAGTAGGGGCTTGGGCGGGCAGAAGCAACATAAGGATGAAGTGGGGAAATCAGGGGGATCATCTAACGCCTTCCAGATCCTGGGCGAAATAGCAGAGGTTCAGCCGCAAGAGGGAGAGGTTGTGGGAAGAAGTCTAGAAACTGAGATGATGGGGATGGAAGATGTAGACAAAAGTGAAGCCTGACCGGTATCCATGGAAGCGGAAGAAGTTGAGGACATGGACTTAGGAGAGATGGATTTGGATGCCCTGGAAGTAGAATGTAGTAAAGACGGCTCATGATACGTTCCCACAGAACAGATCGAGCTCTTGCAGCAAGCAATTTTGCATTCTAAAGTGCACAAGGATCTGGGGCTTAGATCGGAAGGGCCGAAAGGAAGCAAAAGGAAAACTCCGGAGGAAGATCAGAAACGAGGGAGGAAGTCGAACAAGCAAAGAATAGTAGAAATAGGAGTCATGCTGATTGAATCAGGCCAATACCCCACGATTAAGGCGGCCTTTTCTGAGGTAAGCAGGATTTCCAAATGAAGATAGTGACCTGGAATATTAGGGGGTGTAATCACCCCAGGAAGATTAGGAATCTTGCAAGAAATATCAAGCAGGAAAAACTAGATATTCTTTTCTTACAGGAGACTAAGTGCAGTTTTGAATCAATGCAAAAGATTGGGCAGAAGATTTGGAAAGGTAGCCAGGTCATGTCTGTAGAAGCAGATGGTATGCGAGGAGGGATAGCTATCTTATGGCGAGAAAGGGAAGTGGATCTCACAGGTTGGCGAGCAGGACGTTTTTCTCTATCAGTTGATTTCCACATTCGGGGCTCAGAGATGAGAGGAACGATCGTGAACATTTATGGGCCGAGTGCTTTCCCGCAGAAACAGGAGTTTGTCAATCATATCAAATGGCTAAGTGCCTTGGAATCAATGGAAAATTGGATAATCGGAGGAGACTTCAATTTAATATCTTCGCTCAGGGAAAAAAAAGGGAGGCAAGTAGATGCTGGACAAATATCAGGAGGACTTTAGGGAAACCCTAGTTAATAGCTCCGTCATGGATCTAAAAATTGGGGATGGTTGGTTCACCTGGAATAATCGAAGGGGTGGTGAGTACTTGGTGGCCTCAAGGCTAGACCATTTCCTGGTGACCGAAAGTATGATAAGGGGGGCAGGAGAAATAAGGGCAAACGTGATCCCAGCAACAGGTTTTGATCATTGGCCCATGTGCCTAAGCTGGGAAGGGGCAGCGGATCAGTTATAAAAACCTTTTCGATTCTAGCAATTCTGGTTAGAACACAAGGACTTTAAGGGTTTGGTGGAATAGTGGTGGTAGGAGTTGAAAGACTCAGGGGGAACAAGGATGTACAACGTTCAGCAGAAGCTCAAAGTGCTGAAGGCCAAAATCCATACATGGAACAAGAATGAATTTGGCAACATATTTGAAGATAAGAAAAGGATAATCTTGGAACTGACTTCTACCCAACAAAGAGGGATGGAAGTTGGGTGGGACCTAGATCTGAAGGAAAAGGAGAAGGACCTTGAAGCCCAGTTGGAAGCTAGAGAAAGAAAGGAGGAAATCTTCTGGAAATAGAAGTCTCGTGTGAAGTGGCCGCGGGAAGGGGATGGGAATACCAAATTCTTTCATAATACCACGGTCAACAACCATTTGGGGTCAAACATATTCAACCTTAAACCTCCCAATGGGACCCAGGTGGGATCTTGGGCCGAGGTAGAAGATGGCCTTGTCAATCATTTTAAGGAAATCATGACAGAAGACAACAATGAGAGGGGTTAGGATATTGATCGGATCATATCCCTGATCCCCAGCATTGTCACAAGGGAGGACAATGAGAACCTCACCAAACCGATCTCCTTGCAAGAGGCGGAGGGGGTCATGCAGCAGATGGCTTAGGGGAAAGCCCCCGGGCCGGACGGGTTTACAACCAACTTTTTCCACCATTTTTGGGACATGCTCAAAGAGGAGGTTTGGGCAATAGTGGAGGAATCCAAGACCAGCAAAGGGGTGCTCAAAGATTTTAATCCAACCTTCCTCGCTTTGATCCCAAAGAGCGAGGGGGCTGATGCTCCAGGTAAGTTCAGACCTATAGCCCTTTGTAATGTGATATACAAAATAATATCGAACGTCATAGCAAATAGACTGAAACCTTTGCTCCCGAGGATCATCAGCCCTGAGCAATCAGGGTTTGTGGAGGGGAGGCAAATTCTGGATGGGATCATTACGGTCCAGGAGACCATTCACTCGCTCAAATGCACTAGAAGCCTAGGAATGCTTATCAAACTTGATATTGCCAAAGCCTGTGACAAACTAAGCTGGGAGTACCTGAAGGAAATGCTAAAGGCTTTTGGGTTCTATAGGGAGTGGATAGAATGGGTCATGGGGCTGTTGTCCTCGCCTTTTTTCTTCATCTTCCTGAACGGATCCCCTACTAGATTGTTCTCACCATCAAGGGGAATTAGACAAGGAATCCCCTGTCTCTGTTTCTCTTCATTTTGGCAGCGGAAGGCCTAAGTGGACTCATACATGCTTAGGTAGGCCTGGGGAGGATACAAGGCCTATCCTTTTGCGAAGGCATGGAAAAACAAACTCATCAGAAATTTGTGGATGATACAATGTTAATGGGGAACCCTTCAGTCCAAGAGGCGTGAGCCTTCAAATCTTGTCTGGTGGCCTTTGCTAAAACCTCGGGGTTGGAGGTTAGTCCGGAGAAATCCCAGGTGTTCTTTTTCAATACCACGCTTATTACTCAGAGGAACATTGGAAGTATCTTGGGTTTCCAGAAAGGCAGGCTCCCAACTAAATATCTAGGGGTCCCTCTAAGCCAGAAAATTATTAGGCACACCTCCTAGCAAGACTTAGTAGACAAAATAAAGAGTAGGATGTCAAGATGGGCGATAAAACCTTTAAATCTCCCAGGGATACTAGTTCTTGTTAAATCGGTTATCTAGGCTATGCCTATGTACCTTCTATCAGTGCTATCGGCCCCCAAGTCAGTGCTCAAGGAAATCTGGAATCTCCAGTGCAATTTACTATGGGCGGGAAAAGGAAGTAAAGCAAAATTCACCCTGGTCAGCTGGGAGAAGGTGAGCATGCCAAAGAAATTGGGGGGCCTAGGGCTCTGTGATCCAAAAGCAGCGGGGGAAGTGCAGGGTGCCAAGATTTGGTGACGATGGAGCACCCACAAACAAGAGCCATGGGTCAAGATATGGCACTTGAAGTACGCAAGGGGATGGCCTGCTACGCAGTTGGTTCATTTTAGTGGGGAAGCCAAAGGTTCCTAGATATGGCAGAAGGAAAGGGAGGGAAGGCGGCTAATCCAAGAGCATAGATTCTAGGAAATTCAGGATAGAAGTCTGGCGAACATGTGGGATGACTCATGGAATCAACAACCCAAGCTAGGGGAGGATCCTAGATGGTTTTAATTACAGAGAACATGCTTAGACGAGGGTTGGGAGAAGGTGAATCAGTACTGGGAAGGAAATGACCAGGGTGATAGGTGTAAATGGGTGATCCCGCTTGATCCCACGAATCAAATCCCGAAAGCAGACATCAAATCCCTGGAGGAGGAACTCAATTCTCACGTCATTAGAGTTAAGGAAGGGGTTGATAGGCTCAGGTGGGGTTACTCCCAGAAGGGAATGTTCAGCATCAAGGAAGCCTATAACATCAAGATTAGAGGATAGGTGGAGGATGATGAGATCTGGGAAAAGGTATGGACATCCAACCCATGGCCAAAGGTGGCCATCTTCTACTGGTTGGTAGTTCGAGGGATAATTCTAGTAGGAGAAAACCTGAGGCGAAGAGGGATCTTGGGACCATCTAGGTGTGTCTTGTGTGCCAACCAGGAGGAAACCATAGGCCATCTCCTGGATGCGTGCCCTTTTGCGGCCGGATTATGGGATAAAGGAGCTCTGATGTTTAGAAGAAGTAATAGATCCAGAGGGAATCTGGCTCAGACCGTAAGGGATTGGAATCCGAAGGCATTCAAGAATAATATTCTTAGCTTTCTATGGCTTGCTTTCCCTGGAATGGTTCTTTGGGTTATCTGGAAGGAGCGGAACAACAGGATTTTTTGGGAACGAGAATGGTCTTTAAAGGCATCTTGGAAAACCATTTGCTCCAACTTGCTGGAGACAATCTGCAACATGCAGTGATCAGATGAGTATAAAGAGTTTATAGGTTGGGAAAAATCAGTTGCAGAGGCATGGGGTCTAGATAAGGGGGTCATAAGCGACCTTCCTCGGAAACCCAAGGTCTGCAGAGTGGAGAGCCCTTCATCCTGGTCTCCCCCTATGTTTCAAGTTTTCAAGGTTAACTTTGATGGGTTAGCTAAAGGAAATCCTGGAATGGCGGGATTTGGAGGGGCCTGTCGAGGCCATAAGGGGGAAATTTTACAGTTTTTTCATGGGAATATAGGTTTTGACACCAACAAATCGGTGGAGCTGGAGGGGATGATCCAAGGCATCCATCTTGTCGTCCAGAATGGTTGGCTCCTAGTGATAGTGGAAGGGGACTCCCGAATTCTCATCCACATGGCTCAACAGTTGGCAAACGGGAGGTTAGCAGAGAAAGTGGCATCCAGTTGGTGCCTGGCGGGGAGAATGGAGGACCTCTAAGCTCTAATTTTGGATTTCTCGACGCTATCCTTTCACCACGTCAAGAGAGAGGCTAATAGGGTGGCAGACTTAATGGCCAACGTTGGGGTCGCTGACATCAGGGATATCATGTGGGGATGACTTGAAGATCTCGAGGGAGAACCGTGGCTACCTCGCTTCCATTAACTCGCGAATCATGATGGTGATGACAGAGGATAGAGGCATGATCATATGAATGAGGAATGTGGAGGGGGGAGGTGGCAGCAAGGTCATCCCACGCGTCACCTCTGTTAACATGTGCTAAGCAGGTGGTCTTAGATAGAGGCAATCGAAGAGATTTTCCCTTATCATTAAGATCAAGTACAAGAGTTTAATGGAGGAGATAGGTAGTACTATTCACGATCGATTAGGTGATGCAGTAGTGATGAAGACTCCTATGAGGATCCCCAGGCGAGGTACGAGTCAGGGAGGTGGCCGGACCTGGGTTATCATGATCCGTGGAAGAGACGCTATTTCAATCATGGGAGTGATCCTTATTAATTAGACCAGGATAGCCATGGCTGAAGCATGTGTTTTGGATAGAGCGCAGGCTTATTGGTTAAGTGTAATTAGGGAGACGGAAAAAGGTGACAGAGTGTCTGTTAGAACGAAGAAAAAAGCTGAACTTAGGGAAATGGCTCCGCCTCATGGAAGCATGGGTGGGAATGGTCACTGGGGAAAAGCAGAAGACTACAGTGGTAAGAGGAAGAGGGCGACGACCCGGGATCAATTGCAGGCTCAGGCTGTTGCGGAGGCATTTAAGGACCGCATCCCGCTTATCTCTGGGCTTGCCATGGAAAACATGGAGAAGGCCCTCTGGGGGTAGGTTAAGTCGAAACCAATAGAGGAAGTTCGGGAGGAGGTGGATGGGTGGGTCTCCGACCCTGGGTCCACGGTGAGGAGAGCATCAGCTCATGATCGCCTGGTGATGATTTATTGGGTTCTTATGAACCTTGTCTCCCAGGTGAACATCAAATCCGTAACCATAATTGGAGAGCAGCTAGAGGCGATTTTGGCAAAAAGGGAGGGAGATGAGGAACCCGTAAGAGCTTGGAAGGAGCATAATGTTGAATGCAGCAAGATTCTCAACAAGGTCGAAGCCCTCAGTGCGGACTTCCACCTTATCCATAGGAAGATAGACTAGATTGCGTCCTGCCTAGGGATTGCACTTTATCACCCGGGAATGGAGCAGCTTGCGACGGGAGGGTTTGGTAGACACGCCAGAGGGAGGAATGTTGGTGCCCCTCCTATGGGGAGCTCTATGGAGGCAATGTAGCAGACGGAAGGGCGTGGTCTGTGAGGGATCCGGGCTCAAGTCATCCCGATGCTGCCCTGAGGTGTGGTGCTACTTCTCTTTTTTGCTGACTGCTATTGTTCAAGAGGCTGTGAAGTCGGCCCTTAGGTTCTATAGTTATTTGTCTGTTATGTTTTTTAGTTTTGCTATGTTGTCTTATGTTGCAAGTATATAGGAAGCTCGGCTCTGTAAGTAAGACTGGGATTGAGATCTCCATAGAGGGAACTCTCCCGGCTTACGGGTGGGATAGGTGGAGGATTTTGGAATGTAATTGGGATGGGTAGTTCTGGTGGCAGGCTAGTCAGGGCCTGCCTGTTTTGACAATATCTCTGTAATCAGTTTTTAAGCGGTAATAAAATTTTATTTACAAAAAAAAAAAACTATATATAAATGTTATACATTCTGTTGTATATTTAATTAAAAATATTTTATATAAGAGGTCTACTTTCATATTTTATTAGTATTGGATTTTTTCGTAATGTATTTTTTCTGTATCGAATCGTTGAGGTTATCGCTATTTGTCTGAATGTTAAGCAACATAATGAAGGGATATATAATTATATGAGTATGTAGCCAAGAAAAAAATTGTTAGTATATAGGTTTGTAAATAGAATTCAACTATTTTGTAAAATCATAAATAATGAAAATTAATGTTTATAATTTTACATAAAAACAAATTATGCATCATTTAATATCTTCACATGCATGTATTATTATTAACACAAATGTATGGAGACATGTTTCATAAACTTTAATAAGAAGTTTATCAATCAATACCTCATACTTCATTTGTAGTAAGTGATAATTGATATTACATTTAAATATATTGTGTCATTGTTATGTGATGATATGTCAATTATTTATATAAGTTATTTTGATCAAGTATCAATTATTTATATAAGTTATTTGGAAAACAAAAATTGAATTACAATTTTACAAAAAAAAATTGAGACAAATTGTGGACTCTAAATGACATTTTTGTATTGAAAATTGAAATATTCTACATGTAATACCAAGAGAGTTTAAATAAGTTTTTATTTTCACTTATTGGAAACCAATATAATTAAATTATTTGAGTCAATACATTTAATAAAAATATGAACAAAGTAAGAAAAAATGTCAAGAGAAGCGAGTTGTGTAGTGAAAATGAGGCACTCCTACAACCCTAACTCTAATCCAATTCCTAAAATTTGTGGTGGGTTTTCCCTTTGGATCATCATGCTCCCATTAGGGGTATTGTAAAACAATGTAGTTGTCATTATTGATGTCAGGCCTCTAAGTGTCAACAAATTCCCACCTATTGATATGTAATAGATACTAGACAATTATAAATAATTCAAAGAATCTTTTTGTCTTTTCATTTTAATAAGAAAGCTTGTTTTATGCATAATTTGAAATGTATTGAAGACATAGTTGAGATCAAATGAAAAATCTATAGTTCTTACATGTTTTATGCAAGTGTATTGTTTACATGTTTTATGCAAGTGTATTGTTTAATGAGAAAATTTGCGCTTCAAGTTTTTATATTGTAATTTGTAAAGGTTTAACAATAGACAGATTGGTCCTTCGGGATTACAAAGTCCCATAAAAGGCAATACTAGATTACCTTTATAATACCTAACGAAAAGTCAAACAACTTTTTGTTCTTTGTTATAATAGAAAGAATGACAAATTGGATAATTATTGCATGTGCATTTTACTATCACAAGTCTAATGAGTGTTATTTAATGCTTTGTTTAATTATATTGTTTTGTGCATATTGCTAATTATGTCATTGGCATGCTGGCATTATTGCCATTTTCTCTCATTCAATTAATTTGTTGTTGACATCATTTCTAGTCCCCACTTGACAAACAAGGTTCTCAACCAAAATGGTATTTTTTGATAGTCTTATGAATGAAATAAACTAGTATCTGATCTTTTCCCTTGATTGGTTTCTTCAAAATAGAGAATGATGAGATGGTAAATGCATCATTTAGGTAAAGAGGATGACAATGATGGAAAAGAGGATGACAATGATGGAAGAAACTAAAAATGAATCTATAAAGCATGTGGCAATAATGATTATTTGAATTATTTCCTTCCTCACTGTGATGTTTACTAACAAATCTTGAATATACAAATATATGAAAATTTACACAATTAATGGTCTACATATTGCAAGTGATTGTATTATTTATACATCCCGAATATGAAACACTTGAAACTTGTTTTAGGTTTTGTCCCCTAGTTGCATTATGAAGCTTTCTCAAATTGCAACAAATTGTAATTCAATATGTTAATGATTCAAGAGACCGCTTTATAAAACATAATTTGGAACAAAAACAAATCTAGGTGTGGCTACTATATTTAGGTGTTTATTTCAAGATAATATTTAATTGTAAGTTCTTGGATATCTTTTTTCTAGGGAAAATCTCAAGGGATCCCTCTCTTTCTTTGAATATTCCAAATAGAGGGCAACTCAATCACCAACCACAACAACAGCTGGTAAACTCAAGGGACTCAACTAGATTTGAATCTACAACTTACTATCTCCATGTTAACAAAATAACTTGAGTGAATGGTTCAACTAATTTAATTGACCCTCGAAACTACCTCTTGACTAATTAATTTACACTATAATATAATAATAAAAAATTACTTATACTGACTTCTCAAAGATTTTTTTGGAAAGTTATATCTTTTACATATAGTAGACATTCATTTTATGTAATTGTTTATATAAACTATGTTGAAAATTACATGTTTTATAAGGAGATGAGATTGATTAGTTGTTTTCTATAGCATGAAAAAAAACAAATAAGATACTTGAAATGAGATTAAGTTTGGGAATGCAGTTTTGGGAAAACGTCACAAGAGTCGTGCATGAAAATGGAAACTAAAGAACATTCATATTGAGTATAAAACTAGTGTTTAAAACCTACCCATATTAAAATAAATCTTTTGAAGAATAACAAGAAATTTATGTTGGGTTTTTTCCCTTCTCAAGTGAAATCCATTTGTTTGGTAGGGAGACTTGAACTTTTAGAAAATGTGTTTCTTCACCCATTCGAAAAGGGTGATTAACATGTAGGTTAAGAATTGAATTTAAGTTAATCATTGAGTAAATTTCCATTGATTTTTTTGTTAGATTATAATTTAGCATATTAACTTGAAATTTTTTGTGAAGATGAACGGTCTTTATAATTTATAATTGTAGTAATGACTTTAGATGTTTGTTAACAATAAATAGCATTTAGAGTTGTAGTAATTAATTTAGATGCTCGTCGACAATCTGATGATACATGTTTTTTAGAGTTGTAGCAATGAATGTTGAAGTCCATTAACAATGTGAGAATGTTAGATTATCTCGCATATTTTTAGAATTCATTTAAGTGCATAATGTTCTATCTCCTATAACTCTAGTCCATTACCACATGCCACTACCACGTATAATGACAGGTACTTGTATAGCTTTGATGTATAAGATAATTATCTTTCTAATTAGCTAACACTAAACACCTTTATTTTCAATTTTCTTTTCAGTTAAAAGTTGTAAAAAAATGTTTTAGAGTCTCAGGTGAAGTCATTTCATAAAGTTACATGCTATTATTAAAAAAGAATTAACCTTAAAAATGGTGTGAATATGAATGGTATTTAGAGTTGTAGAAATGATTTAAAAGCTTGTTGATGGTAAATGGTCTTTAGAGTTGTAGCAATGAACTTAGATGTTCATTGGCAATGTGATGTATTGTGAAGATGCATGGATTTTACAATTGTAACAATGAACCTAGAATTTTTTTTAATAATGTGACAATGTTAAATTATTAGCATATTTTCATAATTCATTCATGTGAAAAATGTTGTATCTCCTATAACTCTAGTCCACTACCACATATAACGACGTAGGGGATTGCTTAGCTTCTAGGTATTAGATAAATGTTTCTAATTAGCTAACACTCGAAACCTTTATATTCAATTTTATTTTAATTAAAAAAATTTCAGTCTACTAAATGGTTTCTATCTCTTAATACTCTTTTCAACTCATCTCATATTTGTAGATTTAACCATCTAGAGTAATTGACACCCCCTCTCTCAGTACATGAATCACTTCATCAACTTAGCACAACATCCCCTTACCAGGTAGTGCCATAATATTCTTAGTGCATTATGGCATTTTCTAATAACATTCTTATGTTTGTAGCTTCCTTAAACAAATCCTTGAAGAACCAAAAAGCATGCTCTCCATGCCCTTTAGTCTGTTGTAATGATCTATGTGAGAAAGTGAGCTTCATCCTCAACGCTCATAGTCTGTTGCAATGATATCCATGGCGTAGTATCTTGCAACTATTATGCAAGATACTAAAAGTATAGCCACACAATTATACCAAGTCACGTCACCTACTTGTAAAATGTTTTCTAAAGCTTAGGCACCATTGTTTTATTAGCAAATTTTTCTTGGGGTTGATAATTGACTTTAGAGTAAAAAATGGTGGTTAGGTTAAATAACATCCCTTACTAGTGTCACCTAGGCCTAGTGTGTGCCAATATGGCACTCGACTAACAATACGTTGGGGACGAGTGGGATGATGGGGAACATCAAAAAATCAAATCAATGGCAAGATAATCACTAACATGGAAGGTGTATAAATGTCATTGATTTGTATCAATAAGAGCATGCAAGACAAGCCTTGAACTTTGTTGGTCACTCTATATGCTAGTTAGTTACAGCTAACATGTAGAATGCTCAATATAAATTGTCAACCCAGGGAAGTTTTTTTATTTCAAATATAATTCACACTGTCTATGCATAACCGCTAAGTAGTTGATTAATTGAATAAATGATTAATTGTCCTACCTATCTGCTCAGTCAAACTCCTCTCATGATTAAATTGATCTAAATTACCTACTTAAGAGTTTTCAGAATTGCAATTACCTTCCTACAACTTCAATCCAGTAACTAATGATTCTAGAAATAAATAACTAGACTACTTTTTGCAAGAAGTTAAATCCTAACATTACCAGACTATATGCAGATCCATCATCACTAGCTTAATTCCACTAATCTAGGAATCATAAATAACAGGAATTGAACCAAACAATTCTAAGCTATAGTCTGACTAAATTGGAAAACCTAAGAGAGACAAGTAATTAAAAGGAACTAGATATGAGCTTGATTGTTACAGCTAACACACATTTGCATAATGGAAACTAACCTACACAGTCGACTATCACACCACACTGCTGCAGCTTAAGAGAAATCCAGATATTGATTATCAAAGAAAGCACAAGAATTACCATTACTGTTGCAGCTACTATAAAGAATGCATCTACTATAACTTCCACACCACAAAATAGAAGAATCAAAAAATCTAATTAACTCAGCGATCTCTGTGGGAAGGTGGGCCCAGCCTTCGAATAGAGACGTCGGAACTAAAACAGATTTAAACGCAAAAGTATGAAGAATCCTGCTTATTATTTTAGAATGAATTTACAGTTCTCTTTCACAGCTTACACAGTATAATATGATATCAACCAACCCTTGGCTCAGAATGTTTCCCAATATTTATACATGATCAATCATAACCTCCACCCATTGATATCGGAAAGCCATGAAGATCTACGATCTTCAGGATTCCCTGTTACAACAAGCTGTACAATTGGGGGTGGAATTGAATGGGAGCAGAGAATATAGGGAATCATGTTGCATGATCCATTAGTGAATAAACAAAACTAATTTAAGGAATACCCTGTCGGTTATAGCTAAACCCTAAGCAATGACGCGTTGTCACAGCTGAGTCTGTTGCAGCTGATCATGTTGGCTAAATACATAGAATGACGGCGTTTGTTTTCTTCCAGCGTGTGGGGATGTGACTGGCAAGTGACAGCTGGCATCGAAAGCTTATCTTCCCTTCAAACCACTAGGGCTGCTACACCTGTACTTCTTAAAGATTGAACTATCTCTATGAAATCATGATGTATTAGTATAATTCAAGAGACAAAGTTCTGATCATAACAATAATAGGCATTCATAAGATAAAACAATAATTAATCATACCTATAAAGATTCAAGGCTCAATGTGAGGAAAGAATATCTTTCTAGTGCATAGAATGGAGTAGGACAAGGCAAAAAGGGTATAATAGGTGTGGTCAAAAAGTGGCATTTCAGAACCCAACATCTCCCCCCAACTATTATGTTGCATGTCCTTATGCAACAACCTCCACTAGTCTGAATCTGATGCTGGAATTGTACCTCATTCATGGAGAGAGGAAAAATTGTAGGAGAGTTCAGGTGGTTCCTTCCCATCTAGATATCCATTATGGGAAACCCAATGTTTCCAACACTACTTCTCCTATGCCTTTGTCAATGAAAAATCATCCCTATATGGCCTTGATGGCCACCAAATAAGTCGAAACTTGAATTTAAGTCCCAACCAGTTAACTCCACATTCATTCATACAGTCAACATATCCCTCGACCCTAGGGAGTGTCTGTTTAAAGTTTTTAAAGCAATAAGGTTCCCTTTTCTTCAACGATGAAGGCGAATCTTTCCATCTATGCTTACTGCCTTCCAAAGCTAAATGTTAATGTCTGGAAATCTAGCTAACACAAGTGGAGATGACCTATTCTTGAAGTTCAACCAGCTGTTGAGGCTTGATGGGAGATGTAAGCCTATGTTCCTGAAGAGTAAGAAGAAGGAAAGGAGATTGAGGTTCATGCCAAATACAAAGATTAGAGCTAGCCTCTTTCTGATAATTTGTCTAGAATGAACGCTCCCATTGCACATGATTGCTGACAAAAGAAGAAAAATCCCTCAGCTGGACATATCCTAAGTAAGGATGAGGGTTCGAATGACGGTCTAGGGGGAAAGTCATTTCATGCAAATAAAGTTCACATAGCAGGTTCTTCTTAGTGAAGGTGCTTTCCATAAAGGTCTCTAGAAATTGGTCAGAGGATGCCACTTCATAAGGTATCCCTTCCTTTAATGCCTTCAATTTAAACCAAGTAAATTTTTCATACAAAATATAGGATAAGAGGGAGATGGAGCTCTGGAGCTCATAAATTCCTGAGAGAGAGCATACAATTGATATTTTTCCTTTTGCATGGACTTGAATTTATTCAACTCCTTCAACTCTTTCTGTAATTCTTCCCAACGAAACCTCTGGAATGTTAACTCTTCTTCCCATTGTTGAGCAAAATATATCACTACAAATAGCCTTCATAAAATCTCAACCCAGGGAGGTAACCTTTGATTCACAAGCATTGTATGTGCAGGATTAGAGCTTATCCTAATTTGATCTACTCTAATCTGATCTACTTTTAATCTGAACTCTTCTAATCTAAGAATGTTCAATATTCAAATTCTTAACCTAGTGATTATCAATTCTAAATACTAACCGAATATTCTTACATCTAAGATCTGTAAAACATTCAAATGTCAAACTTTATCTTAATTGTAGAGATGAATACCTTTCAAACTATCTTCAAAATAATATTAATTTAAAGCGTCTATCTTCAAAATGAAAACAAACTAATAAAATCTATTTATTCTAATATAACTCGGGAACTAGACTCAGTAAGCAGAAAACTGTGTAATAACACGGAAACAGAACAGGTGATAGAAAGTGAAATGGAAATTAATTTCTCATTTAATATCTTATCTCTTTTGTCAAATTGATGAATTGATTTTAGTATGAGTTTTAATAAATTTGATATTAGCATAGAGTTCACTTTTCAATTCAATTTTTAATGTAAAATTATTGTAATTGAAACTACTCTAAGTTAAACCTGCATTTAAAAACTACATCGGGACAAATGAAATTTGCAGAGGATACTATTACCAAGTCTAAAGATATATTCAAAAATCCAATTCTATTGAAAGAAATACTTGAATTAACCTAGATTCTAAGATATGATAAAACAAATGAGATCTGCAGATCTTATAATTAATATACAACTAAGTCTATTTCATTTGAAATCCCAAATTTACAGAAAGCAATACATGAATATTAAAACTAGAATCTGGAACTACAACAAAATGAATACAATTCAAATCTATCACACTATGAGTCTAAAACAATGCATCAAATAAATCTACCCAAACATTCGAGCTCGTTTCTAAACTATCAAACACTGTGCACACTACTTCAATAATAATAAAACAGGCAGAAATAAATTCCAAGCATATACAAATTCGTTTTCTATAGTTGCTTGACAATCTTACAAAACACAATTTTTACTTATAATGAAAATAGAAAGTAATTAATTAACTTATCTATCCTATATAGAAATTAAAATTACTGGGGAAGGGCTTATGGTCTTCTTGGTGGATCCTTGCCAAGAAAGCCACAAGTCCTTAAATGACTTGCAGACTAAACTCTAAGCTACAACCATGATTCTAAAATGAAGAAAGTATTAACAACAGAAACAAATCAGATTATAGACTAAAGAAAGACATGTATCATTACTTAAAATAATAAGGATAACATTGTATGAGTCAACCTCTGTTCAATTCAGAAAACTGACACTTAAGCAACACAATTCTTCTCATCCATTTTCCATTCTATATCCCCCCTTTACATTTTCGATCCATGGCTTTTTATAGCTCGGGAACTAAGATAACCAATCCCAATTTATTATCAACAAAACCTATAATTTGTTAATGATGCAATTGTTTCCATAATGCCCTGCTTATGCTCGAAAGATGCTTTGATTTGTTATCTAATAACATATATTCATCTCTATGGCATGTAGTTCCTAGATATGAAGATCTCATTGATGAATTGTGAGTCATCAACTAGAATTGAGCTCGATGGACTTGATTTTGTTTGAACGAGATGGCAACATCTGAAGTATAGAAAATCTTCATGATAGCTGATCTGCTGTTGAAATCAAAGTATGTTGCATAATCTAGTATAATTAGTCACGAATCCTTTAAGAATTATATTTAATCATTAAATCAAAGGAAATCAAAGGGTTTTGATAAATTATCATACCTTACTATACTTGCTGGGTATTTGGGTAGATATGTGAAAATATAGAGGGATTTATGGGGTCAAAGGATTAAATGAAGAGATCAAAAGTGGATTTGGAGGATGCAAAGAGGGTCAATTTGGTGGGCCAACACCCATATTTCCCTCAATTCTCTGATAGTCTTTCTATGCTCAACAAGGGGAACCATTCCTTCCTGAGATATGTCCACCTGACCTTTCCATTTATTTACTTCTAATTTCAGCAGCGAGAGTTCTTCTATTAGTCCTTGAATCCTTCATCCTACATCCTACATCCTTCTCCTCATCAGAGTCTAAATTGACAAAGTTCTAGGAAAATTGATTCCATACCTTGTCACCTGATGTTTCAGCCTAATCATTCTAAATCGGAAGTGAAACAACTTCCTCTTCTACCAGTGATCCAACAACTTACGCCTGTATGGGTACTTCTGCAATCAATTATGGGGATGTTGGTTCTTGTGTAACATCATCCTCTTCTTGAAGCCCATTTCTATCAATTTCAACAGCCATTTGTGAAGATGTTGGTTCTTGTGTGACAACATCTTCCTGAGTTTCAATCTCAGCATCTTCTTGAGTCTCAGCTGCAACTTCTTGATTCTCAGTTGTGGCTTTGACAGGGAACTGCAAGGATGTTGGTTCTTGTGTAATAACTTCCTTTCCTCCCAGTTCATCAGGTTGTTGTGGTTTCTCTTGAGTTACTTCCATATCCCCTGAAAGATGAGAATGGTCCCCGAATAATTTAGTGTCCCCTGATAGATGAGACTAGTCCCCGAATACTTCAGTGTCCCCTGATGGCTGGGACTACATTTGTTCATCTTCTCCTAGCTCCGAATTAGGGATTATATCCACCTCAGGGTCAAGTGTTCCTAGTTGAATGGGAGTCTTGGAAAGAATTCCTAAGGATGTTGGTTCTTATGTGACAACATCATGGTCAATTTCAACATTTTCCTAATGCTGAGGTTCTCCCTCCACTAGTTTTGTGTCCTGAGATTATTTTGGGGTTATAGTAAAAACTTCTAAGTTCAGATCAGGGTTTGTCTCAACCTTTGGCTCACCTACTTCCATTTGAGTATCATCCTCAACAAAAATTTCTAAGGGTGTTGGTTCTTGTGTAAGAACACCCTGTGGCTAAGACTGTAATTTCTCATGTTCCCTTTCTTCTATGTCAGAGATCATTCTCACTTCTGGTTCATCTTCACCCCTCAATTCCACCGTAGATGTTTCTTTCTCTTCTTCAACTGCCTGTGCAGGTTTTTGTGCCACAAATGCACGCATTGTGACTTTGTATCCTAATTGATTAAAAATTTCCCCACACTCAAGGAAAACCACATTTTTCACTTCTTCACCTTCCTCAGCAGGATGTGATCTTTCCAACTGATATGCAACTTCTACCAATGTGTGCAGCCTTCTTTCCACCTATTTCTTGCATGTTTCCTTCCAATTTTACAATTCCTTTCGGAGCGCTTGCACTTGTTCCTGCAACGGACCATTTTCATACAAAATTCCCTCAATTTGAGGTTCTTCTGCAATAGGTTCTTGTGGGGCAACATTTGTCCTAGGTCTCAAGATGGGAAATTCAATATTTGATTCGATGTTCACCCATCTTGCCCGTGCTGCTTCTGCTGTTGTGACAGATTTGGTTCTCCTTCTCTTTACTGGTTTTGATGCATGTACCTCTTCTCTTGATCTTCTTCTCTTCCTCTGCGGCACAAGGGTTTCTAATTCTATAGCTGACATAGAAGGAACATCTCCCTCTTAAGGGACTCCCCTTGTCTCTGCCATCTCAATTTCTTTCTCAATTAAGGTTTCTCCCCATTCAGGAGAGGATTCAATGGTGAGGATCTCTGCATCTCCTGCCATCATTATAGCTACCACAACCTCAGCTTCCACTGTCATAGCATCCAATGCTACTCGAGTTTCAGCTTCTGCTGCCGGAGCTTCCACATTATCTATTATTTCCATAGAGTTTGATGATGTTGCAGCCTCTCCCTGTTCTTCCTCTTGACTAATTGAGTTTTGTTCTGACACTGACTCAATTCCCCCCAAAACTAAATTGGAGGGACTTTGGTCCTCCTACTCTGATTCCACTCCCCCCAACTGTGTAGGTGCCTCTTCTTCCTCTTCTATTGGGACACCACCCAAAAGTGTAGGTGCCTCTTCTTCCTCTTCTATTGGGACACAACCCAAAAGTGAAGGTGCCTGAATTATCTGAGGCTGACCAATGAATTGTTCCCAGGTTTGGTTATGTTGTGCTAAGGCCTTTACGATAAGCAGTTTAATTAGGTCGTGATGGGTAAGAGAAGAATTGGGTGTCGCGCTGATCTGACAAACCCTTCCATATGATGTAGGTCTTTAAACAAATAAAATGGGATGCTGAGCAAATCCCTGTGGCGTAAATGAGATAGTAGAGGAAACTAAGAGAAATACACAGTCTGATACCTACCTTCACATGTGATGTACTTCTTCAGGAAGACTGCCACTTCATTCCAAGGGTGAGGCAGTGATTGTAATGCTATCCCTCATTTTTCTTGGCAGACTTGTTCACTAGCTACCAGAAACTCCCGCATTGCAAGTGCACTGTGGGTTCTTCTTCCAAACCAGGTTCTTCCCACCTAAGGAAGACCAGTAACCTCAGCCACAATCTCCTTAGTAACTTTTATGCAGAGACCTCTGACTTCTAAATAGGTTTCTGTCAAATTTAGAGAAAACTGCAGAGCTATTTCTCGATGAAAACCATTTAAGTGTTGAAAGAACTTAGTCCAACCAGCTGCTTCGAAAATGGAAAAAAACTTTACATTTTTTGGTAGGGCCTCCATATTTGAAGGTTCATGCCAGGATGGGATACCCATATCATCTCTCTGTCTGAATTCTGGTATCAACTCAACAATTATAGACCCAGAAATGGAAGTTACAACACAAGAACAAGCACGAACAACTGAGGTTGAAGTTGGATAAATTAGGAAAGTTAAGACAGTCGTAAGTAGGGAGAAGAAATCCAACTCAATAGCTCTGTCTGTGTGGTTCTCAACCCACCAGGTTTGTCAAGCATCTCAGGCCATCATTCACCAACCCAAAACTAGTCCAAGGACAAATATGATGAACCCACAACGATCCAACCTTCAATACTATCACTGGGAAACTTACACAGATCAGAAAATGATCCAAAATCACAGTTTAACGCAGATTCATAGGAAGAATCACCCCAATCCCATCAATTCGTGGAAAATCAATTCCAATAGTTTCCACTACGATTCGAATGGTGAACGAAAACAGTACACAGTCCAATGCGTGGAGGCAAAAAATCAGTTCTCTGTGTGGATGGAAAAAAAATGAATTGCAGACCAGCAATTAGCGTGAGAGAGAGAGAGAGCGAACCCCCTGCAACGGTTGGTAAAACGTTTTTATTTCTCGTCCCGCATGAGGAAGATGAGCGGCCAAGAACCGAGGGAGTGGGAAGAAACGGTTCCCACGTCGTGGAGAGGAGAGCAAGTGTGGCATGGCAACGGTCTTCTTGCCAGCCAATCACTGCCGCAACCAACAAAAGCAAAATAACCAAGGGAGGTGGTGACACATAATTTTCTCTCATGACCCCACGTTCCACATTCACGTCCCCCACCCCTTATCCTTTGGAATCATGCCCCTTCTCAATTTAGTTGCTGCGAGCATAGCTGGTTGAGTTGTTTTAATTAAAAAACGTGTATACATGATGTCGTAATTAAATATATGCCGCATGTCCCGATATACCATCGGTGACCATTCCTAATCAGAAACACAACATAACCAAATCTTATGGTGGGGCCTTGGCCTTGAGCTCCGCACCAAGATTATTTACAACATAAGTATCTTATTTATTTTAATGCAAGCGGGGATTAAAACCAGGGTATTACATGATGGTCGAATGGTAAGTTTAAGTATCAGATAGATCGTGTTAATTGATAGTTAAATGAGTATGGGTGTAATGATGGGTACAAAAAGGAAAAGCATGATTAATTTTGTCAAATCCAATTAACGCCTAAACATGTAAATGATCGGACCTCGTACCTTAGAAATTATGACATGAACCATGACTTTCCATAATAGTGAACGGTGTCATTACATCCATCAAATTAACCATTATTGCACGCATGATATTATGATCTTACCCTGGGCGAATCAAGAACTGTCTTTTCAACCTTGGCGGAAACATAATTGAATTTGTGAGACAAGTCAGAACCAGCAAAATCACGGGTGGCGGAAATTACAGACAAATCTGGAGGAGTCGTAACCATTATGTGGATAATTTTGGATGATTCACAGCTGCAAAAATAAAGAAATTGGAAAAGATAACGAAGTTCCAGCTGTGGAAATGGAGAAGTTTGGCAAAGTCGCATCTCCAAAAAATAGAAGAATCGGCAAAATTATTGGAGTCGTAGCCACGGAAAATAGGGAAATCTACGGAATTTGGCGGAGTCGCAGCTGCGAGAAATAGGGAAATCTGTGGAATTTGGCGGAGTCGCAGCTGCGATAAATATGGAATATGTGGAATTTGGCACAGTCGCAGCCGCGAGAAATTGGGAAAATGGACAGAATTTAACGGAGTCGCAGCTGCAAAAAACAGAAAAATGGGTAGGATTTAACGGAGTCGCATTTGTGAAAACGGGAAAATGGGCAGGATTTAATGGAGTTGCAGCTGTGAAAAATGGAAAAATGGGCAGGATTTAATGGAGTTGCAGCTACAAAAAATGGGAAAATGGGAAAATTTAAACAGATTCACAACTGTGACTGAACTGTTCATCATTCATTTTTCAAGGAGCTCTTCCAAAATAGGAACATGGATTAAGGCACTCATAGTCGTTAGGCCCAGTTATGACTGCTGCTCATTAAGTAATTTCTTGCATAGATTCTTCAAAGAAAACCAATCAAGCGTAAAGGAAAACATAATAAAAATTAAAAAAAAACATCAATTTATTTATGTACAAATTCCTGTGTGGAAATCACAGTGTCCTTTTAAAGATTGGCAGGGACAGAGAAAAATTATTGTCCTTGCTTTAACTGGTATCCTGGATCAAGTGCAACCTGTGAGATAAATGTGTCCCTTGAGATTCTCTTGTGATACAGTCGCAGCCTGTGACCATTAGCGAACAATGGCATACGATCTTCATCAATAGTGATCAGGCGGACTGTGCCATTGTCAAATACCCTGTCTATCTGGTATGGACCCAACCATCTTGTTTGAAGCTTACCTTTAAAGTCCCTCTTTAACCTAGAATCATATAGAAATTGTCAATCTCCTTCACAAAAGGCTTTCTTCTTTATGAACCAATCATGCCACCTAGATCTCTGCTGTTGATTTAATTTTGTTTGATGTACAGCTGCTGTGCATTTTTCGTTGAGTTCATTTAACTGGTTCAATATGATCCTATGAGCTTCGGTTAAATCTAAGTTGTCTTTAAAGTTCTAATCTCAAATTCAATGGGAAAGAAAACGTTCTTACCATACACCAAGTCATAGGGAGGGAATCCCGTAGTATTGCGCCAAGTAGTGCAATGTGCCCAAAGTGCCTCTGGAAGTTTGTCAGCCCAGTCTCTGCAATGGCTTTTGACTGTTTTTGTTAGAATAGATTCAATCACTTTGTTGGTACTTTCCACCTGGCCATTGGCCTGTGGATGATAAGGTGAAGTTATTATGTGCTGAATATGATACTTCTGTAACAGAGCTTCCAATTTGTGTGACACAAACTGTGGTCCTCCATCTGTGATTATTTCCTTGGGTACTCTAAAACAAGTGAAGATTTCTCCATACAGGAAATATATTACAGCCTGGTCATTGGCTTTCACCAAAGCCACAGCCTCCACCAATTTTTTCATATAATTGACACAAACTAAGATGTAAAATTTTTGCTTCGAGGGAGGGTTGATGGGCCCAATGAAATCCAAGGCCCATTTATCAAAGGGTTCAACTACCAGCTATGGTTGAAGGGGAATTTTTTCCAATCTGTTAGGTTGGCCCATCCTTTGACAACTATCACAAGCCTGTACATACTTCTTTGCATCCCTGAACACTATTGGCCAGTAATAGCCCATTCGTAATACCTTATGACCTGTTCATTTGTCAGCAAAGTGTCCCCCACATTGCTTGTCGTGACAAGCCTTCAAGATACTGAAAATTTCATCCTCTCTTACACATCTCCTGATTTCAAGATCAGGGCTTGTGTAGAAAAGATGACCATCTATCCAGCAATACCTGGCACTTTGTTGGATGATCTTCCTTTTCTCTCTCTTTGACAGATGTGCCAGAAGCTTTCCTATAGCCAAATAGTTAGCAACATTTGCGCACCAGGGGGAATGAGCTGATACATCAAACACATGTTCGTCTTGAAAATAATCTTCAACTGGCATGCTATCATCACTGTTAGTAAAACGAGATAAAAAAATCAGCAACAACATTCTCTTTTCCAGGTCTGACAATAATTGTAATTTCGAATTCCTGTAATAGTAGTAGCTACCTAGTTATCCTAGCATTTGTAATAGGTTTATTCATTAGATACTTGATGGATGAATGGTCAGTGTGCACAAATGTGGGATATCTAGTGATGTAATGTCTGAATTTATTGATGGAATAGACAATGGATACAAATTTCTTTTCTGTAATAGTGTAATTGAGTTCAACAGAGGCCAACTTTTTACTGATATAGTAAATTGCATATGGGGCTTGAGCATCATGTTGTCCCAACACTTCTCTAATGGCAATGTCATAGGCATCAGAAGAAATATGGAAAGGCAGATACCAATTGGGCCCCCTTAATATAGGAGTTGTAGACAGCCTCTTCTTAAGTTCAGTGAATGCTTTTTGGCATGCATCATTCCAAATGAACTGTACATCCTTCATCAACAAGGTAAATAAAGGAGAAGCTAGTTTGGAAAAAATTTCTATGAATCTTCTGTAATAACCAACATGCCATAAGAAGCTACGTACCTCTTTCTGTGTTCCAGGAGTGGGTATTTTTTCAATTACCATGATTTTGTATGGATCTACCTGGATACCATTAGCGTAAATAAAGTGCCCCAGAACTACACCCTTTCTCATCATCATATGGCGCTTTTCAGTGCTCAAATATAGCTAGATTTTCTCACATCGTGTTAAAACCTTCTCTAAGTTTTTCAGTGCCTCCTCAAAGTCACTTTCATAAGGGGTAAATTCATCCATGAAAATCTCCATACTGTCATTGATCATCTCTGAAAAGATGCCAATCACAGCTCTTTGAAAGGTGGCAGGTGCATTACACAAACTGAAGGGAAGTACTCTGTATGCAAAAGTACCCCAGGGTTAGGTGAAAGTGATCTTATCTTGGTCTTCGGGAGTGATCTGGATCTGGTTGTACCCACTAAACCCATCCAGGAAGGAAAAAAAATTCTTCCCAGATAAGGTATCAAGTACTGGATCGATGAAAGGAAAAGGGAAATGGTCTTTCTGCGTCGCTTTGTTTAAATCCCTATAATCCACATAGACTCTCCATTTCCCATTCTTCTTTGGTACTATCACAAGTGGAGAAACCCACTCACTGTCTAAGATTGGGTAAATAAAGCTTACTTCCAAAATCTTTTGAATTTCCTCTTTCACTATGTCCCTAAGGTTGGGGTTCATCCTTCGTTGTGGTTGGCATACAGGTCGGGAGTCATTTTTAATGTAAATGTGGTGGGTGCACATATTAGAAGGGATAACCTTCATATCTGTGTACTCCTAAGAAAATGCTCCCTTGTGTTGTTTTAGGAGTGTGACGAGATGTTCCAATTCATCAGGAGCGAGGTTTAGATTGATATTCAGCGTTTTACCTAGCTCTATCTCAACTAGAATACTTTTTGAATTCTTGAGTACTGAAATTATACTGGTGTCACTGAATAAAGTCTCCTCTGTAATATTTTCTTGGTTTTCTTCATCTAGGATACTATTCAGGATCTGGTAAACATATGTATTGACATATTTAGGCTCACTGATGAAACTATTGATAGCATCGTCCTTGCTTTGATCTTTAAAGGTCAAGGCCTTCCCTATAGTTAATAGTAGCTGAACACCGTCTTCCTCGTCTAGCTCCATCCATAGTGGATTTTTAGCTTCTAAGCTAGGTCGAGCTGGAGGGTATAAGGTAAGAATTTTTGTCTCGGTCCAATATGAAATGGTCATAGACCCTGGCCGACAGCTGATGTAAGCATCTATTGTGGCTAACCAAGGTCTTCCCAGGATTAAGGGGTGTCCCCCTAGCAGTGACTTTGGCTGTAACACCAAGAAGTATGTGGGGTACTCCCATGAATCTACTGAGATATCAAGGTCATCCAAGATTCCCTTGGGTTTGATGGTGGACCTGTCAACAAGTTCTAAAATGGTAGAGGTTGGCCGAAGGTCAGTGAGCCCAAGTTTTCGTAAAGTTTCTATGCTCATAATGTTGATGGATGCGCCTAAATCCATCAAAACGTTAGGTATCTTAGTTTCCCCAATATGTACTATGACAGTGGGGTTCCCAGGATCATCGTATTTGGCTAAGAGGGTCTTTCCCATTATCAGTTCAAAATGTTTTCCTAGAACATGGACAATGGGAGGATCCCTAGGTATTCTTCCTTGTTTTCTTACACAAAGATCCTGGATTGTCTTGGCGTAGATAGGCACATCATGGAGGGCTTGCAACAGTGGAATTTTGACATATAATTTTTTTAACTCTCCCAAGAGGTTAAGCTGAGGTTGTTCCATTGTTTTCTATAGTGTCAGTCGTTCAGGGTATGGAGGTTCTCTAATTAGTTGTGTAGGATGTGGTTCAATAACTATTTCTACTTGTGTTTCAATTGGTGTCTCGGTAGGACTTTTAGCATCCTCAATAATGGGGATTTTTGTGTTGCCATGGGTATTTCTGATTCATCCTTACTTCAGTCATTGAGGATGGAACATATTCAATGACTAAAGGCTCCACTACTCTCCCTGATCGTAAGCGTATGTCGTTATAGGGAACTGGAGTGATGGAGTAAGTTGGCATGTTGGCAGTCTCAAACTAATGGACTGCTTTATTGTTTGGGTTGGGGTTAGGTTGGGCAGGCAGCTGCGGTCATACAGTCATGTTCATTGGTACAACATTGTTCTGGAGCTGCAGCTGTGGCTACTGGTGTTGTTGGTGAGGATAATTCTGAGGAGGGTATTATTGGTGAGAAAATTGTTGATCGGGGAACAGTTGGTGAGGAGGTTGGTTATGAGGAAATTGATTTCCTATATGGGAGTTCCTCTACCCAGGAGAATAGTAAGTATGCTAATTTAGTGGTTGTGTCCAAGGTGTCCAAGAGTTGAAATTCTGCATAGAAGGTTGAGGTGGATGCCATTGATGGTTAGAATAGTGTGAAGGGAATTGTGTATTCACATGATTCATAGTATTCATAGTATTCATGTTATTCCAAAAGGGAAATGAATCTGGATTCATACCTTGGTTCTAAGGTTTCCAAGGCTTCTTTTGGGCAATGAAGTAAGTTGGTTCCACGTCTGGAGTTGATGCCTGCAGGACTTCCTTCACTTGGGGTAGTGAGGGACACTCCTTCGTATCATGGTTCAATTCACAGAGCTGTCATACTTCCACCTTGTCAAGTGGACATTCCTTCAGGGGGTGCTTCTTCCTGCATCTAGGGCATAATACACCAAGTGCTAAATCTTCTACTGCTTGCTTCTACTATGCTCTCAGGACATCTATTTCAGAGGAGATGGAACTCATCATCTATGTTTTGAAGTTCTCGAGAAGGTTTCCTATTTCTGCTCGGGTGGCTCCTCCATTGGGTGAATTTTGTGTTCTATCGAAGACATCTCATTCCAGTTTGTCATGTTTTTTGGTTCTGGAGGATCCTCTGGAATATCTTCTGCATAATTCAATAATCTTTTCAAAGGGTTCCTTCGATATATCCCCCTTTCCTAGCAGGTTCAACATGCCTAGGAAATCTTCTCTAATCCCACGAAGTAGGATAATATTGAGCACATATAGCGCCATCTTTTTCCCTCTGTACATTGCATAGAATCCTCTCAATGAAATCTTCCAGACTCTCTTCATCCTTCTGTACCATCTTGAACAGCTCTTCTCTTTTATCTTTAGTGTTACAGTACTCCTTGTATTTTTCAAGGAACACCTGCTTCATTTGATCCCAGGTGATGACAGTATCACCACCTAGGCTCATAAACCAATGCAGAGCATTCTCCTTCAAATTAGAAGGGAAAATTTTTAACTTCTTCTCGTTGGATGTGTAGTCATAACTGCGGCAGAGGATGTCAAACTCGAAGAGGAACTCATCCGGATCTTATGTGGCCTTCCCATGAAAACGTGGTAATACTAATGGTGATATGTTTTTCATGGGGGCTTATCCAGTGGATTTCAAATGGGGAGCTGGAGTGTGGTAACGGTCCCCTCATGCAGGGGATCATCTTCATTGTGATATTTGTCCCCCACCACTTCCTCATGATCTTCAGGTTCATGTCCGTTGTTCATGTTTTCCTCTGCTCTCTCCTGTCTTTGCCTTCTCTGATCTTCCCACTTCTGATGAAGCTATGTCCACTCCTCCTTTGTCACCTTCCTCTCGTCAATGTGGTAAACAACCTCTCAGTCACTTGCTCCCACAACACTGAATTTGTCTTCATCCGTAGGGACACTTGATGGTGTCGTAGCTCCTCCTGTATTCTCCACTTTGGAAATTGATGCTTCCACTCTAGGGGTAACCGGGATTCTTTTGACAGATGATCCCTGATGACAAACTCCGGTAGAAGAGTTGGTTCTGGAAACCAGATCGTCAATGAATTTCCTTCTTCCTAATGTTGGGTTGCTTCCACAACCTCAACCACCTGCAAAATTAGTATTCTGGGGAGTTCTGGGGATTCTAGGAATGTCATATTGTACTCTCCTCGTATTCATACAAACCAAAACATGCAAGTGTAGAAATTCAATAAAAATGAACAGATGCAACTACTATGATGTCTAACAATTATCTTCCTTGGCAACGACGCCAAAATGTTGGTCACTCTATATGCTAGTTAGTTACAACTAACATGTAGAATGCTCAATATAAATTGTCAACCCAGGGAATTCTTTTTATTTCAAAGATAATTCACACTGTCTATGCATAAACACTAAGTAGTTGATTAATTGAATGAAGGATTAACTATCCTACTTATCTGCTCAGGCAATCTCCTCTCATGATTAAACTGATCTAAATTACCTACTTAAGAGTTTCAGAATTGCAATTACCTTCCTACAACTTCAATCCAATAACTAATGATTCTAGAAATAAATAACTAGACTACTTTTGCAAGAAGTTAAATCCTAACATTACCAAACTATATGCAGATCCATCATCACTAGCTTAACTCCACTGATCTAGGAATCATAAATAGCAGGAATTGAACCAAACAATTCTAAGGTATAATCTAACTGAATTAGCAAACCTGAGAGAGACAAGTAATTAAAAGGAACTAGAGATGATCTTGACTATTACAGCTAACACATACTTTCATAATGGAAACTAATCTACACAGTCGACTGTCACACCACACTGCTACAGCTTAAGAGAAATGCAGATATTGATGATCAAAGAAATCACAATGATTAACCATTACTGTTGTAGCTACTATGAATAATGCATCTACTATAACTTCCACACCACACAACAAAATAATAAAAACATCTAATTAACTCGGTGATCTATGTGGTAAGGCAGGCCCAGCCTTCGAACAGAGACACTGAAACTAAAACAGATTAAAACACAGAAATATGAAGAATCCTGCTTTTTATATTAGAATGAAAGTACAATTATCTTTCACAGCTTACACAGTATAATCTGATATCAGCCAACCCTAGGCTTAGAATGTTTCCCAATATTTATACATGATCAATCATAACCTCCACCCATTGATATCAGGAAGCCATGAAGATCTACGATCTTCAGGCTGCCATGTTACAACAAGTTGTATAGCTGGGGGTGGAATTGATTGGGAGCAAAGAATATAGGGAATCTTGTTGCATGAGCCATTAGTGAATAAACATAACCAAGTTAAGGAATACCCTGTCAGTTGCAGCTAAACCTTAAGCAACTGCACACTGTCATAGCTAAGTATGTTGCAGCTGAGCATGTTGCATAAATACGTGGAATGATGGCCTATGTTTGCTTCCAGCATGTGTGGATGCGACTAGCAAGTGACAGCTGGCATCGAAAGCTCATCTTCCCTTCAAACCACTCGGGATGCTACACCTGTACTTCTCAAAGCTTGAACTATCTTTATGAAATCACGATGTATTAGTATAATTCAAGAGAGAGATTTTTTATCATAACAATAATAGGTATTAATAAGATAAAACAATAACTAATCATACCTATAAATATTCAAGGCTCAATGTGAGGAAAGAACATCTGTCTGGTGCATAGCATGGAGTAGGACAAGGAAAAAAGAGTATAATAGGTGTGGTAAAAAAGGGGCATTTCAGGACCCAACAAACTTATTAGCAAAATATTTAGGAAATTATTAAAGGTTAAAAAAAAAAAATAAAGTGTAAAACATTTAGCGAATCTTACTAAGTCTTAAATTTGTAGCCATAAAATGTTTAGCGAATGCTTTGAAAAATTATTTAAATTTCTAAGGAATTTATATAGTTTTTAGTTAATTTGGGTGACTTTTAGAGTAAAAAAATTATCCCATGGAATTTGGGCAAATCAATTGAGAAAAAAATGGAATTTGGCGAACCTTTTTTTGGAAAAAAACATTGAAAAGTATCCCATGGGCTAAATTTCGCTCCTAAAATTTTCCTTGGAGCTTATTTCCCTAAAAACAAAAAATGGGCTCTAGCTTCGATGGTTTGGGGGATATGGAGCTCTAAGTTGGTATTTTGGTTACCATTTGTAGTCCCTAAAATCACCATCAAGTGTTTAGACTTTTAGCAATGAAAAATCAATGTGAGAAATATTTTGATATCTTTCTAATCAGAGAAAGGTTGTGGACATTTTTAATATACAAATATTGAGCAAAGGAAATAAAAGGAAGAGACTCGACAATGAGAGAAGCATACTATCATGTTTTATTGAGTTCAATATCTTGCAGTTGTGGTTCCTTGCATGGTCTTCACTCCCAAAAAAATATTTATTTGAAAATTATATAAAGAACATCACTTTTTGTTGGACAACCAATTGGGTTAACACCAAAAACAGTCACTATGATGGTGCCACAAGAACTCCCCAATGTTTCTTTGATTTCACAATCTTGACATGGGAAATATTTCGACACATACATGTTTAGGTTTAAATTGTTGATATTCCCTTTGAACGTTTTGATGACTCCAAAATCGGAGAATTGAGATATCATGACTATGAAATGGAGCTATTTAATGTGCCAAAGGAAATAATGAGGATCATGTATAATGTCAACATAAATCCAAATAATCCATGGAATGCACAACCCCTGTGTTTCTTACAATATTTCTAGTATACTTGTTTGTAGTGTTTTTTTTCTTCTCATAATTCATGTCATGGTTGTTACACCAACATTATAGTGAGATATATTTTTTGTTGTTATGTTGACATTATAGAAAGATATATGTCAGGTTGTTACATTAGTGTTATAGTGAGATATATTTTTGGATGTTACGCTAGTGTTATAACGAGATAGTATGTAAGATAGGCTTAGTTTTTAAAGGAAAACCTTGAAATATTTGAAATATTCTTTGATTCCACCCAAGTTCAATAATCTTTGAATAGTTTTTTAGATTTAAAATTATTTTCTTTAGACTCAAAACCCATAAATAGGGTTTGTTTATATAAGTGAAAACCTGGAATTATGTTTTCTAGCATTATTCATGTCACAACTGTCATGCCAACATTATAGAGATAGTATATCCCTGTTTGGTTTGTTTCTTAAATGAATATACACATATTTTTTTTATATGTAATGCATGTAATTTATGTCATACAGTTGTTATAATTAGATATATGTCTATGTCATAAGACATATTTGGTATGTATTGCTCTCATCAATTCTATATGAACCCATGTTTTATATGGTGTTATTATAATGATAGGATTTAACAAGTTCTTTTATGTTTTCAACCAATGCCATTCTTATGGCCCAAAGGATTACAATTGTATTGTTAAATATTCATTGAAAAAAAAAAAAAACATCCTAATCTAGAGTTTAGGAAATGGTCATGATATTTGCATTACATAGTTAGAATTGCCCCAGAAATATTGCACCTAGCACACATCATTTATGTCCAGTTTTGACATGTGTCGCATTGATTCTACATCTACACACCAACAATGGAATCATTGTATGCACTTATTGAAAAGGAGGGTTGTATTTGTCCTTTTGTTAGTGTTTCTCCAACTAAGATATATAGTAATATTTTTTAGATTCTTGTTGCACATGAAACCCATGCCACTTTTCTCATAATAGGGAGAGATGCATTCCTATAAAAAGAAACACCTTAAACCAAAGAAAACAACTTAATGGCATGCGATGTTGGATTCATGAGGATGACTCCCTGAGCATATAACATTAGGTGGAAATTACTGAGGTGGATGTATTCCTACTAAATCAAGAACCATCCATGCTAGAGATAATGAAAAGATTGAAAATGGAGTAGGTTGTTAGGCATGGTGATGTAGGGCATCCAGGTCTAAGACCCCTAGTCGAATATAGACGACAAGAATTACTAGAGGACAGTTGAGGACCTCCAAAGAAAGGGGTGAGATATTCAACAAGGGAAGCAATGAATCACAAGGATTCTGAATAAAAATAACCGATGGCCAATGACAAGGTATTGGAAAGGGTCGATGAGAAGTACCGATTAGGAAAATAATGGAGTAAATGAAGAAACCCGACAACAACGAGCTCCTAGTTGACCAAATGTTCAGGATACCAAGGAGAGGAGCCGCTGGAGTAATTGGGGTAGTTGCAGAGCAATTATGGCGATTGGTGAAGGACACCAAGTGGTGAAGCCAACTGAAGTGAACCAGAGGATGTATTTAATGCATCCACAATGGTTCCTATAAGAAAGAGAACTTCTAAAAGGTCAAGAATCGAGGATTATGGGAGGAAATGAATCTATAAATACCAGTGCATGTTCAAGAAATGGGGACTTTCGGGACTTTTTCAATCCCTTGAGGAGTCAAGGCAACAGTGAGCAGAATTCTAGAGCTGTGTGCTAACCTACATGAGTTGCATAGAATGAGTGTGTGAAGCATAGAGGATGTAGCATTCCCTCATGCACAATTGGGATGTAACAGTCGATTTCCATTTTGAATAACATGTTTTATACTACCTTGTAATTTCTCTTATATAATTATTTCTTTTATTTAATTGAAATCCATACTTCTTGGCACAACTTTTCTTGTGTGTGTGTGTCATCATTGCGTACTTTGATATGTAGTCGACCACCTAGGTCGCGTTTGGATTAGTTGGTATAAGAGCAAGAATTTATCATGTGTGAAAGGTCCATTTGTGATTGGACTAGACGAATATGACTCTAAGTGTGGTTGGGTAGAGTTGTGGGGTTGGTGATTGATAGTCTGAGTGAAAGGATGTCTTAGTGGGGAGTCAATGTTCATGGTAGAAGACAACGTGGGTGTGCACGGATCACTATTGACCATGAGACATTTAAGGAATGCATTTAGACAATGAGAACACTCAAGAATGAACTAGTGGTTGTAAAGGAGTCCCAACGAGGAGGATATGCAGTCTAAACTCTTGACCATAGTGATGAGGAAGTTGAAGATAGAGAGGATCAAGAAGAGGAAGAAGAGATAGATAAACTGAAGGAAAATTTGTTGAAAGATTTATATGAAATAAGAGGTAAGGACAAGATGGATGTGCCTACCTACTCAAGAAGTATGAACCCATAATAGTTGATATTCTGGGTTAGGGAGATGGAGAAATACTTCGACGTGGACCAGATCGAAGATCCCAAAAGGGTAAAAGATACATGTTTGAAGTTTAAAGGTCATGCCTCATTGTGGTGGGATAATGTACATGCCGACATAGTAAATAAAGGTAAGGAAAGGATAAATAATTGGGATAGAATGGTTGTCAAGCTAAAGGATAAGTTCCTTCCCACTTACTACATGATCTCATTGTTTGGGAAGTTTAAAACCCGAGACAGAAGGATATGACCATAAAAGAATTCATGGAAGAATTATATTTGTCGTTGATTAGGTCGGGACACACTGACAAGGGAGAGGAGGCATTCGCCAGATACGTAAATGGACTAAAATGTTCCATACAAGATGAGTTGAGTTTGCCGAAGTTTACGACTATCCGTGAATCCTACTATCTAGCACCAAAGGAAAAAGAGAAATTATCGAGGAAAGATTCTACAAGTTGAGGAAAGTCAACTGCTTGAATTTAGAATTATTCCACCACCATAGGGATTATTAGGAATGGATTAGCTTATTAGGAAACTTATAGTGCAAGTACATTCCTACAATTGGTTTAATGTGTTCATGAAAGAATATATAATTTCTCATAATTTTGTAACAAACCACATATGAAAGGCATCATGAGAGAGTCCATTTAACATACTAGACATATAAATACTTTATTAGACAACCAACCATGACATTATGAACACCAATTCATAATATGGACAACCAAATAAGTTATATACTATGTGCAATACTAGATTAGGGATTTCATTTTGCCACTACCCAAATGCGAAGAGGGGAAATCTATGAAAACTTGTTGTTAAGACATATGCGTACATTAAGTGAGCATCCCCTTCCATTCTACCTAGTTTGTTACTCATAGTTCCTTTGATGGGCCCAAATTTTTTACCATAGTCTATTGAATCGTTGAATTATTACCACCACACTATGAATTATCACTGGCATTAACACCCAAATACAACAATTTTGAAGCTGAGTGAAATGCATGTTGGTTGGTAGAGGGGATAAAGAGGAGAACCATAATCTCATAGGTGAACATACTTTGCAATGGGTGATTATGGAGTGAAACATGGTTATTGATCATTGTATTCTTATGAATTGCCTAAAATATATATTTAAATTGGAAACAATGAGGTGGACAACAACAATGAAGTGTTTGGGGCATATTTTTAATTATCTATTGCAACCATTAATTAATATTAAAAGGGATAACACTGGTGCTCGTTGGGGGCAGAGAAAGTGGTAAAGTTGAAATGTTGTAAATGGTTGTAAATGGAAGGTCTCATGTTCAAATCCCCCCAAACATACCTGTGCACCATGGTTCAGGCTCTGTGGATGCACTTAGGGGTATAGTGGTAGTGGGATTGGATCCATAGACCCCATGTCACGTGGGTACCATCCCCGTCCCCAGTTGTCATTTTTCCTAGTGAAAAAAAATGGATAACACTAGAAATGGTTATTCATGCAAGCACCTAAAGAAATTTATTGAAACATGTTTCAAAAGGTCTATGAAAAATGAAGGCACATGAACGTCTTGTATTTATTTTACCTTCTATACCTACCATAGTTGTAAATCATATGAGATGTAGTATCTAATGTAAGTAACCCAATAGAATACCATTTCTCGAAATATATCACTAGTGATGTCCCAAATACCATAATATCTCCCCTAGACTGCTTGACTAATAATGTCATCGTTCGCTCTTGAAAGAGTGCAAAAATTATTTGCTATAGCCTAACATGTCTGCAAGATGGTACACATTGTTGATATACAACATGGAATTCAAAGTATTTCCACGACCATTCTACATGTATAATAAAACATATTGAAAGAACTAACTTATTTATAAATAAATCAATATGAATAAATATATCTTTTTGTGAACTAGTAAGTAATGATGTTGTTGGTTAAGGAACGATTAACTAATAAATAATGCTAAAAAGAACAACATATGCCAATTACTGTAAAATGTAGTTTTACGTAATGATAAAGCATTGAAATGCATAATTATTAACTATATTGTTGTACAAGTTATTTTCTAAAAGAGTAACATAATGATTTAATTAAGACAAGATACAAGAAGGATATTAAGCAATCAGTTATGGAGAAAATTAATCAGCCTGTGACAGGGTAATGATTGTTGTCACAGGTTCATTGTTGGTTGTTGGATCTCAAAGGGATGAGATCTACTGGTCATCAATGAGGCTGCCGAAACAATCATTGCTCTGTTGCAGTCTGGTTAATGGTCACTGTTAGTTACTAAGCATTGTAAAATGTAGTTTTTGTGCAAGGATGAAATGCAAAACAATAAAATGTACTTTGTGCATTTCTTTCCTAAAGAATAATAAAATTATTTAACGAAGAACCAAGAATGGTACTAAGCGAACATTAAATGGTAAGTACTATTAAATGAAGTTTTTTGCAAAAAGAAATGTAAAACCATAAACAATGTGCATTTGTTTTTTTTAAAGTAATAGAATGATATAATCAAGATACCATTTATTTTTTTAAAGTAATAAAATGATTTAATCAAGAGACTGAGATACTAAGCTAGGATTCATTAAGTGCTATAAGATTCCATTTTTTGTAAGTATGAAATGCATAACCATAAATTGTGTACTATTGTGCAAGGATGATACATAAAACCATAAACTATAATGTTGTGCAGGCATGATACTTAGAAAAACAAAAACAAAAAATATACACATTTTCTAGACAAAAGAATCACAAAAGAATTGTTTAATAATACTTTAGCCACATAAAAATGATCAAAGTAGTCTTTGTAACAAAATGATCATACCTACTGTATCATGTTGTGAATTACTTAATAAACGCTAAAATTGATCTTTCATGATGCAACCTGATAAATAAACTCAACAAACTTGGTCTATTTCATTTTACACAAATTCAAGTATTGTTGAGAATAATTAGCCAATAATGCCAATGTCAATTTCTTCAATAATTCCAGTGTCATTGTAGTCAATAATGTTAGCATATTGAACCCTATATTAGTGTAGCACATATATATTTGTCGGTATACCTCAGATGGAATAACTTACCTTTACGCCAAGTTCAATCTAGGTAATTCCCTAATGAGTGTTTTAACTTCAATATTCACTCCCATATGCATTTTTATAAAAATCAATTGCCTAATTCACTTTTACCGAACTATTTGAGTAATTAGTTATTTTGAACTACATGGTTTCCCACACTATCCTTTCCATTCTTGCAATAAACTTGGTTTTCCATTTGTGCATCTTAACAATATATTAAATGTGTATCACCTAACAAAATATTCAACCAAAAATTGCAAGAGATGCTACTTTCAATGCATACATGTCCAATATCAGTTTAATATACAAGAGAAGAACATATAACAGTAGATTACCACATAAGAAAACCAATACGTTTATACTTATAGTATTAGAGAAAACCCAAGTGGGTAGTGCCTTAACTATTATGAATATGAGTTGTTTAAGCCTAGAATTCAATGCAATGCAAGGGTAATGGATTTGGGAGACCCTATATTTGATTATCTTTAAGTAAATTGTTCTAAAGGAAGTCGATGAAGAAGCTAAGATTAGTAACAAGAAGAAAAATAACCTAATAATGGTTGTCATAGATTAGGACGAGTTAGTCAATTCTATAATGTCCTTTTCTAAACATGAATGGGTTTAAGTCCATAAATTAGTAAAATATTTTACTAAGATGTCTATTTTGGAAAATAAGATCTATGTGAATACCAAACACAATAACACTTCAATTGGGATTCCTACAATTACATGGGTTTGAAGCCTTTTCCTTCTCATATGCTAAAATCATTGGCTAAGTTTGTTGTGTTAAAAGTGGTGGATTCCCGATGTTACTATGGTCAATAGCTCTAGCATCACTACGGTTGATAACAAAATTGTCTCTATATGATAATTTACTATGGAAACACAAAACATGAAAGTCAAATGATTTGTAATTTTTAATAACATGACAACAAACATACTATAACATAACAACAATTTGTGGCTAGTAAAACAAACATGAAATAGTAGTGTCAAAATATTTTTTTGTCATATGTACAAATAGTAGTACAAGGTGTTAGAATAATAGCAACATCATATAAATTTGGAAAACTAACTAAGAACATAAAAAGGTCAAGTATATCCTCACCTTCTCCTAATATGTCCTCTAAACATAGACTTCCTTTTTACCATAGATTTGATCCAACAATGCTTTGTCTTCCTAGACTTCCTACAAAGGTTGAATAACAAAAGTTATAATGTCGAAACATCCAAAAAAACCATCAAATGAAAAGATATTGATAGAAATAGGGAGTCACTATTGTGTGCAAACTCACTATTAATGGATCCACTATGGCATCATCAATTATATCATCACCATCTTCATGTTTATTATAGACAAGACAAAGATGAAGATGAATCTCTAGATTAACAATATTGAGTGGATGATCCTTTTTGCATGATGTGTATTTAGTAATGTGAGAATAATATCACAGCCTTCTTGAAATACTACTTGTGGTAGTAAGGCTAAGTTGCATAGTGCAATCACAAGTTTGTTAGCCTAATTAAAAATTGCAGCAAACAAAGACCCATTCCATTACCTGAAAATTGTTACTTGTAATTTGTGTTGATAACTTGAACTGCATGTCTTCAGCTTGGCATCTCCACCATAGTATCATTAACATCGCCATCTACATCAACATACACAAACCATATGTGATGAAGTGTCTCTTGCAAATGGGGTTTTTTAGAAAAGCATGTTAAAAAGTGATTATGTTGGCTAAGCATAAATTTAAGCATATATAACACCAACATAGTAATCACAATGTTGGATTCAAGTCTATGTAACACCGATTGAATCCTATAATTCCCGCCATTATTCATACAAATTTTAAATATAAACAAATAATATAACAAAAATTCAATAAAAATTGGGGGTATTGTTGAATTATAGTTTTCTAATGGGTAGTTTGCATAGTTACAATTTCGAGAGTGGTAGTTTGTGGAAGGGAATCCTCCAAAGCAAGAAACGTCTTTTTAATTGTATTCTCCTTACGACACGTGGCTCCACTAGGGAATCCTGCAAAGAATCAACCATTTCTTTCCCCCACCTGCATGAAAATATTATATTATGAGTAACATAAAAGTAGAAACTCAACAAAAATACCAAGTATAAAAGGGTATTTATTTAAAAAAAAAACTTAGAAGGAGACCCCCAACGTCATCGTCCACATGTGATATCAAAGAGTGTTTTATATCTCATTTTTGCAATTTTTTTCTTTATTTTCTTGGCAAAGTTGTTTGATTAATAGGGTAATTTCAGGACATGTTGGTGCAAAATGGAGACTGGGGTTCTTGTGCATGGGCCAAAAAAATGGTGTCGATGTAGTTTAGTGTGCTGGAATTTTCATCCCTTTAAGGAGGAAGGTATCACTCGAAGCACAACCAAGACCAACATAAGATGGGATTTATTAATTGTATAGTTGCAATTGAGGATTTATAATGACAAACATTTCCACATTATCCACTCACTTGCACCACAACAACAATTAACAATATTCATTATTCATCCATTTAAGTTAGAATACTAACCAGAAACGGACATAAAAAAATTATGCATGATACAAAAATTTGAAAGGGACAAATGATATTTTTCATTATATCAATAGATATATATTACAACAAATTACATCAGGGCTTTAAGCCTTACATTCACCATGAAGTTACCTGTTGCGGCATAGAACCTCCCATAGATAGAACCCAAAACCTGATTACATTTCTTCTAATACATATATATTTGTCTTTGTCTCTGATATAATACTTGAATGCTCTTTGACTTGTATTGTAGCCTCGTTCTTCCCTTTCTCCCTCCTTTCACTTATCCTCTGTTTCCCTTTTATACTTGCAAATCGGGTCCAAAATTGGTCCAAAATTCGTTGTAACCGTCACCAATTTTTCGCACCTTCCTCCTTTGTCTTCTCTTAGTATTCCTTCTTCTTGTTCCACTTCAAAAATGAAGGAGCCAATAGGCCCTGTCCACAAATTTTGACTTATCCTTGAGTCAACTATGTTGCATCATTGATCCTTGAGCATCTTCAACTGTTGGTCCTTGAAATGAAGGAGCCAACTTTGGTACTTGCGCAAAATCCTTTTGTTGAAGATGTGTGAAATCATATAACTTTCTCCTCCATTTACCCATCAATGTGTTGGTACTATCTATGAACTGCTAATCTTTTTCCTTAACTAGGAAGGTAGGTTTATGCTTCTCTAACTACTATAATTATGTGTATGCAAGGTGATCTACCTGTTGTGGTTCATAATATGTGATATGGGCTATAGCCTTCGACTCTTTCATGGTCAGTTTCGATGTATATGTTTTCTCATGAATATTATCCATCTCATTGTCAATATCCTGAGATTCCTTATACTTGCATTCTCTTTATATAGGATCAACGATAACCTGATCCTCTTGGTTTAATTGTTTAACTTTCTCCCGTAAAGTTTCCATAGTTCATTGGTTCTTCTCAAGAATCCCGACCCAATCGTTCAATGTTGCAAAATTTTCCTAACTTTGCTTGGTTGTCTGTTGGAGTTTTTGGCAGATAACTTCTGTATCATTGCTTACCTATGGAACTTGTCCCATTATCTATGTGTGTTGTTCATCACCTTGATTCTAGAACCTATTGAGATTCTGTTGAAAATCATCATGCTCTATGTGAAGTTAGTTCCAGGAAACACATGGTTGTTGTAAATTTTCTTTTAGTCCAGTGGATAATATTTCTTTAGTTGTTGCAGGCACACTTTCCTATACTTGAGGCCACATGGTGCATAATTGATCACGCATTGTAGAAATAGTATCTTCTATTGTTACTTTCTCTTGTTGTGTTGCATCCTTGGTGTACAAAGCATATGCTAAATGTATGTGTGTTTCATCATATATATGTTTTACTGTGATGTGCTCTATCTGAGAAAAGGAAACCCATCATTATACCTCTATTGTAGCCATGCGGATTTTTTCATGTAGATTTTGGGAAGTCAAAGTTGAATGATCTGATATGGATACTCCAGGGAATAACAACTAAAGGGGTAATCCACTAGCAATAGATTGTGTTGATTGAGCCTGCAAATTATTGTCTACTTCCTTGGGGCCTGCTCTAGTATTGATGATCCTCTACTATACTTCATCAGAAATAAATGGGTTGATATCATGGTGGGCCTAGCATACTTGGAGGATAACTTGACAGTTTCTTGGATCTTGGGCCCAATGTTTTAACTAGGATCTAATAAAGACTGGCTCATGTTCTTGGAGGTAAGACTCTGTCTGGTGTTATATCTATACTTCTTCCATCAACTAGGCCTATTGCAAAGTGGCTTCATTTTGATTGTATTGTTGCAATTCGATAGTGGGATCTAAGTCAAACCCTTTAAGAATGTTCATCAGTTGGGAATCTTGAAGTAAGGGGGAATATGCTATTATAGATTCAAAATCTGAAGCCTTCAGTGTTTCTTTTCTTGCTAGACTAGAACTCTTGCTACTTGGATGTTGTAGTTTAGAGGATCATCAAGATCAATGATTGAGGACTGGATTGGGATGGATCGAAGGGATGCCATTTTAACTATGGAGAGCGGGGGGATGGTTAAGGGTGCATCTATGGTAGAGGTGTATCCAGGGGTGGGAATGGTGGAGGTGGAAGTGGAGGGTTTATTGCTTTGGGTTGTGATGCACAAGAACATTTAGGTGTGGTAAGGACCTACATTGCTTTCTTTAGGAGACTTGCAGGAACCATAGTAGAACTAGGGAGTGGTGTGATGGATTGGGGGATGGACGAAGGTATGATTTTGGGAATTTGGCTATATTATGAAGAGGTTTCCTGGGATTCTTCAATATTTCTTTTTTTCTTAGACTAGGTTTGGGGGAATACATAAGACATACCTTTGGGTGTGTCAACAATTGTTACACTTGGCAATTTGTTGATGACTTTGTGGAACGCTTCCGGCACTAAGAAAAATGGAATGGGGAAAGGTGGGAATGCATATGGGTATGACTCAAGCAGTTGAATGAACATGTTTTCCTGGCTAACACTAAACCATACCTTTGAGGTATAATTCCTAAGTAGGGTATAAACAACTCTTAGCATGGTAACTTTCTTCATTTCCTAGTACCATTCTTCAAAAGCATACTTGTTGGAGGAAATGTTGGTAGGGTCCCATGCAGCTATCCATGATTCATAATACTAGGAAATAGGTTGTGGTAAATTGATTTGTGGTAATTTTCAACCATGGGGTGGATACCACTTCCAAATAGTTAGGGAAATAAGCATATACCCAAAAATAAATTAACCCCCTGGATTCTACGCATTCAAACATGCATGGAAAATTTCATCCATCAGAAACTTTCATCAATTGATTGGATGTCATTGGCATATAATTCAGTGATTGATAGAGTATCCAGGAATGCACTCTCCCTTCGTGTACGTCATCATTACTTTGTCAGTGATAATATGGCATGCCATCTTAGTTGTAGAATTGTTAATGTCGACAATGATGCCACCTTTTCCACCTCTCTTGGTGACATACATTTCATAGAGGTCTGGCTCTATGTGAATTATTTATCACTTATGGATGCCTTGGAACCTAGTGGAAATATCCTCTATTTCCATGGAGATACGCTTGATCTTATGGGTAGCATCCACATGAATAGAATACTGCTTGTCTAACCACAGAGAATTCCCTTGAATCTGGTTGATCAAGAGATTTGTGCATTTATAAACCTTTGGTGTTGTACCAAATAATGGAAGGTATTTCAGGTTAAGGAGGGTTGAGTCTCGTAGAGACACAAAATTGAACTTCCATTCTAGTTGGAATTTCCCATTTTCCAGTGGAAATAAAGTTATGTACTCCTTTGCCTGCATATCAAGATACAAATCCCCATCTACAAAATCAATGTATACAATCCTCGCTAGCTCTACTTTTCCATTTATGTCACACATGACATGAATCCTTGGGTCCACGAGGTCTATTTTTGCTACCTCTTTCTATTTTGATTGATCTTTTCTTGATGCATCACTAATTGTGGCTACCTTCTCCATTGCGGATGCTCACATTGGTATACAAAATTTATCACAGGATTATTGCTTCCTAAGAGAACCAATTTGACAAGTTTTCACAATGTGTAATATACCAGAAATCATCATCCTTTAATAAATACCTTTCACAGAAATGCAACATTAATGAAAAGATGTATTGAAGTGGTGATATAAATGCAACCTAGAGGTGAGTGTTGCATTCACGCGAGTAAGCTTCTATTGAAAGTATTTGGTCACTAATACTCATAAATGATACTAGGATAGCTTCTATTAAAAGTATTTGGTCACTAATACTCATAATTGATATTGGGATAGTTGTACTACTTATTCAAAGCTTCTATGCTAATTGAAAGGATTGTGAGGCCCTCCATGAACATAATGGTGATGAATATCTTGTGACTAAAATAAAATGTGGAAACCAACTAGAAATTGGAAAGAAACATCGTTGAACTACATAGAAATAAGCAAATCATAACTCCTAACTAACTCACTTTCAAGAGCATGAGTGATATCTTACAGAATTACTGATCATAAACATAGGACTTTAGGTGTGCACCATTCATCCATCCTATATGAAAAATCCCATCGATCTTCACAAGCTTCATAGCACTTGGATCTTTGGTTTCCATAACAATGAGCGATCCCAACCAATGCATCTATAACTTTCCTGAGCGTCTCATAAACTTGCTATCATAAAATAACACTTTATCACCTTTGGAAAATTATTTCTTCTTGATGTGGCGATCATGCCATGCCTTTTGTCACCCTTTTCTATTGATGCATGATATTCTTCCATAAAATGAGATTCCTTAGGTTCCATGAGTTTTGTAAGACATTCTATAACTGATTCATCTTTTGTCATATTTGTTGTGTTTGTAATGGAAAGACTTGGAAGGATGAATTTAGCAAGAATCACTACTTCTCTAGCATAGACTAATTTAAATGGAGTCTGCTTGTGAATCTTTTTTTGTAATATTCCTGTAAGCCCATAGTGCAACTCGAATCCTCTCATCCCAGTAATCCTTGTTTGAGCAACAGGATTTGGTCAATCTAGTCTCCAAAATCTTATTAAATACTTCTACAGTTCCATTTTCCTTAGGGTGATATGGTATTCTCTTATGATGTTGAATCATAAACTTTGTTGTTATCTCTTCAATGGTATTGTTTGGGAAACAATTTCCCTAATCACTTGTGAGACTCCTAGGGCACCCAAATTGAGTGATAATGTTTTCATAGATTAAATGAGCAGTTGTTTTTGCAGAACAGTCTTGAACTAATACAGCTTCAACCCAATAGGTCCTACTAAGTCAATGGCCCATTTCTCAAATGGTTGTAGTGCTTGGACTGGATTCAATGGGAGTTCATCTCATTGAGATAGTTGACCAATAAGTTGGAATATGTCACATTTCCTTACGTACTCCTTAGTACCTTGAATACTATAAGACACCACAGGCCATCTTATAGCACCAATATACTCGTGGTTTTTCCACCATCATGGCCTCCCACAACTTTGGCATGAAACTCCCACAAGATGCTTTCATGCTCATGATCAAGCATGCATTTATGCAAGATTCTATCAATCCCAAATTTATATAGCTGGCCTACAATTAGTTGATATTTTGTATCTCTTACAACTAAGTGTCTTTTCTGGGTAGGGGAAAATTTGTTTAGATCCTTTCCTGCAGTGAGGAACAATGTGATCTCTTCTAGGTGATCTGGGATAACTTCCACTCTAAATAGTTCAGCATTTGGGATATGATGATCTTTTGGGCCATCAACTTCACTTTATTCAATGAGAGAGAGATGATCTGGTCCATGATTTTGTTTCCTTGGCTTCACTATAACTCCAAAAGAAAATTCCTAGAGCAGAAGTAACCATATGTAGATTCTTCCTTCTAACACCAGATTGTTTACTAGATACTTCAAGGAAGAGAGGTCTGTGAAGAACTTGAAATGTCCTCCCAAAAGGTATTGGTGAAACTTCTATAATGCATGGACCATTGCTAATCCTTCCCGGCCTAATGTTGTGTAGTTGTGTTATGATTGTGATAGATTTCTATTGGAAAAGTACACTAGATGTTCCATCTCAAACTTCCCAAGTTGGGCTAGTACAACACCAAAAGCGATTCCTGATGCATCCACATGGACATGGAATTCCTTCTACCAGTTAAGAAATGTTAGGATTTATGAATTTACCATTCTTTCTTTGGGGTTTTTTAATGCCTCATATCCTTCATTCCATTGGAAATTCTAGATCCAGTTCAACATTTTCTGTAATGGTGCAAGAAAAGATGCATAGTTGCATATGAATATTCTATAATACCCAGTATTACCCAATGTGGATCGCAATTGTTTTACTATCATCGGTGCCTGCAAATTTACAATAACTGAAATTTTTGCAAGTTTGGTCAATAATACATTTTTTAATACAATATGTACCAGAAAGTTACCAAAGGGTACATAGAATGTGCACTTTTGCAAATTCAATGAAATCCCCATTTGTCTGCAATGATCCAACATAATCCAGAGAACCACAACATGGTATTTGAGAAAACTGTAAATTTTCCAATCAACTAGATATACTTCTAAGAAATTATGAAGGAACTCATAGAAAGATGCTATCACTATCCTTGTTAAGACACTTGGTGCATTATTTAGTCCAAATGGCATAACATTGTATGAAAATTATCCCCACTTAGTAGTAAAGTTAGTCTCCTTCTAATATTCTTATGTGATCCGGACCTGAGATAGTATGAGAATCCATTTGTGAAAGAGTATGATTTATTTCCCACCATTTGACCTATCACTTCATTACTGAAAGGTGTTGCAAAGGGGTCATGGACACAAGCAACATTTAGGTTTCGATAATCTATGCAAACTTGGATGTCCTCTGCATCCTTCTTGCTTTGGATCATGATGGGACTAATTCATTCTTACTTGTTGACTAGGAAAATAAAGCCTACACTCAACATATAGTCAATCTATTTCTTCAGATTTTGCTTTATTTATTAATTTTATTGATATTGTTAATGATTTACCGACTTTGCATCTAGATTTAACATAATCTTCATCTCCCCAATATCTCCCTAAAATCCATTTAGTTATGTAAAACTCTATAGAAACAAGTATTCATATTCCTTCAGCGAGGATGTGACCTAAAAACTTGTTTGGTCATCCTAGTAATGCCCAATAGTTGCCATATTTGGTCCCAATATTGATTTTATTTATTTGCAAAGGTTGTGTATAGATTGCTCTGGTATCTTTAGGTTTTTTGTGGTTGAGTTCCTAAGTTCTTTATTTTTCCTAGAAGGTGAGATGTTGCAATTGTTCTAGCTCATTGTGTTTGGGATTTTCATGATTTATCTTTACACACCAAAGGGACTTATGTGTATCTGGGATGATTAACTAGAATTTCACCAATTCTTGATGTGTAGGGAAAACATACAAGTAACCTACCTTCGACAACTGATCAATAAGTAATGCACCCTTGATAGTTGTTAATGCTTTTGTTACTGTGTCACTTGTTGCAGTGAAGGAGAAATATTTGTAAAACTTGGCACACAACTTATTCCATCAATTAATTTACCTCATTGTTTCTTCATGTAGATACTAAGCTTTCAAAATAGGACCAAGCTCATGGAAGAATTGATGAACCAAAAACTGCAGTTGTAAGCCTCATAATTCCCACTGGTTCTCATAGATTTCAATGTATTGGTAGGGATTAGTATCCTTCATATATATTTATTCTACCATGATAGTATGTCTATATGGATTGAACCTAATAATCAATGTTAGTTGGGTGGTGTCTCAGTCAGGAAAATCATTTTTGTGTGTTTCACACCATTTTATGGGAGTCCCTCTAAGTGTTGTGTCTAGGACATCCATACTATATTATTCTTCTATTGAAGACTACATACCCTACAATAATGTTCACAATCCATTAGTTCCATCATATGTTGGTACATGATTTAATTTGACACCAATCCATCTAATAAATTTCACCATTGTGTGGTACCTAGATGAGAGCTCATGAGGCCTATTTTTCCAATTGTCCCAAACATCTTCAAAATTACTATCGAATGATTGAATACTTCTCCAACTCATAGAACCCTATACAGTTGGATTCATGTAGTCATCTCTCTTTCCCGTGGTAAGAGAGTAGATCTTGTCCAAAACATCTCATTCCATATTCTCTCATATTGTCTCAGTGTACTACAGAACTTAGTGCGGGTCTAGGGCTTGTGTCACCTCCATACCATCAGCCTCAAAGGTCATTGTTCTGTTTTTCATATGAATTATGTCATAGTTATCATAGTACCATTGAATTCCAATAAATTTTGGATAAGTATATGTTTCTCCCATTATATCAATTACTTCAAAGTCCATAGTGGCAGTAACACCTCCTAAATCCACTTCAACATTCTTTAGTCGACCGATGGGAAAAATACGGTATTGGTTTTCCATCCGCAATTGAATGCGGGAATACACAAGATTTGGGGAACCCATAGATTCCCGTTGGAAGGATGTTCACATTAGAGCCTAAGTCCAACATCACATTTGTAATATTGTATCCAAGTACTTGTGCATACAAATGGAATTCTCATCCCTTTCTCTTCCTTTGTTGTTGTCACACCAATTGGATATTTCACTCTAAGAGCAAAGCACATATTTATTCATCATTTACAACATTGAAAAGGTTGTGAAGTGCACTTTGTAACTTCTGTGTGGCTTTCTCATCTTCCAAGATACCCTTAGGCAACTGAAACCATAAATAAATAGATTATTTTTCTATATTAGTACATGATCCCTTGCCCTCTACTCTTCTATCCTCTAGCCTTATTTGGTGAGATGGTCTTGTACCCTCTTGGGTTGGTAGAGTTGGTATGCGACCAAATATATACATTGATTCCTTGTAAAATTCATTTTTTGGACTGATATATATTTCATTTTCTTTGATGTTTCTTTTTGAATCACTAGAGAGTTTGATTGTCATTGGTTTAATTTGGTTTTCATTCCTACTCATGTGATGAAAAATCATGTTGTAGTTGGATTTTCATGGGGTTCATAGTTTATGAAGTTGGTCGGTCTTCTTGCACGATCTTCCCATTTGGCAATGAGATCAAGGCATTTTCCACCATATGAGTGTTGGTGCAGTAATAGGTACACCATGGCCTTTTGGGAAAACAATATTCAAAAGAAATATGACCAATTTCATTACAATTGTAGCATCGTGGTGGGCCTGTATGACCTCTTCCACTCCCGGGTCCAAATACTCCTCCTCTTATGCAACCTCCTCCTCTTGTCCTTGGGGTTTGATCAACTAACTAGAATATGGATCTATCCAATCTCTTTACAAGGGATTACAAGGCCCTACATTTCTTAGTGTTTTGTGTAGCAGATATGCAGAATTTGTAATAGACTTTGTTAGATTTCAAAGAATACTTATGTAATATTGAGCAGAGTCACGGTGGATGACCAAATGATTTACACATATCGTAGAAATAATTAGGAGAAGCACTCTGTGGTTTTAGATAGGATTTCCTTCCTACATATGAAATGGATTTGTTCCAGAAATCTATGCAAATGTCATATTGGGCCTTGTGTTGAACTATCCACTAGATAGGACCTAACATCCTCTTGAATGAAGAGATTTTGATGCATGATGTCTCTCTCTCATGCAACTAGTACACCATACTTGTAGTTGGGATGCCTTTGGTGCATTTAGATATTGAATTCTCTCTGTTATTTATGCCAACTTATTATGTACTTATGCGGGTTCTCCAGAAGAGGACAAAATTCCAACCCAATTCCCATATACTAAGCATAGTTTTCCATAGCTTCGATCTTCATTTCCTACTCTAATGCAGTTCCACGTGAGTCTATTACTTGTTGTGACAGAGGCATCCTTGTTAATGATAGAAAACCTTAGATAAACCACTCATTGTGATGGGACCTATGCAACATATATTTTAACTTGGTCAGCACATCCTTAAAATGTCATGCATATTCCCAAGCTGATTCTCGATGCATATACCGAGTTTTTGAGGTTAGAAATGCTTTTACTATTATCGTTTATACTTTAGTTGTGAAACTTCATCCAGGAACACTTGCTTCATTTTTTCTAAAGTGGGATCTGGTGCATTATTACCTCTCCTTTCCACCAGTTTCATGTACCATCGTAAAGCCCTTCCATGGAGGGTTTTCTAGAACTCTACCAGTTTGGATGCGGTCGAGGTTTCCCTAGCATTCCATATTGCTTCATAGAGAAATCAATGTTGAGATGCATCATATTCTCCATTTTTTCCCAAAAATTATGGAAACCTTAGGGGTGGTCCTGTTGGAACTCATGCCATTGGTACTGTAGTTGGGGTTCCTACCAATATAAACCCTTGGGGTCCTGGTTACAGTACAATGTTTTTACTAGTTTCCTGAGAGCTACTACTGCTTCCTCTTGCTAACAAACTATTTTGAGAACTACTGGTACTACTACTCATTTGACTATGCCAAGATAATTGCAGAATAAAATTTTGAGAATTTTTTACCATATTATGCAAGTGTGCCTACGGTCATCATGCGAATTCCAAGTATATTTCTTCTGGTGGTTTCTTTTGTGCCAATGAGGGGTTCCCATATGTCCTAATAGTTCTTTATGATCCTTGTTTGTGTTTAGAGCTAATTTTGGTGTCTAGAAATGGTCTTAATTATCCTTCCTCCTACTTGTTCCTTCTCCCTAACTTTATCTTGTTGGGTTTTCTGGCACTTCCATCGCATTCTCTCTTAATCTAGTACTAGTCATTTCCTCTCTCTGCTTCATCTTACGTAGCTCCTCTTGGATTTATTCATTATTTTCTCCATTCCATATATTTTCTTCCATATGTGCACTTATTTGTTGTGCTTCTCTTGAATTATCTTTCCACCATTTTTCTCTAACTTCTACCCTTCGCTCATCCCGCTTTGCCATGGTTTTAGCACTGTAAACCCCCTCCATTAACAATCAACCTATCTTCGACAATGAAAAAAAATAACCCTTACCTTGCTTGTGGGCACAAGGGGTTTACTCCTCCATCCTAATCCAATCTATATGGGAAAAACCAAATTTAGGTAACTAGGTCTTAATCCAAAGTGGGACTTCTTTCAAGAGCCTTCATCTTGCTCCTCTTCTAAGTTTGTCTTCGGATCTCAATGCATATTGGTTATTTTTAGCTGCAAATTCTAGAATATATCCAAACAGAGTATAGTCTACCTAGAGATCGATTGCTCTAGTTAAATCTGAGTCTAGTTGGTTTAACCTAATCAGATCTCTTGGGATCCACTCAACAATCTTTGTTTGTTTGTTGCGATACTCAGGTTCTTTTTCAAGTCATCGCAGCCAATTTGATATTCTTACTAGGAGTTCAACCCACAAAACTTTGTACTAATATAGATGTGGGACTCCATATAAAAGATGTTATTTGAATTTGGAATCTTCCTACCCTCCCATTTCATCAAGCTTATTCTCCCACAAATCTTGGAGGTTACTCATTATCACCAAAGCAACCATACAATTAATAGGGCCCCATTAAGAACTAGGTCCCAACAACATAACCATTTGTTGGCGCAAAATGGAGACCAAGGTTCTTGTGCATGGGCCAACAAAAGACCACCAATGTATTCTAGTGTACTAGAATTTTCAATACCCTTAAGGAGCTCTCACTTGAAGCACATTCAATACTAGTATAAGATGGGATCAATTAATTGTATGTTTGTGACTGATGGTTTATAGTGATAAACATTAGCACAGTATCCAATCACTTATACCACAACAACACTTAACAATATTCATTATTCATCCTGTTAACACTCAGAATGTACCCCCGATTGTGAGAAGATAACCTCAAGGTAACCACAAAACCAAGCTTTATGAAATAAAGTTGGCTTCTTTCTCTCTAGAGAGGGATCTCCCAATATTTATCTGACATGACAGATATATTTAACAAGAAACAAAATTTAATATTGATGGTTGTTGAAACAAGTGTTCATTGTGCATGGAGTCATGTAGGACAATAAATATTTATAGCGTTGTTGCAAAGGAAATCTAACAAAGGCAGGGTAGTTACTATTTCACAGTCAAAGCTTGTTGAATGGTGATGTAGAAGAATTTTAGAGACATTCCATTAATGTGGGAATCTATCAAGGATGAATCCACCATTAAATTTAGATGAAAGGTTTTGTGAATACTTAAAAGTAATAGAACATATCATATGGAGATGAATTCTGAACCATTGTAAACTCATTTAAGCATGCAAGGAAAACAGAATGGAAGTTTAAACATGAAACACATGCACATAAAAGGAAAGAAAGTACATACCGAAAAGATGATAACACAAGAATATTTTTCAAACGCCTACTCAGCTCTGCAATTTTATTAACCTTTTGAATCTCTATTACAATACAAAATCTCTCACAGGTTCCAACCCTTGTTACAATGTAAAAACTTGCTTAAATACATAATTATGATCCATGAAATGATAACTAACTCTATGCTAGAAATAGGAAAATGATTGCCTTTTTACATCTGTCATTTGGTTCCCTAACTAATAATTTCTCAAGAAATAAACTATAAATTGTTAACTAATTAATCTTCAATGGTCTTCAACAAGTCTTCATCTGCGTAGCCTAGACTTAGTTTTCCCATATTTTTCAACTGTCTTCCATTGGTCAACAGTTGGAAGCTCCAAGCTAGACATTTCCTTTGCAACACCCTTAGTTCCACGTTGTCCACATAAGAAATCTATGGAAGTTGTGTGCAAGTGGCTCTAAAAGTATTCAATATCTCAAAGTCTTCAGACAATTTTTCCACTATTGTTTTCCTGCACATAGATTTTTTCATATCTTCAAACTTCTTATGGTCCAGTATGCACCTAACCAATTGTGCATGATATTCTTCTTGAGAAAATAGTTTACCACTTTCTTCCTAGAAGAAAGGTAAACCCTTTTTAAACATGGCTGTAAACAATTCAATGAACATCTTGACTTGATGTTGTATGATATCAATTTTGGTGTGTATTGCATCAAGATGTTGAAGCTTACCCACAACCTTCCTTGCCCAAGTGATGAATGAAACTCTCTCTTTAATCGTTGTTGTCTTTAAATCATATTCTGACAAGCTATTCAAGAAACTGACTATGTTATTAGCTATGTGTTGATTCCTGGAAAAATCCCAGGTACTGACAGTAGGGATTCTCCCCAATAATTGTTCCCAAATAGATCGTTTATCGTTTGGTATGGGGAATCCGTCTGGTTTGTGGTCCAGCTACTGTAGAGTTAAAATGTATTCTTAAATCTCTTTTATCGGTTGCGGCCCGATCCACCGTTTATATATTTTATCTTTTATGTATGAAATGCAAGTGCCTAGATTAAATGCAAGTAATAGAAACAAAACAACTAATCTAAATATATTCTAGCCTATCCCCAGGGAGCAAGATTGAGATTACTGTATTGTTTGCATAAAGAACTCTACAGATAACTGATAAATCCATGATACATACATACAGCAGAAAGTTAACACAGAGATAGCTCAGTGATGTTAAAACATTCATCATTCATTATTGCATAAGATTCATCACATAACATAAAATAAGTCATAACACATAAATAATTCAAAGGGTTAGGAATGATATCACAGATTGTATATTGCGCTAAAAAAGAAATAGTTCTTCATTCAGATTTACACAGCATGCTTTGAGGCTTATGCAATACTCTCTCCAACAAAATTACATATTCTTTATTATAAAAGGAAATAGTTCTTCTTACAACAAGCTTCAGTAACTATTCTAGCGAAAAGCCCTGTTCTCATTCGATCTATCTATATTTATACATTAAAAAATGACCTTTGGTCTTCTTTCCCTTTGGGCTTCCTTAAATTTAAGTTACATAAAGTTTGTCTTTAGTGCTCAAAAAGTAAATACAAAATATTACAAATATGTCCATGTGTGAATAAGACAAACTATAGTAAGTGGACCTAGTCAAAATCTCTACGAATTGTTTCCAGGCTGAAGCATCTGAGGCAATTGTATCGAACTCTGTGGGTTCTAAAAATCTAACTATGACCTCATGTTTGGCCAGCTGGCCCTTTATGTCTGCTATTCTTGTAGGAGTCACTCTCAACAGATTGTCTAGTAGACAGTTACTAACCGCTACTTGGGCCACTAGACTCTTTACTACCTTTGTATCTAAACCCTTCACTAGGTAAATATTTAACTCATCCTCTTGCAGCTTATCATTGAGATGTTTTAAGTGCTCTTCATGCTCTGGAAATTCTTGTAGCCTTTGCACTAAAGGAGTCAAACATTTGTTGTGGGTTATCAGTATCTTCCTAAAGAATTTTGCACATTTGTCTATTTCCTTTTCCACTGCCTCTATCAACCTCTCAACAGCTCTACTATTTAAATTTACAATATCACATTAGATCTGAAATTGTTTCAAACATTTTTCTAGCATGTTTTTTGGGTGCTCTGTATTTGTTTCTAACCATTTTAGCTGGCCTTGTACGATCTCAGCAATGTCTTGGGTTCTTTCCTTGAATGTGGTAACCACTATTGAGATTTCTTGTAGTCGGTCTTTGGCTTTCTTGACCCAAACAACTTCTTCCGCCGGCTTGACATGCACTTGATAGATCTTCCTTGTAAGTAAGAGAGCATGCTCTCTTAGAGGTGCTATGTTTGTTTTCCTTTCATTGGATGCCTTTAAAAGAACTTCCAAGGAACTCTTCTGCGTTTCAAGTTCTAAGATTCGAACTTTGTGCTCCTCTACCTGTTGATCAGCTGTTTATTTCTAAAATTCCGTTTCTACTACCTTGCACTCTAAATTCTGCTTTTCCCTATCAATAATCATGTTTGACACTTTCAAATTATCCCTTTCTTCCCCCAAGATTCGGTAATCTTGTTGAAGCTTTTCATAATATGAAAGGGTGGCCTTGTATTTTCTTTTAGACTCTCGGCCTTCTTTTTCCTCCTTTCTTAGAAATTATTTCATCTCTTCCATCTTTCCTTTATACTGATCAATGGTTTCAATAAGCCTACTAATATTATGAGCATTTGTAGTGGCAGTTGCAACACCCATGGAGGCCATTTTCTTGGGATCCTCTTCTACATTTCTCATAATCGTCTTCTTGGTCACTGGGGTGATCCCAGGTTGAGTTCCCAACTTTAAAGTCTTTTCACTTTTCCATACTATGGATTTCCTTTTGGGAACGAAATACACGTCTTCCAAGAATGCAACTTCATGCTGTTTAGATGGGGTATATGGCACCAATCCAAGTTCAACTATCAGGAGATGCCCTTCGGTGAGTATATTCCTGGAAGTGGATGGGATATTCTCTAGATTGTCCTGAGCAGAACTCTGTCCCTGATTTTCACCATCCAAATCCTCTTGATCTTTCTTTCTTTTCTCTTCTGTGTCCTTTTCTTGATCTTGTATCTCCTGCCCTGGATTTTGAGTTTCCTGATATATTGCTTTTTCTGACTCAATAATCTTTTCCAGGATAGCCTCCTCTCCCTTTTTTCTGGCAACCTCTTCTTCTTCTTTCTCCCTCTGGGATTCTTTAGCTAAAAGCTTTCTCGCTCCCTTTTCCAATCTGCATGCAGGCTCTTCTTTTGTTTTCCTTGCAGCTTCTTCTTCTTGACCCTTTGATTCTGGGAGACTGTTGCTACTGCTTTTCACTCTGTCTGTCAGGGTTTTCCTTCTTATTCATTTATTTAAAGTTGTCATGCTACAGAAATTTCTATATACCTATTCCTCCTTTTTCGCATGGTTAGTGTATTCAAAATTTACCTTAAGGAGTGCTTGATGGGCTACAACTTTGCCTTGTGAGTCATTCCTGTGAAAGCTTTTTTCTCTGAAATGAAATCTTTCCAATTCTTTAACGAATTCTAGAGCATTCTTGACTCCGGTGAACTTATAAATCCCTACATAAAATGACAATGGTGGTGTCAAAACCCCAACTTTTCCGAAAAATTTAAAATTTTGAAAATACACATAAATTTTCATTAATGTAGTCAACTAATTGTCTTAATTAGTTATATGTTAATGATTTTATAAACTGAATTATCTACTTGATTATGTTTATCTTATAAAATAATTCTTTTTCAGTTTAATAACTTGTTTTTCTTTGCGACCACAAGGTGGAACTGTCTTGGTGATCTGGGGCTTACTTAGCTTTGAGTTAACACAGAAAGTTTACCTGCTCTTACAGACTTACAGGTAAGAAGTTTGGGTGCTGCATGTCAATAATCTTAAAGCATTCAGATATATGTTCGTCGCAAAATTACAAGCTCAGTAAAAGAATATAAATGCTATTCAATTTCAAGTGCTTTATGAGGTAAAACCATTAAATCATCACTCGCTTTTAAGACGTTATGGAAATGAGATTTAGTCCTATCAGAAATGGTGACAACTGCTTTCTTTCTAGTAGATGTAATTTATAGTTCTTATTGCGTACTAAACTCTTCGATGTCTACCAAAGTCGTCATGTGTAAAAATGTCTTAAATCTTTCTTTGCAAGCAGATTAAGAATGACAGAGTTATTATGTCAAGGGTCTAAATTACATTGTGCACAATATCATTTACATCATGATGGATTTGGTTACTTCTTGTGATAAGAACATAATGTATCTTGATACGAAGTTTATGTACCACTAAACCCACTTCCAAATCTTTGAAGTTAAAGGGATTACAACTTTATTACATGCTGCTTTTGAAAAGGATTATATTTGATGATTTAAATTTCTCTGCACATATTTCGCTTGGAAAGATATTATCTATTTATGACAAATACATCATTAAAATTTCAATGCCAAGCCCCTTAACTTTCAAGACTTACTATGCTCAAATACAAACTTTACTAGTTTTATAATTAAACATTCAAGGCAAAAGAGGTTAATCATTTGTAAGAAGGATATTTACCCCAAATTTAATTTATGAATTTCTTTTATAACATCAACTAACATAACTTGGATAAAGTTATAGTTGTTCTAATAAATAAAGCCATGTTTGAAATAACCAAAGGGTCATGGAATAGACCGTGCCCATGAAAAGTTTATGGTTTAACCTTAAAGTCTTATAATCTTTTATTTCGTACATCCCTTGCTTGTATAATGTGCTAGGTCATAAAATTTATACTCTTGCTAGGTTATAATCGTTTGATTTACACAAATAAATGTTTACTAGTGTTGGAATATAATCCATCAGGATTATACGTTAGTGTAAATAATAGGAATCTGAAGAGACTCTCGGATGTGTAATCCCAAGAGTCATTGTAAATGTATAAATAAATGCTTTGGCTATGAAATAAATTGAATCAGGAGTTATTATCCAACAGTGGTATCAGAGCACCACTTACCATAACTCTTGCCTGATGCGTTTTAGTCCTAGCAGCCTGAATGCTTGCCAGTCCATTGCCAGACCTCCATTCTGCCCTTTGTCAATTCTTTTCAGACTGCCTGCAATTGTCAGTCTGCCTCCGGATGCTTTCCTGCCATCCTGCCAGCATTTAATTGTATATGCTATTCTCTTCCAGACCTCCATTGAGCAATTTAACAGTCCAAAGATGCTATGCTTCCTCCATTTGCTGCATGGTTTTGACTGTTCATTGCAAGAACGTTTGAATTAGTTTACCTAACCCTAATTTTTGTGGGCCGCCTCTTCATTATACCTTTGCGAGTGTACAGAGACGTTCTTCATCACGTTTTCTCATATGCTGCGATCTGTAACCTATCCTAGAGGGCCATGAGCCACATTTTCTCACATCTGCATGGAAATATTGAAGTAGATTATGAGGAGATGAAACATATTGAGTGTATGTTGCAAAACTGAATGGGATGGTCATTGTTTAGTTCATTCAAGAATTTTCAAAACTGAAGAGAACTTGCTGAAGACTCGCATCCGTTCACTTGGTTGAAGATTGAAGCCGTGATATGCTGCTGCTGCAAAGTGGAGACCCAATATTTTGTCAACTGCGTGGAGGTAAAGAGCTATTGTTGCATTACTTGTGACCGTTGGGAATACAAAAACCCTAATTCCTGTGCGTGGATGTAAAGGGAAAAGTCAGCAAGTATTTTTTCATTTACATTGAGTAAAAAGGACCGTGACTAATATATATGATATATAAGACTTCGATGGAAGATATATGCTGCTGTGTATGATGTTGTAATCTTGAAATGTATAAACCTAGAATTACTGCATTTTTCTCTTTCAAATTTGAAGCTGCGACTAGAAGAGCACATGCTGTGTGAGGATACTAATCCTGTGAATTGGTGAAAGATTGAAAGCCACTCATCATCTGAATATTGCTTTATGATTGCTCATCTGTTGATGCGAGTTCTTTAAATACTGGTGACTAAATCCTTGATGCGAGATTTTTGGTGTTGTCTGCGTTGAAGACTTAATTGTTGGAGTTGAGAGTTAATTGTTCCATTGTTGGTGTTGTCTGCGTTGAAGCACCACTGCTGAGAGCTACCTTGTCCCGTCATTTCATCTTGGGTGCTGCTACAACTCTGCGACTAGTGTTGGAATTGTCCCAATTATGTGCTATCATGCTATCGTTGATGACTATTGTATGAAGAATCCAAATGCTTTGTGTTGAAGCTCGTTGGTTAGCTTGTCAGTAAATCTCATTGGAATACTGTTGGAGCCGTGACCTCTCATCTCATTGCTATTTAAATCCGTGACTCTCTGTGACTTGGAAGACTCCATTCAAGAGTGTGGAGGTATATGCATCTTGTATGAGTTCATGCTTTGTCATTGTTGAGGTCTCACTGCTGCGATCTCAAGAGCTCCAGACCATTGCTATGACCGAGAAGACTGCGAGAAGAGTGTGAGACTACAAGAGGTGTTGAGAACTCATTTCTCTGGGTGCTGCAAGCACAGTGATTGAAGACTGCGGTGAAGATTCACGCCTTTCTGAAACTACGTGAAGCTTGAAGACATTGTGAAGACTCAGTGCATGGAGGTAAAATATTGACACTCTAATTATTTCTAATTGTTGGACTGCACAAAACCTAATTTGTGACCTAATTCTGTGTGTTGGAGATTGAATGGGAATTCTGCAAATATTTCCCATGTGTATGAAGTATGTATGATGTGGCTTGTTGTCTGCAAATATATTTCAAAGTTTGTATGACAATAACAGAGACATTGACATTGTTGTAAAGCTTGACTTAGACCTGCTTCTTTCACTATTGTTGCCGGTGCATAAACTTGGATACGTTGAATGCTAGTGAAATTGGAGTATCGTTGAGCACTGTGTAAAGATTACGATAGAGCTGCATTGATTTCTGATACTGATACATTGTTGGAAAGCTTGAGGAAGGTGGCAGAGACTTAGACCTGCACCTTTACTCTTTCTTCTTTTCTCCTATTGTTTTAGTTGCAGATTCATCACAGAAGATGCAATCTATAGCATCTATAGAATCACTTTGCTTTGCTCAAAAAGCAAAGAACCACACCAAAGACCAATCCAAAGATCATCCCAAAGGAGAAAGCAGCAAGAGAGGCAGAGGAAGAAGAAACTTCAGAGGTAGAGGAGGCATAAACAACTCCAGCAAAAGATCAAATTTGAAGTGCAAGCGTTGTGGAAAGATTGGACACACAACAGATTAGTGTTGGGCTTCGTGGGACTCCATCAAAGACAGACATAACCAGAAGAAAGATGAAAATAAGAACCAAGATGCTACTAAATCTTCAGATTCTGCTCGTTGTATTGTTGCACATTGTATTCTTGGTATTAATGAATTGACTTCACTTTCATCTTACAAAGATTGTTGGCTACTTGATACTGGTGCAACATCACACATGACTTTTAGAAAAGACTGTTTTGAAGAACTTAATGAAACAATAAATGGCATAGTTTACTTTGCAGATAAGTCAAGTCTTAAACCAAAGGGAATGGGCACCATTCAGCTGAAGATGCCTGGATTCCCTGATTTCTTGTTGAAGAATGTTTTTTATCTTCCAGAGTTGCAGAGAAGCCTGTTGTCCTTGGTGGAGATTCGACAGCAAGGCCATTCCATCCACATGTTTGATGGAATCATATAAATAAGAAAGTTCTTTGACAACCAAGTCATCATGACTGGATACGAAGATGGGAAGCTGCTGAAGCTAAAGGGTTCATCTGCAAGGGTTCAGAACTATGCCTACCTCTCTCAGCATGGAGAAGGTAATTTGTCATCAAGTTTATTATGGCATGCAAGATATGGTCATCTGAATTATAACAGTCTTCGTTTGTTGAGAAAGAATGGTGTATTTGGTTTTCCCACCATTTCCAAAGAGAAGAACAAATGTGATGCATGTATATTAGGGAAACACAGTAAGCTGCCATTCCATGAATCTAATTTCAGAGCAAGTAGGAAATTAGAATTAGTGCATTCTGATTTATGTGGCCCAATGCCAACTCCTTTTGCCAATGGGAATAAGTATTTTATGACCTTTGTTGATGACTACTCAAGAATGTGTTGGATTTACTATTTAAAGACAAAATCAGAAGCATTTCAAACATTCAAAGACTTTCATGCATTGATAGAAAAACAAGCACAATCTAAAATTGGTACACTTCGTATTGACAATGGAAAAGAATACACTTCAAATGCTTTTGAAGATTATCTTCGCCAACATGGAATTGCACATCAGACTATCGTTCCCTACAATACTCAACAAAACGGTGTAGCAGAAAGAATGAACAGAACCATAATGAATATGGTTCGCTCAATGATGTTTTTTGAGAATGTAAAACTAATGTTTTGGGGTGATGCAGTGAAATGTGCTTCCTATTTGAGAAACAGAAGTCCTCAAATGCTCTTGATAACAAGACTCCACATGAAATGTGGTTTGGCCATCTCCCTTCAGTCAGGAATCTCAGAGTTTTTGGTTCCACCTGTTATGCCTTGATTCCAAAGGAGCAAAGAAACAAGCTTGGTGCTCGAAGCAGAAAATGTATTTTCCTGGGGTACGAAGAATACTCCAAGGCATACCGTCCGTATGATGAGGTAAACAAGAAGTTTGTTATTTCTGGAGATGTCATTTTTCTTGAAACTAATAAAAATGACCAGTCCATTGAGAGACAGCTTGATCATTTGGAAAAATATCCTCATCCAAAGAAATATTCTGAAAATGAATATGAAATTCCAAACCTTGAAGGGGGGATTCCTATTCTGGATCAACCTTTGGAATTTCCATATGAAGCAACAACTCCCCCGCATGAAGAAGTTCCTGCTACTTCACCTTAACAAGAGGTTCAACTGGATGATGTGATTGAGAGAATTGGAAGACTCTCAATCAATGATGAAGCACCACCAGCTGATCAACTAGGACCATCACGGAAGATTCCTAAATGAGCCACAAAGACACTTGAAAGTGTCCATCCGGATGAAGTTGGAAAGACAAGAACGAGAAGTTCAAAAAGACATGAAGATGGAGGAGATGCAGATAATTCAAGTGATGACATGGATGTATCATTTGATTGTGAATTTAATTTATCTGCTAACTTTGAACCAAATTCCTTTGAATAAGCTTCTACTCAAGTTGAGTGGAAAGAAGCTATGCAGAATGAGTATGATGCACTCATGAAGAATGGAACTTGGAAGCTGGTTGACCCTCCAGTTGGAACCAAACCAATTGGCTGCAAGTGGGTGTACAAGAACAAATACAAATTAGATGGCTCACTTGACAAGCACAAAGCGAGGCTTGTAGCAAAAGGATATGCACAGAAAGAAGGAATTGACTATGAAGAAACGTTTTATCCTACAACAA
>LPNX010301329.1:128909-306070 GCA_001517045.1 Pseudotsuga menziesii | reverse complement strand
AAGATACTTGAAGGGGACTCAAGACGTTGGACTCAAGTACTCTAAAGTGGATGACTTCAAACTTATTGGGTACTCAGACTCCGATTTTGATGGCGATAAGGAGATAGGAGTATCAACTTCTGGATACACTATGAGTCTTGGATTAGTAGCTGTCTCATGGATATCACGCAAACAGTCAGTTCCTGCAGATTCAACAACAGAAGCAGAATATGTGGCTGCAGCTGAAGCAACGAAAGAAATAGTATGGCTCAGGAAGATACTTGAAGATGTGCAAGAAAAACAAGAGAACTCCACTCCATTATTGATTGACAATACTTCTGCAATCAAGCTGGCTAAGAATCCTAGATTCCATGATCGAACCAAACACATCAAAACAAAGTATCATTTGATTCGACATCATGTAGAGGCCAAGACAGTCCATCTTCGACATTGTTCCACAAATGATCAAGTTGCAGACATCTTCACCAAAGTGCTTGGAGGAGAAAAGTTTGAAAGATTCAGAAACATGCTCGAACTTACTAACACCCCTTCGGATTAAGGGGGGGTTGTTGGAATATAATCCATCAGGATTATACGTTAGTGTAAATAATAGGAATCTAAAGAGACTCTTGGATGTGTAATCCCAAGAGTCATTGTAAATGTATAAATAAATGCTTTGGCTATGAAATAAATTGAATCGGGAGTTATTATCCAACAACTAGAATAGTATTTGCCATATCTTAATTCTAGATTTCTCTTATGATATTATGAGGGCATACTCTTGGATAGATTAATCATTGAGTGAAGAAATAACATGTTATAAACGTAATGGGTCATGGTATCGACTACGCCCATAATGAACATAAGGTTAAATATTGATTTATGTTTTGTAATCGATGGTATACCATAATTTATATGGCAATGGGTCGTAAAATTCCCCACGACTTTGATGATTGGTATGGTATAGTTTGAATATTAATGATTCCTTTGTATCCATGTGACGTATGAATAGGTTGAATTCAGGCTAAAGATTATGGTAGAACCTTCGATACAGAAAAAAAAATGATTGGCATGTTTGTCCTCTTGTGATTGCTCGTCGAGACTATTGAAAATACCCACTGCATGCAAAAATCTAAAATGATGGACGTGGCATCACTACAGCCAAGTGCTACGTGAATAAAAGGCTCTCTCCCGAACCCTAAACTGGTCATTCCCTTCGTTGTTTTCGGCCTTGGCCACTCTGCTACTGATTTGCTTGACTGTATTATCACTCTGCAAGTCATCTTCAGTAAACTCCCAGTTTGCTTCCTTGTTTTCTTCCAGTTATGGGCTCGTCTTGCACATTGAAAAGAGAGAAATGTAAACCAAGTTGTCGCTGCTTGGGCTAGGTTATTCGTTCCTCCGAGGTTTGTATTTTGTTGCTCGCTCCTTCCAAAATCTCCAGAATGCAATGTAATTTTCTCCTGCAGCCCAGTTGTGAATGCCGTGACTTATTGTCTTGAGTTTTGTAAGGTTTTAGGGTTTCGCCGTGAACTGTGTTTTTGTTTTGGTTTGAGAACCATTACGGCTCAAGGGTTTATACTTTGCCGGGCTGGTGACTGCAATTCTCTGCTGTCGTTAGTCGATGCTGTGTAGTAATACCTTCTTCCTTGCAACTGATGAAAAGCTTACTCCTCCTCGTCCTGGTGGTAGCGCTTCTTCTCGTGGGTGGTTACATTTCGGTGAAGCTTTGAGGTAAGAACACCATTTACAGTTTTGATTTTCTTTGCACAATTGTTTATTATTTAATAATTTGATTTCAATGCAAGATATTAATAGCAATATAAATAATGATTCACAGGTGTGAACCTGTCTCTCTCTCTGCGTAGCTGGTGCGGGGCTGTGGCAATGGCTTGCACGGGTAAGCCATGGATACCCATGGTTGTTCTTCCTTGTCTGGTCCCTTATGGGGCATATGTCGGTTGGTCGCCGTGGCCTGTAAAAACCCTTATGGTTTTGGTTTACCTGGTTACTTGGTTTGCTGTTTTTAGTGGATGTTGAGACCCTTGCTTTATGCGGGGTTCCCCGCCTCAGGCTGTGACTGTAAATTTTAGTTTTTATTTTATTACTGCGATTATATGAGTAAATGGAAGAAAGGTTGTTAAGCCTCACTTTGTGAATTTTTTTTGTTGAAGCCGAGAGGCATTAAAAGAGCTTAACTCTTTGGTTTTACCTCTACTATAAATTTTTGGTATATATTAGGGTTTTACCCTAACTTGGCGATATAAAAGTATTTACTGTGTCTTTAAAATTATCATTGGTTTACAAGTAATTACTTTAAATTTGTTTGGTCATTACTTACATGTTATTATGGATGGCTGAGCTCGGCTAATCGAGCCGGTTTATACTCTGTTACTAGGGTTTTCTGCAAGTTAATATATTTAATTTATAATCTATAAACTAATCAAGGTAATTGCATAATGTTTTTATATGCTCTTACCTTAAACTATTCTGTTCTAAAAAGGATTATAAATATCGTTTTTATTTGTGAACTTTTAGAATATATGTAAATTAATATTCTTGCAGTTGTTATTTGTGTAACTGATAGTTACATCTTTTAAGTGTAAAATGTGTATTACTTAATTTTTATTATAATGAGATAAAATGTTATTCTATCTGCAAATAATGTTGTTTCTACAATTATATATATTTTCTTATTTCTTTGTCTATTTATAGATATATAACGAATTAGTAATTTTCTTATTGTTGTATTCTATTACTTTCTGCACTAAATAATTTATAGAAATACCTTATGTATTCTATATCATCCTACTTATATTATAATACTAGTATAAAAGGAAATGACAACTATCTATAATCTTTCCTATGAATTGTATTGTAGTGTTTGATTTAAATTTTTAAAGAAACGAGTTAATAACTGTATAACTTATTTAAGTTCAGTTAGATAAAAAGAAATAGTTATTTATATTACAGCGTAATTAAAAATCTTACACCTATTAGTTTCAGCTTTTAGAAATAATTCTAAGTTGGTCTATCCTTGCTCGTAGTTTGAACGTTATAAAAGTAAAATACAGTAATTAATTAGTCTATACAAGAAAGAAATAACCTGTAGAGATGAATAGCATTTTAATAAAACCTTTCACTACATATTTTAACTTTTACATACACTCTTCCTTTTGGTTCAAGTAGATTATAAAGATTTCGAAGGTGACTGCTGTAAAAGAAACTATTTCATCTACCATACATACTATTGTCAATAAAAAGATGTAGCTTCTTTCTCCGTTTCTAAGTCTGGATTACTCCAAATGAGGAAAAACACAGGTAGGGTTTGTTTCTCATTAAGCATAATTTTCATTACTAAACAAACTAAGATATTCTATTCTGTGAGTTTTTACACTATAAACTGCAAATGCATCATTCAATCATATACAAATAATAGATCAGAAACTAAAAAATAGTAGAACCTGTTCTTAGAGCCTGGACGACAACAACAATGGGAGGCCGTTCCTCCCTACCAACTCCCGGAGAGCGCTCAAACATCGACTCCTCAGAACCCTCGAGCTTGCTCTGGTCTCCCTGGTTGGAACTAGGTGCAACAATAATCAAGTACTAGTCTTGAGACTCAATACCAGTCCTGAACTCTTCAGTCAAATCTCTCAGCTGGAAATCTTTATCAGATCAAGTTACTGCAGATTATCTCTCAAAACACCTTCCTTATATTTTTCCCTTTTTCCCAATGAATTCCTTGAAGTGCATTCCTCCTGAATGATTCTTCTCCTAGAAAATATCTGAGCAGCCTTAGCTCTCTACATTGGGTACTTTTAAAAGATTGCCTAGGTCTTTTTTGGGTTAGTTGTCATTAATTGAGCCACCTGCTCTGATCCCACTTTCTTGGGGGATCATGACCCCAAATGTAGGGAAGTTGCCACCTACAACATAGGAAGTGTTTGAGGATGTTTCCACTTGTCTTTTTCTCTTCACCTAGTTCCTTCCACCAGTTTGACCAGTAACACTCTTATTAACAGCTCTCCCAAGCTGTTGTCTCCACTTTTTATTTATTAAAAATAAAATATTCAGAATTACATTCCACATCTCTTGACTCTGCTGAGACATCAGTTTCAACTTAGTATTAAATTTAACATAATGTCTTAGGAATCAAATTAAAACAAATAACATTATTTTACAAAATTGGGGTATGTGACAGGTGGGAACACATCTTTCTTAATATCAAATAGGTGGCTTCCATAGCCATCCAAGAAAAGTTGTCTTACAGCTTCCTTATGAACTATGTAGTCTGTAGCATGTCTGGGCAGCAATGAAGGTTCTTTAGAGCCCCCATACATCCTAAGGTACATGACTTCTTCAGAGAAGAAGTAATCTATGAATTCCTTGATCGACTCCCAACTCCCTTAGATAAGCACTTGTACTCTTCTAAAAAAATTAGCTGGTATAAAGGTATCAGGAACTCTTCACAGACCAATTCATAGTGATTGTGGTACTTGTGTCCCCACAGTATCTGATAAGCTATATAGATAGGGGATTTCTCTCCTTTCCATGTGCATTTTAGCCTTTAAAATGGACGAAGGCAAAGTATGCAATCTATAAAAAAGGAACCCATATAAAATTCTGATTTCTTTTTGTGTAAGCCTTCTTGGGCTGCAGTAATGGTAGTGGATAGGATATTGGCCACTATATCATCCCAGTTGAAATTTTTTCCTTCCATGGCCACATAGTAGATCAGTGGGATCCATCCAAACTTGTAGGTTCTACCATCAACTTTGCCAAAAATCATGTTTAGCATCAGTACTACCATTCTATACGGGGTATGCAAATTAGCAGTCTCGTACTCCCTGGAATGCTTATTTCTGAATGTATTCCCCTATGCTACCATCATCCTGGCTGTACCAATGTAATATAATTTTAAATCTTTCACCCATTCGGTTGTCATACTAATCTCTGAGGTAGGTAGGATGTATGCTTTTTCAATAAACGTTGGTGTGAAGGATACGATTCCTTTGTCCTCCATATTGTTCATTATTGTTCCTACTAGATCCACTCCGGGAAGAATCCATCCGATGACCTCTATGCAAGGAAACAGTTCTGGCTTAGTATCCACTTTGGTGATTCCGGACCTTAGTATATTGTTGTATAGGGCTAGGTTTTCCAACCCTGCCTCTGGAACCCTTTTTTCTACAAGCATGTGGTAGATTTTTCCCCATTTAAATTCAGGTTCTCCTCCTGTTATTGACTTGGTATATTCATAGATAATTTCCACCTTTTGTGTGGGGGATCCTTTTGTATCTGAGTCATACTCTACGATCTTTGCCTTTTTCTTCCCTTTCTTTTTCATGTTGTCTGGAATGAGCTGTGACTGCAAATAACATAAAATTTGTTTCAGCATTTCACATTTTTTTAACAAAACTATGCATATCATGAAATGCTAGGCACCCTACTTCTAAAAAATAACCAGCAACCTGCCTTACCCTGCCATTCTCATCCATTGGGACAGTGTCAAAACCCCAAATTTTCATAAAAATTTAAAATTTTGAAAATATATAAAAATATTGAGAATGCGGTCTACTAACAGCTAACAATTATCTAAAAAAGAATTGGTTACCAGATTAGTTAAATGCATAACCTTAATTAAGTAACTTAACATTCTACTTTGATACAAGGTTAGGTTTACTTGTGCAATAATTTTAATTTTCAGTTTGCTGATGAGTTTTTAATTTGCAACAAGTAGGTGGAACTGTCTTGTATTCTGGGGCTTACTTAGCTTTTAAGCTAACGCGGAAAGCTTACTATCCTTACAGGTTTACAGGTATGAATGATCAAGTAACGCCTTTTAATTCCATAAAGCATTCAGCTGTAATTCAATATGAAAAATAGAAAGCTCAGTAATAAATGGTTACATATCACTCTACTTCTATGAGGTAAAACAAGTAGTTTGTTTCTTCAATTATTTTTGTCAATGATATAAATATAGAAGAGTTTCTTTCTTATATTACTATAACGACAGTATTTATTCTCTTGGTTCACCATTAAGTTAATTTCACCTAGAGTGTATAACCTGTAAAGTTGTAATGATTGTATAAACAGTATTACACATCATCATCTTAAATATTACTATAAACAACTGCTGGTTATTCATCTTCTGTAATGAAGATTGCTGCCTATAAGGTTCTAAACATTACAGTGCAATACCATGTCCTAAGATCTTAGAGTTTAGTGGGATGAATCCGCTCCAGTTTCTTATTTTATTTTATAATACTTCTTTTGGATTAAGCCTCTGACCACATTACTTAACTTATGTCAATTCTTCAAGAGAGATTGATTTATTAACTCATGCAAGTACTAGACAGTTCTAAAAAATTATGATGCTAAATAAAACTTGGCGAACTAATAGAACTTGACATGATTAGTAAAAAAAATCAAATGTCATAAATTCTTGTTGATCTAAGCTATGTACAGGATTCAATAGTCATCATCCGAGTATTTGCCACCCATTGATCTATAATTTCACCTAGATTGTATAACCTGTAAAGCTGTAATGATTGTATAAACAATATTACACATCATCATCTTAAATATTAGTATAAACAACTACTGGTTATTCATCTTCTGTAATGAAGATTGCTGCCTATAAGGTTCTAAACATTACAGTGCAATACCATGTCCTAAGATCTTAGAGTTTAGTGGGATGAATCCGCTCCAGTTTCTTATTTTATTTTATAGTACTTCTTTTGGATTAAGCCTCTGACCACATTACTTAACTTATGTCAATTCTTCAAGAGAGATTTATTTATTAACTCATGCAAGTACTAAACAGTTCTAAAAGATTATGATGCTAAATAAAACATGGTGAACTAATAGAACTTGACATGATTAGTAAAAAAAATCAAATGTCATGAATTCTTGTTGATCTGAGCTATGCATAGGATTCATAGCCATCGTTTGAGTATTTTCCACCCACTAATCTATAATTTCTATGATATTCAACGATACCAACACAAATGATCTTGTTTATAATGTATTCAAGTTACCAGTAATTCTGGTTATAAACAGATAAGATTTATGATGTTCATGATCCTAATTAAAACTACGTTCTATGACATTATCAAGTCACAACATAAATGTTGGTGATAATATGACTAGCTATGCAAAGTTTGTTAATAATACTTTATTATCATAGTTTGGCTAAGAGAGGTAATAGCCTTTTTCTTTGCATCTCCTAAGTATCATAAGATTTACTTTATTAACCTAGCTTCGATAGCTCAAGGCTTATCGATGGTTGTAACTATACTATTTATGCTATGACCAAATGGTTTATCCATTAGTGAAGAACTAAATCTTTTTATGCATAAATATGCTTGGGGAAAAAATATCGATTATGATATTACATCCATTTAATGATTAACAACAAGCTTAAAGTGAATAAATATATAATTATATAGTTCATAAACCAAAGTTTTCAAGCCTAAATACTTCGAATAAGTATACACATGACATACTCTGGGTATGTATCAACATAAAAATACTTTCGCATGAATATGGTTTTTATGAGGTTCGTTGATTTCATGGTCAACCATAAGCTTGATATAAATTAACGTTGATTTTTAAAGTGTATATTATAATTCAATATGGAAGGGAATGACACGTTGGTCGACTCCATAGATTTGTTTATATGTAATGTCTTGTATATATAAGGCTTTGAAACTTCCTCGTCCTAGAACCATGCAATGCTTATAACATAAACTTGGCAATGATTTGAGGTTTCATAGTTTTTAACCCTTGCAACCGAAGGTTGACCTCCATGAGCACGTGGAACCTTTGTATGATTACCATTTTATAAGACTATGCATAAATTACATTTTAATAATTGAAAATCATTTGCATGCAGGGACTATGGAGTCGACCCACTGCATGGTTGAATTATTATGATACCACATGGTTCCTTCTTAGCCAAGTGTTGGGAGCATTAAGGGATTACAAACCCTACTCTTTGTCACTCTTCTCCGTTATTGTCAGGCCTCCGGCCACTCTGCAATTGTGTCATGGAAGCCATGTGAGCTCTATGTCTTGGTTTGCAACATTCCATCTACCCTCATCGTCCTTGAATACTTGCTGCATTGTGAGTTCACCCTGCAAAAGTTTAATGAGAGCCGTGACGTTTTTCATACAGCTTGGACTGTGTATAGTTTTCTTTGGTTGCTCCTCCATGGCTTCTTGCTGGGAAATTTTAGAGGGCTGTGAGTTATCTTGGAAATGATTTGTCAAAGACCATGACTAAACTTATGGCCTGATTTATCACAGGGTTTGTGAGAGCGTGTTCTTACGCTTTGGTTCGTGACAGTTTTGATCTCTACTATCTGCTTCTTGTTTGGCCATTACTCCATTATCCTTGATATTGCTAGCAGTGGTTTGCACTTGTTAAAACCCGTCTCTGTCACAAGAGAGATGAAGGGTTTGCTTTTCATCTTGCTGGTGGCGGCTCTTTTGTTTGTTGGTGGCTACATTACCCTTGTTCCCAGGTAAGAAAGAATTCCCTTAACAGTTTTTAAACTTACATTTCACTCAGTTTTTATTATAATGCAAGAATATTAACGTTGTGGTTTCTTGTTTATAGGTGACAAATGACAATTCTCTTTGGTGCTGGTGCAATGAATTGGGTCAGCTTCTTGGTTATGGTAAGCCTTGGTCGACCCATGGCAACCCATACTTATTCATTTCTATATGGAACGTTTTCGGTTGGAAGTCGTAGCTTGCGAATAACCCTTGTGGTTTACTATTTTTTGGTTAGCTTGTTTAGTTTTATGAAACCCTTGCTGTTAGCAAGGTTTTTCTGGCTTATGTCGTGACTTGTAAATTTTGTTTTTACTAGCTTTGTGTACAGTTATGTGAAGAAGTATTTATGGCATGTCAAGCCATTCTCTGTTTAATTTTGAAGTAAAGAGATTCATCTCTCCTGAGCTCGGACTCGGTTATTTTGATGTTCTAAATGTAATTTTTGTGCATTAGGGTTTTACCCTATTTCGACTATGTAAAGATATTCTTACTGTCTCAATTATCTTCCATTAAAATATATTATTACTGTATATTCTGCTATTTCTTTTTATCATGATAATTGTTAATAAGCTCGGTTATATGAGTAAAGTTAAATTCTGTTAATAACCTGTGTATAAATAATTTCTTAAATTATTCTGTAGGTTAGTTTAATAATACATGTTGAATAATTGTTTGTTATAAGTATTAAGTCATTATACTTTCATTGTTATTTTCTTCTCTGTCCTTATAAGACTATAATAATGTTTTATAGTTAATGTTTTTAGGAAACTAAATAATCCAAATCTTTGGATTAGTGTTGATCTGATTATATTGTTATTTTCATAAATTACAATGTTTATGCTATAAATTATAATATTAAAAATGTTAATACTATAATTTATACTGTTTAATATTATGAAGGTTTCAACCCTATACATTCTTTTATAAGTAATTTTTGTTTAGTTTTATTTAAATGAATTTCTTCATATATAAATAATATTTATTAAATATTATTTAACATTATAATTAGTATATTTGATAAGTACTTAAATAGGTTATGTTATTATTTCTTTGATACATTTTTATAATTGTTATTCTTAGTTTATTTATAATAAGGACTACACTAGAATTACCCTACTTGAAATATGAACTTTTGTAGAAATAGTTAAGCAGTATGTATAATAAAGTAACTTTGTAAAGTGACTTGATTCTTTCTTCATAGAAATAAATGAATATATATCTAAGTTGAATCTTTTTCCTATGTGACAGGTTAGTAGTTTCATTTTTGCAGAAATATAGTTCTTAATAAGATAAATAACCTATTTACAATAATCAACATATTAAAGAAATAAACTTGTTGTTTTGAAAAGTATTATGTATACTTCTTTGCTAGCATTCCTAATACACTAGTTTGGTTTTTAAACCATAACTTGATTAAACAGAATAGTATCATTTCCAGAAAACGTCTATATACAGAAATAATTTACTCCATTGTTCTGAAATACAAAATAACTCTACTCAATCCAGGTTTCTATCATATTTTCATCTATCTTAAACACACTACCTGTGCTAGAGTACTATCCGGTTATCCAGATGGGGAAAAACACAGGTAGGATTATCTCATTCAATTACAGTTTCATCATTCAACAACTAACAAATTATAAATTCTAACAGTTCATTACATAACATATAAATCTTACATTATTCATTCATTTTCAGAAAATAAACTTTAACACAGCAATAAAAGACATTAAAACCTGTTTTTAAAGTTGGATGACAACAGCGTTGGGAGGCTGTTCCTCCCTACCAAATCCTGGAGAGTGCTCAAACAACATATTCTTAGGACCCTCGAGCTTGTTCCTGGTCTCCTTGGCTGGGACTGGGTGGAGCAAGCAACAAAATACTGGTCTAATGACTCAGAACAAACTCTGCACTCAGCAGCAAGATCTTTCAGCTGAATCGCTGTACTAGATCATTCTCTGCAGTTTACCCCTCAAACACTTTCCAGATATTTCCTTCCCAATGAAATCCTTGAAGTACATTCACCTGAATGATTCTCTTCCTGGAATGAGCAGCCTCAACTCTCTTCAATGGGATTTTTTATTAAGATTGCCTAGATCTTTTTGGGTTAGTTGTCATTAATTGAGCCACCTGCTTTGATCCCACTTTCTTGGGGGATCATGACCCCAAATGTAGGGAGGTTGCCACCTGCAACATTGGAAGTGTTTGAGGATGTTTCCACTTGTCCATTTTCTCTCCACCCAGTCTCCTCCACCAACTTGACCAGTAAACACTCTTTTAACAGCTCTCTCAAGCTGTTGTCTCCACTTTTATTTATTTATAATTAAAATATTCATAATTACATTCAACATCCTTGACTCTGCTGAGTCATCAGTTACAACTTTAACATAAAATTTAACATAATCTCTTGGAATAAAATCAAATAAGATAATATTATTTTGCAAAATTGGGGCATGTGACATACACACCCCCTTAGAATATAACATCATCCTTGATGTTGTTTATTCTTCATCCTTGAAATTCCCTTGGAACAGAATTGGATATGCATCTCGCATTTTACTTTCCAATCCCCAGGTGGCTTCCTCTGGGCTAAGGTGCTTCCATTGCACCTTTACCTATCCAATGATGTGGTTCCGAAGTGTAATCTCCCTCCTCCCGAGGATATAGTCTGATTCCACCATAAAATCCCCTTCTGGTTCCACCTGTACATCATTCCAGTTAACAACATGAGTAGCATCATGAACATATTTCTTTAAAACGAAAATGTGAAAAACATTATGTACTCTTAAGTTAGGTGGTAATGTTAATTGATAAGCTACTCGTCCAATCCTAGACAGAATTTCAAATGGGGCACAGTAACAAGATGCCAATTTTGCACAACTCCCCAATCTCATAGAGCTCTTTTTGGGACTTACCTTGATGAACACATGTTCACCTACCTGAAACTCCTTTGGAGTTCTTTTTAAGTCTGCTTGACTTTTCTGCCGATCCTGTGCCACTTTCATATTTCCCTGCACTTGTTTCACAATTTCTTCCATTTTTCTTAACAGTTCTGGACCTAATACCAATCTATCTACTAGATTACTCCAAGAGATAAGAGTATTACATTTCCGTCCATATAAAATTTCAAAAGGACTAAATCTGGCTGATGTCTGATAATTAATATTATAAGCAAATTCTACCAGATGTAAATAATCCTCCCATTTACCTAGCTGGTCTTTCACATACATTCTTAATAAATATTCCAGTACCTGGTTTACCCTTTTAGTTTGTCCATTTGTTTGAGGATGGAAAGAAGTACTGCAGTTTAATGTAGTGTTTAACCCTTTAAACAAAGACTTCCAAAAGTTTCCTGTAAACTTAGGATCTCTATCTGAGATTATGAATTTTGGGACTCCATGCAAGCGGAAAATCTGTTTAAGAAAAATATCAGCTATGTTGGCAGCGTTATAAGTAGTTTTAACAGGTATAAATCGAGCTACTTTGCTTAACTTATCTACTACTACCATGATAGAATCATTCTGATTTTGATTTCTAGGCGGCCTAGTAATAAAATCTAGACTAATTATCTCCCATTTTCCGCTGGGGATGGGTAATGGCTGTAGCAAACCAGCTGGGTGTTGGTGTTCAGTTTTTACCTGTTGACATTCTAAACACCTTGCAATATATTCAACTACTTCAGTTTTCATATTTGGCCAGAAATACTCTTTTCTTAACATGTTTATAGTCTTTTGATAACCTGGATGACTTGAATATGGTGTTTTATGAATTTCATCCAGAATTAATAGCTTGACTTTAGGTACATTAGGTACATACAATTTATCTTTATACAGTAAAAAATCTTTTTCATTCAAACTGTAACCTTTTATTAAGTTTTCTGTTGGATTTTCTTTACTTTAGCTTGCAAATTCTGGTAAATTTCATCTTGTTTTATTCTTTCTTTAAGTTGTTCATCTAAGTCTGAAACATAGGTTCTTATTGTTGTTGCAAAATTCAGCCTTGCGTTCCTACTTAATGCATTAGTAACTTTATTTTCTTTACCTTTTATATGCTGGATTTCAAAATCATACTCGCTTAAGAAAGCTAACCACCTATCTTGTCTGGCATTTAGATTAGGCTGATCTAAAAGATAGTACAATCCTTTATTATTAGTCACTAAAATAAATTTTCTGCCAATCAGGTGATGTCGCCACATCTTTAAGGCGTGCATTATAGCTGCTAATTCTAGATCATATGTTGCATAATTCTTTTCGTGAACTTTTAACTTTCTAAACTCATAGGCAATAACATGCCCTTCTTGAGTCAGAACACTGCCTAAGCCATCATTACAGGCATCAGTACACACTAAAAAATCTTTATTAGGATCTGCTATTCTTAAAATAGGTGCGCTGGTTAATAAAGTTTTTAACTTTTTAAAGCTTTCTTCACATTTCTGATTCCAGTTGAACTTCTTTCCTTTCTTCTGCAAGGAAGTTATCGGATTTCCTATGCTCAAAAAACCTTCAATGAACCTCCGGTAGTAACTGGTAATGCCCATGAAAGATCAAACAACCGTCACATCCTTAGGAACTGGCCAATCTTTGATTGCCCTTATCTTTTCAGGATCTACGGAAATTCCTTCCTTGGTCACTAGGTGACCTAAATATTGAATCTTATCCTTGAAGAAATCACATTTACTAAACTTTGTGAAGAGTTGATGTTCTCGCAACTCTTGCAAAACAATTTTTAGATGTTCTTTATGTTCTTCTTCAGTTTTTGAATAGATTATTGAATATCGTCGATAAACACGACCACACAATTATCTAAATACTTATGCATCACGTTGTTCATTAAACACATGAAGACAGCTGGGGCATTAGTAAGCCTGAATGGCATTACGACAAATTCGTAATGACCATATCTTGTTCTAGAAGCTGTCTTAAAGATGTCTTCATCTTTAATCCTCACTTGATGATATCCAGACCTTAAATCTATTTTCGAAAATACCGTGGCTCCTCATAATTGATCAAACATATCATCTATGTAGGGCAACGGATATCGATTTTTAATGGTCATCTTGTTTAACTAACAATAATCTATGCAAAGTCGCATAGTTCTGTCCTTCTTCTTGACGAAGATAACAGGTGCCCCCTAGGGAGACACACTTGGTTGAATATACTTTTTATCAATTAATTATTTTAATTGAGATTTTAATTCATTAAGTTCAAGTATGTTCATTCGATAAGGGGCCTTTGAACTAGGTACTGCACCCGGTACCAATTCAATGATGAAATGCAATTACCTTTTCGGAGGTAATCCCAGAATCTCTTCTAGGAATACATCGACATATTCTCTTAAGACGGGTATGTCTTCCAATTTTAACTTATCTATTTTAATTAAACTTTCCTCATCAGTTATTGTTATTGCATAAGCTTTACATCCCTTTCTAACAGCTCTTTTAAGTTGTAAAGCAGAAATATGCCTTACAGTAGTTTTTCTAGGAATTCCTTTAACACTTACTGGTTTTTCATCACTGTTTAAGCATGTGAAATTTTTATCATAACAGTTTAGAATTACTCTATGTTGCTCTAAACAGTCCATACCAATCAGCAAATCATAAGAACCAAGAGGCAAAACATTAAGTTTAACAACAGTTTCAAATTTATCCATGACTATTGCACATTCTTTAACAAAGCAAGTTACCCTTCTTTTAGCACCAATGGCTAACTGAACTAACCATGAATTCTCAAACTTATCAATAGATAACTTACATTTTTCTACTATTTGAGGTGCAATATAACTGAGACTAGCTCCTAGATCAATAAAAATAGTTATAGGGGTCTGATTTATCATACCTTCTACTTCCACCATGGAAGTCTGATATTCAGCTTGTCGATTCTCCAAAGCTGCGTTAATTTTGGGCATGGTCCTCGCTAGTTCCCCAACAGCCGTCTCCTCTTGTATGGTATGAATGTTGTTACCTGTATTCTTCCGTTTTAGACAGACTGAATCATAGTGTGGGCCATTACACTCCCAGCACTTGACAGGCTCTTTGCGTTCAAAGCTCTTGGTAAAATTTCCATGATTATTTGCAGTTTCCTTACCTTTAAAATTATTCTGATTGTTGGGTGTATTGTTCCTATTTCCTTGGAAATTCTTATTATTAGAATAGTTTTTGGCCTTGTTGTTCTTAAAATTTCTGTTAGGCACAAAATCATTCTTCTTTTGTTCAAACTGATTATTATTTTTCTTAGCCTTCCAGTTGGCCAAGCTTTCTTTCTTCTGATTCTGCTCAAAACAAAAGTTATCCTTTCTCATAGCTTCCTTCAAGGTCTTTGGGTAATCATATTCAATTCTATCTTTAATATGATAAGGTAGACGGCTAAGGAATCGTTGTACCTTTGGTTTCTCATCTACAAGGTATGGTACATACCTAAGTAGACTTAAGAACTTGTTGTTCAGATCCTTCATTATCATTGAACCTAACTTTAGCTCAAAAAACTCTTTGGCTCTCTCCACATAATACTGCTTAGACAGGAATTTCTTTTTGAAATACCTCTTAAAGGTACTCCAGTTAACATCTTTTTCTTTTATACCTTTAACTCTCTTCAAGTCCTGCCACCAAATGTCAGCCTTTCCTGAGAGGTTATATATAGCCATTCTAGCCTTTAGCTGGTTAGAATAATTATATATTTGGAAGTACTTCTTCATCCCAAGATTCAGCTTCCTCCCCCTTCTCAGTCTCTCCATTAAAGGTTGGTGGTTTTATCTTTTTGAATTCCCCGGAAATTTCCTCATAAGGTTTGTATTTCCTCTTTTTAGTGTACATATTATCATCACTACTGTCACTAGTAGTATGGTAATTTCATTGTTCACCAAACACTTCAGAAGACGAACTACTTTCAGTTTTAGTATGTTTCATCTTTTTAGATTTACGTTGATGACTGGTATCTTCTAATTCTATTCTTCTACCCCTATCCTCAATTTGAAACTTTTTAGTTAGGATCTGATTCAGCTTTTCTTGAGCCCTCAAAATCCTTTCATTTTCTCATTTTACAGACTCCATTTCAGTTTTGAGGTCCTTTACAATTTGTAACAATTCTGAAGAATTGGTAGTTAAATCCTCTGGTATAGGATCTCTTGGTAGATTTCCTGTCTCAGTAACTGGAGACTCCTCCTCTGCATACTTTTCCAGCCTTTCCATACTTGCCTATTAAACTTCAAAAAACAATTCTCGGTTGAATAACATTTAAAATAAAATACATCAGCATAAGAATTTAATTTACTGTTTTCATGAAAGCTAGTTGGGATTCATCAAGGCCTAGTGTTTGAACCTTGTGCTCTGATACCACATGTCAAAACCCCAAATTTTCATAAAAATTTAAAATTTTGAAAATATATAAAAATATTGAGAATGCGGTCTGCTAACAGCTAACAGTTATCTAAAAAAAATTGGTTACCAGATTAGTTAAATACATAACCTTAATTAAGTAACTTAACATTCTACTTTGATACAAGGTTAGGTTTACTTGTGCAATAATTTTAATTTTCAGTTTGTTGATGAGTTTTTAATTTGCGACAAGTAGGTGGAACTGTCTTGGATTCTAGGACTTACTTAGCTTTTAAGCTAACGCAGAAATCTTACTGTCCTTACAGGTTTACAAGTATGAATGATCGAGTAACGCCTTTTAATTCCATAAAGCATTCAGCTATAATTCAATATGCAAAATATAAAGCTCGGTAATAAATTGTTACATATCACTCTACTTCTATGAGGTAAAACAAGTAGTTTGTTTCTTCAATTATTTTTGTCAATGATATAAATATAGAAGAGTTTCTTTCTTATATGTAAATAGCAACAGTATTTATTCTCTTGGTTCACCATTAAGTTAATTTCACCTAGAGTGTATAACCTGTAAAGTTGTAATGATTGTATAAACAGTATTACACATCATCATCTTAAATATTACTATAAACAACTGCTGGTTATTCATCTTCTGTAATGAAGATTGCTGCCTATAAGGTTCTAAAAATTACAGTGCAATACCATGTCCTAAGATCTTAGAGTTTAGTGGGATGAATCTGCTCCAGTTTCTTATTTTATTTTATAATACTTCTTTTGGATTAATCCTATGACCACATTACTTAACTTATGTCAAATCTTCAAGAGAGATTGATTTATTAACTCATGCAAGTACTAGATAGTTCTAAAAGATTATGATGCTAAATAAAACTTGGTGAACTAATAGAACTTGACATGATTAGTAAAAAAAATCAAATGTCATAAATTCCTATTGATCTAAGCTATGTACAAGATTCATAGCCATCATCCGAGTATTTGCCACCCATTGATCTATAATTTCTATGATATTCAACGATACCTACACAAATTATCTTGTTTATAATGTATTCAAGTTACCGGTAATTCTGGTTATAAACAGATAAGATTTATGATGTTCATGATCCTATGTAAAACTACGTTCTATAACATTATCAAGTCACAACATAAATGTTGGTGATAATATGACTAGCTATGCAAAGTTTGTTAATAATACTTTATTATCATAGTTTGGCTAAGAGAGGTAATAGCCTTTTTCTTTGCATCTCCTAAGTATCATAAGATTTACTTTATTAACCTAGCTTCGATAGCTCAAGGATTATCAACGGTTGTAACTATACTATTTATGCTATGACCAAATGGTTTATCCATTAGTGAAGAACTAAATCTTTTATGCATAAATATGCTTGGGGCAAAAATATTGATTATGATATTACATCCATTTAATGATTAACAACAAGCTTAAAGTGAATAAATATATAATTATATAGTTCATAAACCAAAGTTTTCAAGCCTAAATACTTCGAATAAGTATACACATGACATACTTTGGGTATGTATCAACATAAAAATACTTTGGCATGAATATGGTTTTTATGAGGTTCGTTGATTTCATGGTCAACCATAAGCTCGATATAAATTAACGTTGATTTGTAAAGTGTATATTATAATTTAATATGGAAGGGAATGACACGTTGGTCCACTCCATCGATTTTATTATATGTAATGTCTTGTATATATAAGACTTTGAAACTGCCTAATCCTAGAACCATGCAATGCTTATAACATAAACTTGGAAATGATTTTAGGTTTCATAGTTTTTAACCCATGCAACCGAAGGTTGATGTCTATGAGCACGTAGAACCTTTGTATGATTACCATATTATAAGACTATGCATAAATTACATTTTAATAATTGAAAATCATTTGCATGCAGGGACTATGGAGTCAACCCACTACATGATTGAATTATTGTGATACCACGTGGTTCTTTCTCAGCCAAGTGTTGGGAGTATTAAGGGATTACAAACCCTACTCTTTGTCACTCTTCTTTGTTATTGTGGGGCCTTCGGCCGCTCTGCAATTGTGTCTTGGCCGCCATGCGAGCTTTGTGTCTTGGTTTGCAACATTCCATCTACCCTCGTCGTCCTTAAATCCTTGCTACATCGTGAGTTCACCTTGCAAAATTTTAATGAGAGTTGTGACGTTTTTCATACAACTTGGACTGTGTGTAGTTTTCTTTGGTCGCTCCTCCACGGCTTGCTTGTTGGGAAAGTTTAGAGGGCTGTGAGTTATCCTGGCAATGATTTGTTAAAGACCATGACTAAACTTACGGCCTGGTCTGTCACAGGGTATGTGAGAGCGTGTTCTTACGCTTTGGTTCGTGACAGTTTTGAGCTCTACTGTTCGCTTCTTGTTTGGTCGTTACTCCATTCTCCTTGCTGCTACTAGTAGTGGTTTGCACTTGTTAAAACCCATCTCTGTCACAAGAGAGATGAAGGGTTTGCTTTTCGTCTTGCTAGTGAGGGAGCTTCTGTTCGTTTGTGGCTACATTACCCTTGTTCCGAGGTAAGAAAGAACTCCCTTAACAGTTTTTAAACTTACATTTCACTCAGTTTTTATTATAATGCAAGAATATTAACGTTGTGGTTTCTTGTTTAAAAGTGACGGATGACAATTCTCCTTGGTGGTGGGGCAATGAATTGGGTCGGCTTCTTGGTTACGGTAAGCCCTAGTTGGCCCATGGCAACCCATACTTGTTCGTTTCTATATGGAACGTTTTCGGTTGGAAGTTGTAGCTTGCGAATAACCCTTGTGGTTTACTGTTTCTTGGTTAGCTTGTTTAGTTTTATGAAACCCTTGTTGTTAGCAGGGTTTTTCCGGTTTATGCCATGACTTGTAAATTTTGTTTTTACTAGCTTTGTGTACAATTATGTGAAGAAGTATTTACAGCCTGTCAAGCCATTCTCTGTTTAATTTTGAAGTAAAGAGATCTATCTCTCCCGAGCTCGGACTCGGTTATTTTGATGTTCTAAATGTATTTTTTGTGCATTAGGGTTTTACCCTATTTCGACTGTGTAAAGATATTTTTACTATTTCAATTATTTTCCATTAAAATATATTATTATTGTCTGTTCTGCTATTTCTTTTTATCATGATAATTGTTAATAAGCTCGGTTATATGAGTAAAGATAAATTATGTTAATAACCTGTGTATAAATATTTTCTTAAATTATTCTGTAGGTTAGTTTAATAATACATGTTGAATAATTGTTTGTTACAAGTATTAAGTCGTTATACTTTCATTGTTATTTTCTTCTTTGTCCTTATAGGACTGTAATAATGTTTTATAGTTAATGTTTTTAGGAAACTAAATAATCCAAATCTTTGGATTAGTGCTTATCTAATTATATTGTTATTTTCATAAATTACAATGTTTATGCTATAAATTATAATATTAAAAAGGTTAATACTATAATTTATATTGTTTAATATTATGAAGGTTTCAACCCTGTACATTCTTTTATAAGTAATTTTTGTTTAGTTTTATTTAAATGAATTTCTTCATATATAAATAATATTTATTAAATATTATTTAACATTATAATCAGTATATTTGATAAGTACTTAAATAGGTTATGTTATTATTTCTTTGATACATTTTTATAATTGTTATTATTAGTTTATTTATAATAAGGACTACATTAGAATTACCCTACTTGAAATATGAACTTTTGTAGAAATAGTTAAGCGGTATGTATAATAAAGTAACTCTGTAAAGTGACTTGATTCTTTCTTCATAGAAATAAATGAATATATATCTAAGTTGAATCTTTTTCCTATGTGACAGGTTAGTAGTTTCATTTTTGCAAAAATATAGTTCTTAATAAGATAAATAACCTATTTACAATAATCAACATATTAAAGAAATAAACTTGCTGTTTTGAAAAGTATTATGTATACTTCTTTGCTAGCATCCTAATACATTAGTTTTGTTTTTAAACCATAACTTGATTAAACAAAATAGTATCCTTTCTAGAAAACGTCTATATACAGAAATAATTTATTCCATTGTTCTGAAATTCAAAATAACTCTACTCAATCGAGCTTTCTATCATATTTTCATCTATCTTAAACACACTACCTGCACTAGAGTACGACCTGGTTATCCAGATGGGGAAAAACATAGGTAGGATTATCTCATTCAATTACAGTTTCATCATTCAACAACTAACATATTATAAATTCTAACAGTTCATTACATAACATATAAATCTTACATTATTCATTCATTCTCATAAAATAAACTTTAACACAGCAATAAAAGACAGTAAAACCTATTTTTAAAGCTGGATGACAACAGCGTTGGGAGGCTGTTCCTCCCTAACAACTCCTGGAGAGCGCTCAAACAGCATCTTCTCAGGACCCTCGAGCTTGTTCCTGGTCTCCTTGGCTGGGACTGGGTGGAGCAAGCAACAAAATACTGGTCCAATGACTCAGAACAAACTTTGCACTCAGTAGCAAGATCTTTCAGCTGAATAGCTGTACTAGATAATTCTCTACAGTTTACCCCTCAAACACTTTCCAGATATTCCCTTCCCAATGAAATTCTTGAAGTACATTCACCTGAATGATTCTCTTCCTTGAATGAGCAGCCTCAGCTCTCTTTAATGGGCTTTTTTATTAAGATTGCCTAGGTCTTTTTTGGGTTAGTTGTCATTAATTTAGCCACCTGCTCTGATCCCACTTTCTTGGGGGATCATGACCCCAAATGTAGGGAGGTTTCCACCTGCAACATTGGAAGTGTTTGAGGATGTTGCCACTTGTCCATTTGCTCTCCACCCAGTCTCCTCCACCAACTCGACCAGTAAACACTCTTTTAACAGCTCTCCCAAGCTGTTGTCTCCATTTTTATTTATTTATAATTAAATTATTCGTAATTACATTTAACATCCTTGACTCTGTTGAGTCATCAGTTACAACTTTAACATAAAATTTAACATAATGTCTTGGAATAAAATCAAATAAGATAATATTATTTTGCAAAATTGGGGCATGTGACAGACAAGGAACACAAAATTAGTGCAGCAAGGGCATACTTTGGTAATAGAGACCTCTAGACATGGCGAGCTTGACTAGGACGCTCTTAGATTTGCAAATGAAATGAGAAATAACCCCTAGGCATGGGAAAATCCTCTTCCCGTAAACACAACCTCACGGCTTATAGTTTGGAGTCGGCGCTGCCCTAGGCCCAAAAAATTGAGCTCAACATTAGCAGGGAAATATTATACCATACCCAAAACTTAAAAGTTTTGTTGGAGATGGAGAAAACATGTCTTCTATTTACGCCCAACGGCGAGAACCAAGTGAGCTCCATGTCGGTGAAAAGCTCAGGCTTCTGGAGACTCATCATGATCTAACTAGTCTAAAGGTTAAAACACCTCTGAGAAGACGGGTGAGTTTCTAAGAGCAGCTAATATGGCTAGGGTGAGTTTAAAACCTAAAAGGAAATGACGAAATATAAAAATGCAAGGAAAAAGCCTCTTTTAACCTAAAACGAAATCCTACCCACCCTTTCTTACCAAACCAACAACTGACAACACGAAGAAAAATAAAATAAAATGCCAAACCAACATAGGGTGAGTGGAAAACCTACCTTAAAGATGATAGACCGGACATGCAGTTGGAGATGCTCGGTGAGGATGCGCCAAGTGAGCTCCATAGGTGATTTCCATCAATCGCATGAAATCTCAAACAGAATAACTCACAAAAGCTTACTGTAAAATAGATAGCAATAAAAATCGCTTCCAATGGTGTATAAATAGACATTCCATGGGTTAAAAATCAATTAAGATGGTAGGTGAAAGCATTTACACCCGCACGTGCAAGACTCAAACATATCATATCGGGTGGTTACTGATAAGTCAAAATGCGGACAGCCCTGACACCGACGGCTCGAAAAACCTTGACTCAGCCGCAACCAATAGTTTAAAATCAACAACATACCTGCACTCCTTTTGCAGTTCGGCGGTTAGAACAATTCCAGGAAGAAATAATGGTGACAGCTGCCATAGCGGCCCCAAGATTAGGACCTCCTCTACCGTAGCGGGATAGTGAGGATCAGGTGATGACAAGAGAACATCTCCACCATTGCAAAAAAGAAACCACAACACCACCCATCGAAGCGGGATAAATAGAAAAGATAGGAAGCCCAAATTTCAAAGCGCAACCCCATCTGCCGTAGCGGCAAAGAACCACAAAAGCAAGCGCAACAAAAAATAAAAAGGGTGGGCTGCAGTAGCGGCTCCAAGGTGGATAACACTCCATCGTTGTGGGACCTTCCCCGACAATCAAACCAAACCCCAGCTGCCATAGCGGCATAGATTTCTGCAAACCTCCACTGCAGCGGACGAAAAAATGCTTCGGCGAAGTATAATAAAAGGGATGCCCGCGTAGCGGCTCAAAATTGAAAAACCATCTGCTGTAGTGGATCAAACGTTGATTAGCACCCACTATAGTGGATCAAATTTGATTAGCACCTGCTATAGCGGATCAAACTTCAGTAAGCACCCGCTGCAGCGGCTAAGAGACCTTTTCTTCCTTAGAATAAAACTTACTTCTTGAACTTTCCCAATGATAAAACAAACCATAAATGCTGGATCAAAATAGGCCTAAGAAGAAAAACTAAACTTCCAAAAGAAAAGGGGGGGGGGCCTAAAAAATGCTAAATTTTTTTGGGGAGGTGGTTGCGACAGCAACACTGTGTCAATGGGATTTTTGTTCAAAACTTCTTTCACTGCTATACAACTCTGTCTAGTAGCCTATATAACAATTCCTTTGTCTAATATGTAATTGAGATAAGGTTGAATTTTTCTTGCTTCTGCTATAATCATATCCCATATGATATCCTTAGGTCCTTGAACAGACAGTTATCCAGTGAACTGCTTCATCAGTTTATCATTTTTGTCTAGAAGGTCTTTACATTTATTCTTCATGGCCTTTTTCTCCTCCTCTTTCTTTAGTGTTGCATTTTCTAAAGTCTTATTCTAATTCTTCAACCCAACAATATCTAAGTCCCTCAAGCTAACCTAGGACATTTCCTGCACAATAGATTCCTCATTGGCTTGTGCAGTAGGTGCAATAATTTGGACCTCGGTTTCTTTCTCCTTTTCTCTTATTTCTTTTTCTAATTCCTCATGTTTCTGCTTAAGGACCTTCACATTTTCAGTTTGGAGTAGTTTTTCTTTCTTCCACTCCTTCTTCTCTTCTGCAAACTTCATAAGCTTTGGTTTGGAGTTTCTTAGTTCATCATTCAATGTTTATTTTTCCTTCTCCAGCTCTATCAGCTCTAAATCCTGAATAAGCCGAGTGGCAAGGATTTTCAGCTTCTTTTTTAGCAATTGAATAGTATTTTCTTTTTCTGTAAGCAACTTTTTAGTTGCTTCTCCTTTGTTAGCCCCATTGTCAGCAATCAATAGATCTCCTTGGAGCTTTTTAATTTGCTACAAGTGTGCTTTGTTATCTACCCTCTCCTGTCTCAACTGATTCTCAACTTTAGTTTTGGTGGGTTAATCTTGATACCTTCAAATTTGCTTTAAGAATATCACTATATATAACTTCTCCAGTCCACTTATGTAGATGGATCATATCTAGAACATGGATATTTTCCAGATTTAATCTCATTTCTGTCACCCTGTTCTTTGTGGAAATTGCTAGGTTCAAGGTGTTTTGGGCATGATCCTTGATAACGACCAAGGAGACATCCTTATTTGAAATTTTCCTTACCTCTACATATAGATTTAGAGATTCATCCAAGGATGTATCTCTATTATACCTATATTTATCAAACAATTATCCCCTTGTGTTGAATTGATCATTATATCCTTCAAGAGTTTCTGAGAATGCATACTCCTTTACATCAAAGGATGGGCCTTTTATCTTCATTTTTTTCTTCTTTCCAGTTACCTCTATCAACTCTCCCTCTGCTTCTGTTTTCTATCTTTTTGAGGTCTCTAAATTTCCTTCCTACTCTATATCCATAGCATCTGAAAAACTCTCTTATTATTCATTTCATAATGACTAGTAATTGTCCATTAATGACCTCTGTTGTAGAAATAATGGCCAATGGATCCTATTGTGTGCCATTTGTATTATGTGCTGGTGATGTGAGCTCTTGCTGCATATAATCTTGACTATGCATTGTTGAAGGGTAATCTAACCAATTATATTTTTCAGCTAATCCTTCAACCTCCTGGTGTTCAAATGGTTTGTTCTTATTTACCTGCTTCCTTATGGAAATGATGTGATGGGGGTCATAGTTTATGGTAGTAGCTGTTTGAAACCCAATATATTTCAACAAGATCTATACTACAGGAAATGCATATTTCATTTTGATAATGAGTGGCCCAACCACCCAAGGAATCTTGATCTCTGAAGCTTTTCTAAAATTAATAAAATGTTCATTTTCAACAATGAGCTTATCTCTAATCAATTCCAGTGCAAATATTATGTGAGTGAGAAATGCATGTAGGATATATGGTTCATGGGTGAATCCATATACCCTGATTATGGTGTGTTCTTCCAACAAAAACCAATCACCAATTTTTTTATCTGGTGAAAATTGCAGAAATTCTTCCATGATAGGAAACACCCTTGGCAACTTGTTCTAGAAAAAGACTTTATACACTTTAACCATTAGAAAATTCATATATTTGAATAACGTCCTATTGATCTCATCAGTCAAAACTATCTATGAAAGCTTCAAATTCTCTTCATTGATGAACATAAACATCCTTAATAGGTGTAATTGGAATATGAAATGTTTCGTATTGTGGAAATTCACCAACTGTGAGTGAATACTTAAGGAAAACTGACTAGGATGACTGGGGCTCAGCTGGACTGGTACTTAATTTGAAAATAAGACTCATTAATAACTCGGTGACATAATTGTCTGTATCTAGACCTAAGAACTAACTCATGAGTGAAATGACCAATTTAGTTTCATCATTAAACAAATTGGTGTCTACATGGAAGGATTGATTTTGCAAAGAGATATATGGCATAAAGCAGGTTTTGAAAAAGGCTTGTTTCAATTCCAAGGATGATTAATGGAAAGATTGAATCGGTGTTTCTTCACTAAAATATTCTTGGGACAAGGTAAATGAGGAAGGTACTGGAAGTGAGTCACGAACAACCAAAGCATTGACAGGACAAAGGATCCTATACTTATTTGAGTCCATAATGACTATTTCAACATATGACTAATTTGAAGCGCACCATTTGACAAAGTCAAGAAAACCTAGGCTTTGCTTAGGGAAGAATAATTGAAAGTAGGACCTGCAGACACCATGCAAGTCGGTTCCCTGGTCTTTAAGTGTTTTTATTTTATACCTTAACTGATTAACTGAACCAAATGATAGCAGGGTATCAAAAATTTCACTATTTCTATCCTCAAAGACCTCCTCAATTTTTTGATATTCTAGAGCATGGGTCTCTATTCCCTCTCCACTGTCCATTTTTAAATAGTCTCTGGTAGGTAAAAAGTGACCTGCCTGGTCAGCTGACGGGTGGATGAAAATATGTCTGAGTTGGATTTTTTTGTGCAAACTGAGTTCTCTTCTCTTGTTGCATAAAAGACAAATGGTCCTCCTCCATGTTCTTTTCCTTTTATAGTATTTTATGCTTTGGGATTTTCTGCTTATTCTTCATGCATATTACCTAGGTGAATCTTCCTTTGTCTGTATATTTGACCTCTTCTATCTCAAACTGTTGATCTTGATCATTGTTTAAATATTACATTTCCAATTCCTCTACCCTATCTAACTTTATCTTCCCTACAATTCTTGGCAGAAGATTCCTCTATAACTATAGATCTATCACCCTTTTGTCTACCATTGTAGATATTTTCCCTGATTTACTTTCACCCATCCAGAAAATAGATGACTTGCACCTTTCATTAGCGGATTGGCGGACAACCATTGATCTTATCCTTCATGAATCTCAATCTTCAATTAATCCCTATCTTTAAATATTTCGCTCAGATCCAATTGTACAAACAACATGCATATTTATCCAGCAAATTCAACCTCTGTTGTAGATCTTCATCAGCATCGATCTTAGACTTCGATTACTTCTTCCCTTTAATCGATTATGTTGAGGCTTATTAAAATTATATCTACACATCTTATAGTAGCGGCATGTCTTTGGACCCTAGATCTTACCATCATAAACTCGTAACCCTCAATCATGCGAGCCCTTTAATACATTCTATTGATTTCAACATATCATTCATCGGCGCAAATTCAATCGACGGAATTATCCACAATCGTTGATATTGATCAGGAATTTATGTCAACCAGTGATTTGTGTGGGATATACACCTTTCCGCTGATTTCCAACTTCACTTTCCACATGCATGTTCACCCAGCGGAATGTTTATGGACCGTCGATCACTTTCACCTTTTGATATCCATCATTGATCTATGTAGTGTGTAATCTTTTCCGCTGATTGGAAAAGTCTACTTTTTTGCGCTATTGCCACCAGCAGAATCATTAGCGATTGTAGATCTATTTTACCTTTTTTGTGTGACTGTTGATCTTTGCTTGCTTTTACCCCATTCCACTAGCCACCTAAAATTCTTCTCACGTGCATCTCTGGCTAGTGGATTTACTGAAACCAGTAGATCTATCCATTAGTAGATATACACCATTGAAATATTCATATGATAACGTAGGTGTGCATCTCAATTTAAACATATTCCTAAGTCTTAAACCATGATTTTTTAGAATATATGGCTTTTAAGCTTAGAAATAGCTTCCTTCGTCATTTTTCAAGAACTTTCTAACGTACCTCTGGTCACATTATAAAATTATTCTCACCCTACCTTATGTATCCCAAGGTATGTCCCCTTTTCAACTGCTAACCTGAAATGGTGCTAACACATTCATTTAAGTCAGAACAATAACCAGAGACAAACATAATAGAATTATGGATGATATAGAAATTTGAAGGATCCAATTGATGTTTTTTCATTATATCAATAGATCTCGATTACAACACCTTATATCAAGGTTTTAAGCTTTACATTCACCATAGAATTACCCATCATAGGATAGAACCTCCCATAGATAGAACCCCCCATAGATAGAACCCAAAACTTGATTACATAGCTTCTAATATATATATTTGCATGTCTTTGTCTCTTTTGTCTCTGATCTGATGCATGAATCCTCTATGAGCTGTGTTGTATGCTCGTTCTTCCCTTTCTCCCTCCTTTCACTTATCCTTTGTTTCCATTTTATACTTGAGAAGCGGGTCCAAAACTGGTCCAAAATCTATTATGTTCGATACCACTTTTTTGTAACTTCTTTCATTTCCACAACTTCCTCCTTTGTCTTCTCTTCTTTTTCCTTCTTGGCTCATGTAAAAAATGAAGTAGCCAACTTGACACAATTCTTTTGAACTATATAATGTAACATTTTTTATATTGGTTGTTCTTATTTTTTAGACTATTTGCATGTGAGAGAATAGGGTTTCAAAGTTTTCTTAGGAACCTAGTTAGTGTTCTAGACCCCCTTTACCCTCAACCTATTGGGAAAGTTTTTTGTGATAGCATGAACTCTTAAGTGGTGGTCACTAAAGGTTGACTTATTTTTTGTATGGTATACATCATTGCAGGGAGACATGAGGCATATGTGGAGGGGTTTTGTAAATATCCTATCCAACATAAAATAGCTTCTATCGACCACAAATTCAACTCATAACTTTGCTCTGCCATGATTCAAAATGTTCCTTATTGAGAAATGTAGCTAGAACATGAATGGATTGCACATGTTTCAATATGAACGTGTTGGAAATGGTTTGAGAATTTTCTTGGATGATGTAAAGATCAGATGGCATACTAGGACCTACAAAAAAGAGTGGGAGAATATTCAAGGCACTTGGTGGACTAGTTTAAGAGAAGGACCTTGTGATCAGAGTCAAGTTGTGTCTTAGGTTTAGATTTATGATTATTTAATTTCTTACATTATTTGTAAAGTGGCCACTTAGGAAAAGTGGGAAATATTTATATTTTGTAATTTCACTTAGAAAAAGTGAAAGTCTAATGTTTTGAATTCAACTTATTCTTAGGGATCTAACTGACCTGTATCTAATACATTAATGACTTAAACTAGATTTAATATTATTTGTACATCTAAATATTGAGATAGTTGGGGGGTATTAAGGTTTTGGAAAAGCATAAATATAAACAAGATAAAGAGCTTGAAGCAATCAACCGCCTATTCAAATCCCCTTATGTCGTGAGTCACCAATTATAAACATATACAATACCACTAGTCCTACACATGTTAGGAACAAAGGAAATGATATAGAGGTTGATATGGATAATTTTTATGGGAACCAATGCCATATTGGAATGCCACTCGATGATTCCTACAAGATGTTCTAGGGATGATTCTCATATCATTGATACCTTCTTTCAAAACTTGAAATATAGTTCCACTGCCCCTCTCTTTAGGCATGGATCAAGGCCAACTTGGAACACGATTATCACTATACAAATTGAAAACAATGTATGGAACATTAGAGGCATGTTTTCTTTGCACTATTGAGGTAACTAGTTCTCAAGTCCCCTATATTTTAACAAATATTGTCATACAATAAAAAGTGAAAAGAGATTTTATTAAAGTTTAATGGAATTGTACATTTCTATTGCCAACTAATTGCAGGTTACTAATATATAAGGTACTTCCAAGTGATAGTATCCTACCCAACAATTGTGGAGAGGCAAAGAAAATGATAAAAAAGATGGGTGTTGATTATATATCATATCATGCTTGTCCACATGGTTGCATTTTATTGCACTGAGAGAAGCGAGGTGCTCTCAGCCCAGTATGGGGGAGATCCTGTCACGTTATGATAGCAAACATAAAAAAATACCATTATGTTAACCAACATAAATAATATATATATATATTGCGGATTCATGTATTTATATAGTGTAAACAAAAAAATAATATAGAGAAAAACATATCGCCTAATTTATCAAATAATAAAAACCCAATAATAAAACTAAATGAAAAGTAATTAAAAGATCCATGTTAAACCAGGATTTAGCAAACACTAAAGGGATCAAAATGTTTGAGGTGTAATTTTTTATGAACATTTAAAAATTTATGATAAAAATAACTTACACTTAAAGAAATTGGATTCCTCTTGGTACTTTCTAGATCCAAGTTTAAGATGGATCTATGTTGGTACACCAGCATAGATCCATCCTAAACGTGGATCTATCAAGCACCGAAAGGCATCCAATTTCTTGAGGTGTTATTTTTTTAATGACATTTTATTTGGATTTACATTTATATTTTATGAGCGAATATGGATTTTTTAATTATTTTTTTATTCATTTTTTTTATGAGCCAACATAATAAAAATTAAAAAAAATTAAAAAAAATAATTACTTTTTATTTTTGGTACATAGAGTGAGTTCGTTACATGTAACATTACACATCTCCCCCATATTGGGTTATAGGCACCTCGCTACTCTCGGTGCACATAATGTGATTTTGTTACATGTAACGTTACACATCTCCCGCATACTGGGTTGTAAGCACCTCGCTACTCATGATGCACATAACATTATTTCGTTACATGTAATGTTACACATATCCCCCATCCTGGGTTGTAAGCACCTAGCTACTCTCGGTGAAATAAGTGAATATGTGGACAAAAAGATATGCCTAGCATGTGGGCATGAGTATCAGAAATTTAAAAAAAAAGGAAAAGGTACATGGTCCTCATAAGATATTGAGGCACATCTTATAATCCCAAGGATTCAAAGGTTGTTTCATTGCAAATAATGTTTTATGTTACAAAGGTGGCATTCCTTGCACATAAGTGATTCAAGAGTTATGTAGATCCTAATGGATTCAATATCCATGAAGCATATAGAGGATACATGTCATGATAAATTCAAGGATGAAGTATGAAGGCTTCAATTAAACATAGCCATGGATGGAGTTAATGTGTATTCCCTCCAAAACATCAACTATTTTATTTGGCTAGGGGTATTTATCAATAAAAATATCCTCCCATGGTTGTATATGAATAATGAGCATATTATATTGACCCTTATAGTTTGTAAAATTAACAAAGCCACATTATCATCGGGGTGGATTGAACCTCACTGTGAAAGAAGAATGAATGGGGAACAATTTTAGTACAAGAATTGCTAAAGAATCATGGTGAAATTATTCAGACAAGAGGCGAGAATTTGACAACATAACCATAATTAAATAACCATTAACCTGTATGGAATACAATGATGATACAATAGAGAGAATTTGAATCCTCTAGGAGTGATTCAAATCTCATGACTTAGATTGAATGCAGACATCACTAACTGTGGAAAAATCACCATTGGAGGGTCACTAGTGTAACTCCAGACAATTGAAACACCTCATAATCAATTAACTAGCCAAAGTAAGTGATAAAAGGTGCCTAATATTCTTAAATAATGCAAAAGTGACACTAGGAACTGAAGGTGAACTAAATGTGGCCCATCAGAGCATAACTCAAGACAGATTGGGGTGAACTGATGGTGGGACTCCCATGGCTTAGTGTAGGATCCTAAAATATAGGGATTAGTCTCTGGATCTCTTAAAATCATGCAGACGAGTGCATCAAGTGGTAGGTGGGCCCCATATAACTTATCCATGACACTAATGAAGTGGCAACATATTCCTAATCTAGGAAACTGAAATTTAGATTATGGTGGACAAGGGAGGATTACAATAATCCTAACACCCCCACCTTAATCCAAACTTGGACAACCTGGGCCCTAGAAAATAAGACCAAAGGTCACCCATACAATATAATGTAAAATCATAATTGCTCAATAAACCAAGGCAATGGGGAAAACCTCATGAGAACCCTCCCCCCCCCACTCAAAATGAACAGTGAACGAGGAACAAAATTGAGTCAAACCTTCACACCAAGAAGAGACTTGAGATAAACAAATATATTTTCAGTGAAATATTTATGACTATGTCCACAACCCGCTCCTCTTTAGGGAAGTAATGCATAATGATAGTCTTACTATGCACTAGTTCCCATATGTAGTGCATATGGACTTCTATGCGTTTGGTCTGTTGCTTCTCTATTGAATCACTGGAAATTTTAATTGCACTTTGATTATCATAGGAAATGACTGCTGAAGGAGAAGTGTGAATTCCAAACTATGTCAGAATCCCATTGAGATAAATTGCCTAAATAGTTGCATTTACAGTCCCTTGATACTCTGCTTCAGTTGAAGAGAGAGCAAGAGATACTTGCTTCTTGATTGACTAGCAGATTGGTCAATATCCCAACATGAACACAAATCCTGAAGTATTTTTTTTTCCAGTACTGTCTCCAACCCAATTTGAATCAGTAAAACCAATCATATCTAGATGATCTCCAATAGAATAGTGAATCCCAAACTTTCTAGTACCCTGTACATAATGCAAGATGTGCTTTGTTTCCTTCCAATTCATATGATGTGGCTCCTGCATTAACCTAGCAACAATGCTCACAACATATGACAAGGTTAGTCTCAAATGAGTAAAGTAAAATAAGCTACCAATTAGTTGTATGTAAATAGTATTGTCAACCAGGTGTGTAGAACCACCTTCTTCCAATCTAATGCCAAATAGAAATGGGAAGGATTTTTCTTCGCAATCAATCATATGGAATCTCTTGAGAAAATCACCTACGTATATGGACCGAGTAATCATGATCCCTAAATATTTTTGAATCACTTCAAGGCCAATAAACTGTGTAATTATCCCTATATATGTCATGGAGAATGCCTTTCTCAAGGCTAACTTGATGTCCCTCATTCGAGTATCTAAACCACTAGTAATCAGCAAGTAATCCACATACAATACAATCAATAGTAAGCAACCTCCCTTCTGTTGCATGTAGAAATTACAGTCAAGATTACATCTTTCGAACATCTGTGACAATAAGAAGGAATCCATATTGGCATACCATGCCCTTGGGGATTGCTTGAGCCCATACAAATATTTCCTTAGTTTGCAAACCAAGGAGGAATATTCAGTGTACCCCTCAGGCTGTCTCATATATATATCCTCTTCCAGGTCACCATGAAGTAAGGCACTCTTCACATCCATGTGATGTAACTCCCATTTCTTTGAAGCTGCAATGGAAAAAACCATCCTTATGGAATCCATTCTTGCAACATGGGTAAATGTTTCATTTTAGTCCAACCCATGAACTTGTGAGTACCCCTCTGCAACTAACTGAGTATTTTACTTGGTAGTACATCCATCTGCATCTAGTTTTTTGTTGTAGATGCATTTTCAATGGACAAGCTTTCTCCTTGAAGGTAAGGAGGCAAGATCCCATGTTTTGTTATTTTGTAGCGAATCATATTCATCATCCATGGCGTCGTGCCACCTTGGATCATGGAAAGCCTCTTTGTAGGACTATGGATCAGACCCCAACATCATGTGGCACCTCTTTGGGAGAAGTGGATCTGTATGACAAAGCACAAGGTTCTCATCCTAAAATTGATATATGGTTTTCCTTCTATCAGATATATCCCCAACATTGTTCCTAGTAGCTTCAATGAGTTTTTGAGCCTATTTAGGCCTTGGATTGGGAGCATGAGTTGGATTAGGATCAGGATCTGCTTGATGTTCATTCTCAAAATCAAGATATGGTTCCTCTTGATCCTCATATTTAGACTCTGAATCTGAAACATCGGTAGAAACATCATCAGATGCAAATGGAATAGACTAAGAATGTATACCTTCCTCTTCAATTGGTTGTAGATCATGCAATGGATTTTCATTGAATTGGACACTCCGCTCTATGAATCATCTTCTGGTTGTAATCTCCATCAACTTGTAATATTTTTTATCATCTTCACATTCCAATAGAATGCATTCACTACATTGAGGTTGGAAGGATTTCCTCTTGTCAAATGGAGTTCTAGACCATACTTTGGAGCAAAAAACCCTCAGATGTGAGACATTAGACTTTATGTCCCATAAGTAAATCGAATGGAGTTGATGCACCTAAAAATTCCATAGTTTCCTATTTTCCTTTTAGAAATCCTTGCTTGAGATTCCTTTGGCAACTTTTTCCATTGTTAGGAAGGCCAGCGCTTTTCCCTAGTTATGAAAGAGTGTCGTCAGTGCTCTATATCATGCAGCAAAGTGCATCGTCTCTTCCTTATATTTTGGAAATAGGCACCATCGGTGCTTCTCCTTGTTGAGAAAAAGGCATTGGCACTTCTTCACCTAAATTCAAGAGCATTGATCAATCCAAAACATGAAAAAAACAACATTCTAGAAGCTTCCTTGCGAAAGCCTATGTGGATTGTGTTCCTACTAGCTAGGGAGAGATGGAATTTACCTTCCTCACCTATTGGGATCACCTCCTATCCATTCCCCAAGTGAATCTCATCATATTTGTCCTATAAATGAAGCCTTCATGGAGTGAGTGAGAGGAGGCCAAAGAAAGCACCCTTATGCTGTTGAACTGAGATCTGGTTTAGAGGCAAGATAGAGTGAGCTTATGTGTGAAGAGATTGTTTTAAGTGTGAAGGATTGTAGATCTGTTGTAGGGGATAAAGCTAGCAACATCAAGGATTTATGGTTGTAACTTTACTCTCTCATTATTAATACAAAAGTGTTCCCCTTTCCCGTATTTAATGTGTGTTAATATCAGTTAAATGTTGTTAGACTCCTTGATCACTAACATAGATTATTGATTTGTCATGATGCTCTCGCTTTGTGCTTCTATCTTTTAATCTCTTTTGTAGGTACTAAAGTTTGCAAGAAGGACTTTTGGAACAAGGATGAAAGGACTTATATCTAAGGTATGATTTTGGTTTCATGTTGATCAAATTGATTATCTAGGGAAAGGATATGCTGATGTGCTCTTTTGTTCTACACATGTGTCTTACAAGGTAAAGGAACAAGCGGTGTCCACACTGGTTGTAGAAATCCTTGAAACAAAATTGGCAACTCCACTGGGGATAGCTTAATCCAGTCAAATTTGGGGTAGATCTAGTCAGATCTGGGGCAGATCCTGTTAGATCTACAAATGTTGGTAACTTTCTCACTTATGAAGTTTGCATTCTCTTCCTTATCTCATTTCAGTTGATAAGGTAAGTGATATATCTTATTGTTCTATTAATTGCCTCTGTTTGGAAGTTCTTTTTACTCTTGTCAGTTCGACTCATCCCATTTTTTGGTTTCTTCTGCAGATCTTTACTTTTTTCATCTTTAGATCCACCGACGCACCTAGCTTTGTTTTACAAAGTGTCGTTATCTCATAGGCGCCTTTTGCCTCTTGGTGTTCAGCACCAACAACACCTTTCCATGGTTTACACATAGCACCGATGACACCTTGTTTCAGTGGACAAGAAGCATCGATACCCCTATAGCACTCTGGTGCAGCTTGCCTCTGTGCGCCAAGGTACGTCCTTTGAACTGCCTGCATTTTTATTTTCTAATTTTTTATTCCTCTGAAAAATTCCAGTGTGATTTTCTTGAGTTTTGTGATTGATTGAGTATGGTGGTTTTGATAATATGATTCTCATTCGTTGAGCTCAGTTTCAAAAACATTTTCCTTCTTTATTAGTGAAAATTCATAGTGAAAGGAATTGTGTGAAAATTAGTCTTGGATTCTTTGATTAGTGTGGTCTGCTCGCTGAAAAGCCTAGTTGGAAAAAGGAAATCTTATCCTCTCATTAAGTTAGTTTTCTTTAAAATGCTTTGTGTCATTTATGTTTCAAAATCACATTTGAAAATACAAAAAGAAACTAGTTATATTGTCTTGTTTTTGCTTTGAAAAATCCATTTTTGGTTTGCATGAATGATTTAGGAAAGTAACTATTTTTGGTGTGATTGAGTAGAGTTGATTTTGATATTAGAGGCTTAGTTTTCTTTTCTTGAATCAGAGAATTAAATTCCTTATTGGTGAAAATTTTTTGTTTGAAGAATTCCTTTTAGAATTACTTGTTAGGTCTTGCAATTGAATTGTTGAAAGTGGCATTGAATTTGTGTGTTTTTGAAGAAAAAATAAATGGTCTCTTCCCTACTCTAGATAGTTCTCATTGAAGAAAAGAAGTACATCACAAATAGATTAAAATTTTCATTTTGTAGAAAACGCCTCACAAACATTCACTAATCATTCAGATAATACAAACGGTAGCTTTAGGCTAAAATTTTATAGAAATTTGAGTGATAGGATAGAGACATGTTTCGTCGTCTTAAAACATAGGAGCTGTCATTTCATGCCTGCACTGCAATCTGAGGTTAGCGCGGTTCCTCCACATACCCTCGGTATATAGAACGACCTTTCACATACCCTTGAGGTATATTGAAAGGTACTTCACATGCTCGATTGTATATCGAAGGGCCCCCTTCGAACGGTGTTGCATTAGACAACACTATTATGAATTTGAGCTCCCACGTACCTTGCGTATATTGAGAGACCCTACTAGGATTCCCAAACCATCTGAGAAAATCCCTTTGGCCGTCTTGTTGTAGCAATACACCGAGAACAACACTCGAGGAGCTACTACACATGTGTCATCACAATAATCAGGTGTTCAGGCAAGGGACAGTCCCAATCCTCCTTGTTTCTCTTCATTTTTGGACCCTGTGGTATATCGCAAGTTGCGACAACTTGATAATCCTAGTGAGAGACTGGCTATCTTCAACCCATCCTGTCATTTAAGTTTTCTTGTAATCTTAGCTTGTGTAGGTTTTTTTGTGTGTCTTTCTTCTTTGTTGACCTAGGGTAGAAAACTCCAACCATCACCCTGGCTAAGCAGTTTGCGAGGCAACGTTCTCATAGATTGTAGGTTTTACCACCTAACTCTCCTCTTGTCGTGGAAGGACAAGAAGGTGAAACCATGGAACGACCAGCTCCTGCTGATGCTCATATAGAAAATACTGTAGCCACTGAAACTAGAGAATATTTCTCTACTTATGATAATCCTTTGGTCCAACTGCCTCCTGCGGCTGACCCACCCGTTCGATTTTCGATAAAGGGTCAAGTCAGCTCATCCAACTGGACATTCAACCACCCACTTGATGAAGTTAAAGAAGCATAATATGGTTCAAATGCTCCTTTTTGGAGAACCTATCTAGGACAGGCTATTGCTGATTATGGAACTACTACAACTAAACTGGAGCCATTTATACTTTCCCCTTTAAGGAGACGTCCCGAGAATGCTCCGACAAATTAAGAGTTTTTCCGATAATCTATTGAGCATTTTCACAAATGGCACAAACACACAGAAGAGTTAAAAAATGCAGAAAAGTTGAGAAGGAGAAGTATTTCTCATCTTCCTAATCCTTCAAGAACAACCCCACTTGGGTATCATGCCCTGTCACCACCTCAAGTAGCTCTTCTTCCAGAATCACTGACCCAAAATTTGGTTACTCAGAATCCAGTTCACACCCTAGCTCCTAGTCAAAATCCATTTCAGACCCCCTCTCCCAGTTAGAAATCCCCATCCGTTTCAGCTTCTCCAATAGTGTCTATAACTGGGGGGAGTTCCCCAGCGCAACTTCCAGGATCTACCAAAGGGACTGTTTCTAGTATGGGGAAGAACTTGACAACTGGACCACTAGTGGAAAATATTCCTCCTCCTAATACCACTACAGTTGTACTTCCTTCTGTCCAGGGAGGATCCTCATGGGCCCAACCTGTCGTTGCTCCGATTTCTCGGGGATATAATTATCCCGAGACTCAACCACCCATGGTTCATCAAGCTTACCAACCAACACCATCGGTGGTAGTCTATCCCAGAATTCCTTACCCTAAAAATGTTTTTGTACCTTGGGGATAACCGAATTGGTCTAATGTCCCATCTTATGGAGGAGCTTTCGTAAACACTATTGGAGGGTATGATGGTCCACCCGGAGGCCCACCACCTGGAGGACCCTCGAGAGGACCAGGAGGACCTGGAGGATCTGGAGGATCCAGAGGACCTAGTGGACCATATGGAGGCCCACCACCTAGAGGGACACCATATAGAGGACCCCCACCTGGAGGCCCACCATCTGGATTCCCACCATCTAGAGGACCACCACCTGGAGGACCCCTGGCTAGAGGACCACCACCACCACCTCCTCTCAAAGGACCACAACCACCACCACCACCTAGAGGACCACCCCCTAGAGGCCCACCTCCCTCGAGTGGCCCACCACCTAGTGGACCTTCGAGTAACCAACAACCTAACCAACTAGCCTCGGGGGCATTATTTATGCCCGTTTATCAATATGCCTATGGTCCTACAGGTCTGCAAATTCCATACCAGTATTACCAGTATCCTCAACCCAATCAACAATTTCCATTTCTGGCTACATTAGATCTGTCCAGATTGATAAACGATCCAATACATCACAATCCCTCCTGGCTAGCCATTTCGGTCAAATTACCTTTGGATATACCAAAGTTTGACGAAAAACCTGGTGAAGATCCTAAGAACCATGTGATGAATTTTCATCTATGGTGTTCATCAAATTCTCTGTTGGATGATTCAATCCATCTACAGCTATTTCAGAGAACCCTCATAGGAATTGCTGCAAGATGGTATATAGAGCTACCACAACACTCTTTTTGGGATTTCAATGCTTTATTAATGGCATTTTTAACTCATTTTCAAATACCAATTTGGTATGAGACAGGTACAGACCTGTCAACCTCGCTTCAACAAGCTACCTCAGCACATATCTTTGATCACATCCATGAATGGAGACGAAGACATAGGTTAATCAAGGCCCCTATTCCTAATCGGTTACTTGCTGATTGGTTCACAAAATATTTACTTCCCCCTATTGCTAGAGATGTTTCCATGGGAGGTGTTGTTACAGAGGATCAAGATATTAGCCATGATCAATACTTAGAATTGGTTTACTCCTAGTCAGGTAATCTGTATGACTTAATTCCCCATGCTCCTCGACCCACAAATGAACCATCAAGACCCACAACTGAACCACCTGCTGATGGCATCTTTGGTTTAGTTCAAACTCAAATGGCGGAAAAATATACCAAGAACCAAACTCAACCAGATGCACCAGTAAGTCAACCAGCACCACCATCCAAAATTGCACCTTCTCATGTTGCTTCCGCCGAAGTAAATATGGTCCAATCTGCTGAATCTTCGGGTGGAAAAAAGAAAGGAAAGAATAAATCGAAAAAAATTGATAATCAATAGGAAGTTTATAAGTCACCAAATACTGATGTCAATTCCAAAGGTAAGAGAAAGGTAAAATATCCCTGCTTAATCTGTGGAGGTGATCATTTCACCAAATAATGTCCTCGTCGTGAGGAGGTTAAATTTGTTTTGAAAATTTCACCCACCCCAGCCATTTTCAAAGACCCTTTCCCCACCCAACAACAATTGATTGATCATCAATCCTTGCATGGGCCTTCTTCATCCATCGATGAAGTAAAAATTATGTCCAATGAAACTAGTAATATGAATATAAGAGCCCATAGTTATGACCCCCCTCCAGAGAAGAAACCTAATGAAGTTCTGTATGATAAACCCTCAACATCCACACCTCCTCCTAGTAATGGTCTTCATATTGAAAAACCTATACCTGAGGCAATTTTTTTCCCACCCAAGAGTATGCTTCATAAGTTCATTTTTAATCCTAATTCATGAGTTTCCCAATACTATAACATAGAAGATTTCGCCCAGGAACCATGTGCTATGTCGGCCCTAGAAGTACTCCAAACTTGTCCCACCCAGCAGAAAAATTTGCTCACAGCACTTGCAGCTGTGGATCCTGAGAATAGTAACATCATTGCTTTTAAACCTGATGACTTTAAACCAGGCTCTCACATCAGTTGGCTTTCCATCTAACCACCAAAATTATCGGAAATAATATTCGCCATACCGTTTGGAAGAGGGATCCTCTACTTCGGTCATGCCTCTCTCTTGTTGGAGAGCCATTGGTTCTACTGATGTTAATCGTTCACCTACCACACTCAAGGCCTTTGAAGGTCACAGATTTCAACCCTATGGATCACTGCCAGCTATCCAGATTGAACTGGGGAGAAAATCAGTCTCCATCCACGTTGAAGTCATTGATGCTCCTTTGGACTACAACCTAATCCTAGGTCATAACTGGTTTTATGCTATGTAGGCCATAGCATCAACCGTTTTTTGGATCGTCCAGTTCCCATTCCAAGGAAGGATTGTTACTACATATCAGTTATATTTCATTACTCCTAATTCTATTTCCAATGATGCAAACAACATCCCACTTCTAACTACCCCACAGTATCAGAATATTAGAGTAGGCCTTCTTAAAGACACTTCACTCATGGGAGTCTTTCCATTGTCAAATCATCCTCCTGCTTTGTAGATTGCATCCATAAATATGATTTATACCTATATCATAGACAAAGGAAAATCTATTGTTGAATCTACATCACTTAGTCCTTTTGAAGAAATATACAATGCAATACAATCCACCAGTGACCCTACCATCAACGATCATTTGTTGGTGGCCTCATATTTTTATCACCTACCATATTTGCTAGACATCTCCCCCCCATCTCTAGATTATATTTCACATACACTTCCTACTGATGAATCCATTATGGAATTTATGTCCCTAGAAGATATGCCTTAGAGAGATCATCATCATCGATCCTCTTTCCTTCCTCCTTGCCATGTGGTAGAAGAGCACTTTGCATTAGTAGTTTCATCTGATATAGTCATGGACCCTCAATCTCCAATCCTCACTCATGACGTCGAGTCTGAAGGAAATCTATGCAATCTTACCAAAACTATTCCCATGGACATATAAGTGAAACCTGGTGTTTCAGAGAATATTCAAATAGGCCAGAACTCTTCGCCTTCTAAGGTTCAGTTATATATGTCCTTATTCAAGGAAATTTGATATGTCTTCGCTTAGACATTCAAAGAAATGCCAGGGATTGATCCCTCCATTGTCGTTCACGAGATCAAAACCTACCCTGGTGCCAAGCCAGTTCGCTAAAAGTTACGCCAGGTACATCCACAAAAAGCAGCAACCATTAAAAAGGAAGTTGAAAAACTTCTAAGGGATGGTTTCATATACCCCGTTCCTTTAACTAAATGGGTATCCAATATAGTTCCCGTGAACAAAAAGCATGGTACTATCAGGGTTTGCATCGATTTTAGGGATTTGAATCGAGCTTGTCCCAAGGACAATTTCTCCACTCCCTATATTGATCAAATAATCGATAATTGTGCTGGAAGTGTAATATTTTCATTCATGGATGGATTTTCTGGATATAATAAGATCGAAATACTTCCTTCAGATCAACATAAGATGACCTTCATTTTCCCATGGGTAACCTTTTCCTATCGCAAATTACCTTTTGGATTAAACAATGCTGGTGCTATGTTTCAATGTTCCATGTCGTATGATTTTCATGATATCAAACATGTTGTGGAGCCCTATCTCAACGACCTTCTTGCTCACTCCTAGCAATGGGACCTTCATGTCGATCATCTAAGAGCTATTTTTCTTAGATGTTGTCATTTCAACATTCGTATGAACCCCCAAAAATGTGTTTTCTGTGTCAAAATTAGTCGATTGCTTAGTTTCATCATGTCTAAGGATGGCATCTATATTGATCCTTTGAATATTGAAGCCATCCTAGCTCTACCCACTCCCACTCATGTAACATAACTCCAAAGTTTGCAAGGGAAGGAAAACTTTCTACATCGTTTTGTCTGCAACTACGTAGAAAGGACACATGGTTTCATGTGATTGCTTAAAAAGGATACACCTTTTGTCTGGGATGACTTCGCGTAGTGTGCATTTGACAATCTCAAACATGCTCTCACCCATGCACTTGTGTTGCAACCTATTAAATATACTAAGGATTATTCTTTGTATGTGGCAGCATCCCTTTCAACTATAGGCATGGTCATAGTTCAAACAGACAAACACGACCTAGAACATGTGATTTACTATGCTAGTAAGAGTCTTCTAGACTCCGAAACCTGATACTCACATGTGCATAAACTAGCTATGGCCACGATCATCGCGGTCTAGAAGTTTCGTCACTATATTTTGCTTCGCACTACTACTATTTATGGTGACTCTAACCCCATGTACTACGTTTTGACGCGTCGGGTACTTGGGGGAAAATACTCATGATGGATCATTATCCTCTAGGAATTTGAGTTGGAGTTTGCTAAAACCACTTCCAAGAAATCCCTTGTTTTTGCTGAGATTATATGTGACCTTCCCCGTACTACGGAGGAAACAGATCCCATCGATTCATTTCCTGATGAATCATTGTTTCTCATTAGTACGACTGATCCATGGTATGGAGATATTATTCTTTATCTCTAGACTCTATGATATCAGCCTGTCACCACTCGTGATGAGCATCGTCGTATCTGCCACCAGGATAAATATTATATCATTTTGAATGATACCTTATACCGTCATGGCATCGATTCTATATTGTGACGTTGTCTTACACATGAAGAAGCTGAAATCGTTTTGAATGATTGTCACTTTGGAGCTTGTGGCAGTCATCTCTCTAGGTTGGCTACTGCCCAGAAAATATTGTGCGTAGGGTCTTTATGGCCCTTGATTTTCAAAGACTGTATTGAAACTGTCAAGAAATTCCCTTTGTGTCAAATGTTTACAACTAAGAAGCGCACCCATCCAGCTCCGCTCCACCCTGTCGTGGTAGTTGGCCCTTTTGCAAAATGGGGCATAGACTTTGTGCATTGTAGGCCTACCTTAGTTGGGGGGCATGGCTACATTATTGTGGCTCTGGACTATTTTACAAAATGGGTTGAGGCTATGCCCGCATCTGCCGAAGACGGGAAAACAACTACAATGTTCTTATTTAACCATATCATCGCTAGGTTCAGGATTTCTAGGGCCATTGCGACCAATCACGGGTCACACTTCCAGAACAAAATAATGGCAACTTAGTGCAAAGTTAGGGTTTCACCACGATAACTCTACTCCTTACTACCCTCAGGCCAATGGCCAGGTTGAAGCGATAAATAAAGTGTTGAAAACCATGCTTCAACGAATGGTAGGTCATGCCAAATCAAATTGGTACTTGCAACTGTTTTCTGCACTTTGGGCCTATAGGACCACTGTAAATACTTCCACGGTTTCACACCTTTTCAATTGGTATATGGATTGGAAGCAACTCTCCCGATAGAATGTGAGATTCCTTCTCTAAAGCTCACTATGGAACTTTTTCCTAAAACCACTATAGAAGAGGCACGATTTATGTATCTAAATAAGCTTGATGAAACTCGTCATGATGCTTCCTTAGAAAATGAGGCACACAAATGGCAGATGAAAGCCCAGTATGACAGAACCGTTCACCCCTTCTCTTTCAATGAAGGAGATATGGTCTTGACTTATGACCATAAGCATGATAAGCTAGGGGCAAGGAAATTCCATTCTATGTGGCACGAGCCTTACATTATCAGTCGTGTTTTGGAAAAGGTTGTATATGAGTTAGTAGACTACAATGGGATATCCCTGGGTGAGCCCCGTAACGGGCTCTACCTTAAAAGATACTATGCCTAGGTCATCTAGCATAGCCTCTTTGTAAATATTGTTTATAGATTGCTGTGTGTTTTGTTTTCAAAAGTGTGGTTTCTTATGTGATTTAAGATGTGTTTTCAAACCCTACTTATGTATGTCCTATGTCTAATGGACAGATGACCACTTTTACTGGATTCGTAGATGGTGCTAATCGTTACATGCTAAATATTGCATCAAAAGCTTGGGTATTTTACTCTCCTACAGGTGATATGGTGAGTTCAGGGGGTTTTTGTTTAGGTCCCTCCACCAACAATCTCACAAAGTATCATGCAGTGATTGGATTGTTGATGGAAGCCCTATCTAATGATGTAAGGGAGATTATGGTTTACCTAGATTCAGAATTAGTTTTTCAACAGCTAAACCGAGTCTACACCATTTGAAACCCTCTACTCCTTCGTACATTCCGAAGGGTTAGGCTCTTAAAAAGTTCTTTTGATCAATTCATGTATCAACATATTCCGAGGAATTTGAATGCCGTGGCAGATTCCCTGTCTAATTTTGTCCTATATTGGTACACTGCTCATAATTAAAAATCCATTATAACATAAAATCATGCATGTAAATTCAGAAGTAGGCATATATTTCACATGTCACATTTTTGCACACACATTTGTAAATAAACTTTGTCACACACACACACACACACACACACACACATATATATATATATATAAACTATGAAGCTGAGATACAAAAATGGGTTGAAGCATCAAGCTTTCAGTCATGGGGGCTTCACTTGTTGACCAATATCCTATCATGTTAGTTCATATTGTGGGTTTTAAAATTATCAAAAATTGAATCAATATATTGCAGGTATTGAGGGGGGTGAGGGGTTTAAGGTGGGGGTGGGTAGGGTGGTTTTATAAGGATTGAGGTCTAAAAAGGGGTGGGGAGGAGGTTTTAAGTATTGGGAGGGGGTTTCTACAAAAATAGTTTGGGTCAATATCTCTGGAAATTAACGGTATTCTTTAATATCCCACGATTGCACGTGCTATGTGAGAGGTTCACTAAGTGAAGTCCCCATGCTTTCAGTGCCCCCAAATTCCAGGACTGTCATAGTTCAAAATATACATATACAGGGAAAAATATGAAGCCCGGAATCCTTCAGTATGAATACATATACAAAAAAGTGGAAAGTATTTGTAGACTAGTCATCATCACGACAATGCTCATGGTAGCATATAATGGCCTGAGCCACTCTACGAAGTAGCCTGGAAAACCATCCTAAGATTCTCATGGTATGACGTTGGTAGTGCTTGGGTAGGTCTTCAGTGGTAACATCAATCATCCCTACAGTCAAACGTTGCAAGTTCTCCTCGATATCTCCAAGCTCCTCATCTGCCTCGAATCGATGGACCACCATTCTCTAACTCCTTCCCACCTCTCAATAGGCGACATCCTAGATGAACGAACAGGTCCAATGTTTGCATAAACCATTTTCACTTGTCTTGACATTTCAAAATAAAAATTAAGTAAAGTTGAAAAATTAAAAAATAGGGTGGCTAGTGTGTTTCTTACCTCGATCATCCCACTCCTCTCCCTAAGGTAGTGGAAGCTATGGGTTCTCATGAAAGTATGTCCCCTCATAGGCATAATCCTCAATCATGAGTAGTCGGACTCTCAACCAGCAAAAGAAGGTTGATCCATAGAAAACCTTGGAACCCCCGCCACCGTGATAGTCCATAACATAAACCCATCTAAGCATCCTAGGATCCTCAACTACTCACAGCCACCTTGGGTCTCATGTGAGACACCCTCTGCAGGATGAAAGACACTACCACAACTCCATAGCCAAACTGTTTGAGCTGCCCTTGCTTTCTCTTGTTCATCTGATCCTTCAGGCTGACTAGGATTCCCTCGCACCAGTTGAAGAATGTATGCTCCATACACTCCATAGAATATAGCATATGTTCCCTAGTGCTCATATGAGCGGATCTAGTCCCGACAAACTTCCTGATGGTATAAAATATCATCCTCAAAGGACGATCCACTATCTATTGGATAGAAAGCTTCCCATATTGGGCATGCATCCCTAGTGCACAGTATTGGTCAATCATATCATCCAAGAAAAACTCACCACCCCATGGGCTGGATAGAACCACTTGTCTCCCTCTTCGAGACATCCCAGTCAAGAAGTATATGTCCTCAACGTCAATGGTCAGAGTGTGGGTCCCGACCACAAAATGTTGTTGCTTAGGGTCCCACATGTCGATGATATACTCTAAGAGACAGATATAGGCTTTCATGCCTAGCACCCAGAAATATTTTAGTAACCCACTGTTCTGCAGGGCCTCTATAATGGTCGGATCACTGATAGCTTGTAAATACATTGTTTCATGCTCACGTTCTTTCCATATTACCATGGCATAGATAATGTGTTGCAGTTGCAAGACATCACAAAATTATATTAGAACTCGCTTCATGGATGAAAAAAATACAAATAATTTGATTTTTATGAACAGAGGAAACACAAATATTTATTTTGATGGATGAGGGGAGACAAATTTTTTAAAAACCCTATCTGTAGTGCCCTTTTCTTGCACAGACAGGGTGCCCGACGCTTTTGCTGGCTACAGAAAGAGTGCCCATGGTGCCTCTGTCTCAACACTACAGATCATTGAGTTTAGGTGCTCCTGTAGGCTATGGATAGAGCGCCTACGTCACACTTATCCCAACATGACAGAGCATCGTCGCGCTCATGCTTGGAAAAAATGACACCGCCCAACACGCAGGTCAAGTTTGCAAAAAAGCCCCAAAACCCTCCTGCATCTTCGGTCAAAAACAAACAAAAAGTTACCGTGGGAATGAAAAGAATGGTCTTGGTACTTACCTCCTCCAAGCGATTTGAGAAACGGTGGACCGTAGTGCTTGCAATCACCAAGAGAAGCTTTCCTCTTTTTGCTCCAACTCCAATTTCTTCAAATGGTAAAATAACAATGGTAAGAAATTTTTACTATTCCCTACTATTTATAGCAATTTTGGTCTTTTTTATTATTATTATTTAATTAGAAATTATTTTTAATTCCAAAATTACTTTAAATAAAGTAGGTTTTTATTATCTGTTTTATATAGTTCATAATGGAGTTAGCTTTAATGTGTTTTTAAGCTTCCAGGTCAAATTTATATGGCTCGTGACTGTGATTTAAGCTCTTTTTGTCTTTTTCAAGATTAGAGTGGAAATGAAAAAGTACCAAGCGTCTTTTACACTTTTCACATGCTTGTTAAACAACCAGTAAAAGAGTGTTGAGTCCACTATTGCTGCTTTTTCAGACTCGTAAAAAATGGCTTATGAAAAAGAGAACCCATTATGGAGTTATACTTAAGCTCTTTTCAGTCTCCTTAAAAACACAAAAATATTTCCAAGTGAACTTGTTATGTTCACGCTTGTAAAAGTATCAGAATGATCGACTAAACAGTGGTAGGTTATCACTTTTTCGGACCGATTAGGACTATTTACGAAAACAGGACCTTTTGGAGTCTCCTTATGTCTTCGTTCAGACTCTCTAAACATGAATGATACTGAGTTCACTTTCATCAGACTCATAAAATCAAACGGTGAAATACCCTATTTGGGAACGAAACCCTCCTTTCTCAGGTTCATAAAATATGTGAGAATGGACTCATCACTTGATGAGCTACAACGAGTGTTTGTTACCCTCTTTGGACTCGTAAAAATGAAAAGAGGCACTCATCCTTCAAGATGGGGAAATTAAGGGAAAGGGGAATGTTTTTCATTTGTATTTATGGAAATCTACAATCCACCTTTGAACATGGCACCTGTCTACATTTGCATATCTGAACAGTTGGGTATTCAGCTTGTCTCTGAGTCGATCCAGTTTTGTGAGTCACATGACTTCTTTTAGTCAATTCAAAGAATGCTCTGTCATATTCCTTGCATTACACCTCGTTCCAGTCTCGTCAAGTCAATGCTTCCAAGTCACATGTCATGCCATAAATTGTTCAAAGGATGTCTCTTCCGAAATTCAACTCATCACTAACTTTACCTTCTTACCAAGTTGGTCATGTCTAAGTTGGTTTCATGGTTCTCTCTTCACTTCAAAAAGCACATTTTGTTCTATGTTTCTTCTCAATGATGGGGGAAACATCATGGCCCTCCTTTGACGAGTCTATTCATGTTGACTTCAGCTCATCATCCAAGAATTAGACTTAGAAACCTAGTCAAGTGCCTTGAAGCCTATGATGCCTCAATGGCAGTTTTCCTCACTTTCAACAGTAGGTTTTCATCAATGACCTTTGATTGAAATATTATATCAAGTGTTCAACTTCAAAACATCTATTCACACTTGGGAGAATGTAATGAGATACCTTGCGAATCATTGACATTAATGGTGATTTACCTCGCACTTGTTAACAGTTTACATCAATGAATGGTAATCAAGTGGTTTCTACCATGTTCGACGTTAAGAAATCTATTCACATGGTTAGAATTGTATCAGTTGGGGATTGGAATGAATAGCTTGAGCGGTTAGGCTTCATCAACATAATTTCCTATCCTCAGGTTGCGATGGAAGATCATTTAGAGTCATGACATGGATCCACACTGTATGTTTGGTGGCTATGTCCATACTGGGTTCGGATAACATGGATCTACTTTGTATGTTATGTATCCTTGTTCCACTCTCTATGTCATTTGTTCATGGATCTACTTTGTATGTTTCGTATCCATGTTCCACTCTCTATGTCATTTGTTCATGGATCTATAGTGTATTCTTGGTAGCCATGACATGGTCATCATCATGGATCTGCAGTGTATTGGTCTGCAGTCATGGTTGAGTGAGACAAGTCAGTTATTGGTCTTATGTTAGTTGTAAAGCTCATCTCTTATTGCCTCTAATAGAGGATTGATGTCTAGCAAACTATTTCACCTATCACTTCCTTATAGCCTCATACTTTGGGGGGAATTCCGTTGCACCTGAAAATTCCACAGTTTCCTGTTTTCCTTTCAGAAATCCCAGCCTTAGATTCCTTTGGTAACTCTTTCCATCCTTAGTAAGGCCAACACTTTTCCCCAGTTATGAAATAGCATCATTGGTGCTCTGTCCCATGGAGCGAAGTGTGCCGGTTCTTCCTTATATTTTGGAAGTAGGTGCTGTCGGTGCTTCTCCTTGTTGAGAAAAAGGCATTGACACTTCTTAACCTGAAGCCAAGAGCACCGATTAACCCAAAACATGAAGAAAAAAAAAAGAACATTATAGAAGCTTCCTTGCGAAATCCTATGTGGCGTTTGTTCCTACTATCTAGGGGGAGGTGGCATTTGCCTTCCTCACTTTTTGGGATCACCTCCTATCCATTCCCCAAGTGAATATCATCATGATTGGCCTATAAATGAATCCTTCATGGAGTGAGTGAGAGGAGGCCAAAGAAATCACCCTTATGATGTTGGATTGAGATCTGGTTTAGAGGAAAGATAGAGTGAGCTTATGTGTGAAGATATTGTTGTAACTGTGAACTATTGTAGATATGTTGTAGGGGATAAAGCTAGCAACATCAAGGATTTATGGTTGTAGCTTTACTCTCTCATTATTAATACAAAAGTGTTCCCCTTTCTCATATTTAATGTGTGTTAATATCAGTTAAATGTTGTTAGACTCCTTGATCACTAACATAGATGATTGATTTGTCATGATGCTCTCACTTTAATGTGTGTTAATATTAGTGAAATGTTGTTAGACTTTTTGATCACTAACATAGATGATTGATTTCTCATGATGCTCTCACTTTGTGCTTTTGTCTTTTAATCTCTTTTGCAGGTACTAAATTTTGTAAGAAGGAATTTTGGAACAAGGACTAAAGGACTTAGATCTGAGGTATGATTTTGGTTTCATGTTGATCAAATTGATTATCTAGGGGAAGGATATGCTATTTTTCTCTTTTGTTCTACACTCGTGTCTTACAAGGTAGAGGAACAAGCGGTCTTTGCAACGGTTGTTGAATTCCTTGAAACGGGAGTGACCCCAACCACTGACTTGTGAGGTACTCTGTTATGTATGTATGAAGCATAGTTCACTGCTTCAGCCCACAGATATGGTGGAAGATATCTTCCTTCAAGAAGGAAGGTAGCCATATATTTCAGTGATCAGTTCTTCTTCTCAGCTACACCATTCTATTGTGGTGTATATGGGATTGAATGTTGCATCTGGATACCTTCTGAAGAACGCAATTGCTAAAACTCTCTCTTGATGTACTCTGCTCCATTGTCTAATCTGAGTGTTTTGATCTTCTTCCCAAGAGTCTTCTCAACTAAGGCTTTTAAAACTTTGAAGGTTTCAAACACATTGGACATTTTCTTAAGAAAGTAGATCCAACAATACCTTGAGTATCTGTCAAAAAGTATTTGGATCCGTTCACGGATGTTGTAGGAATTTGTCTAGAGTCATCACTATGTACCAAATGAAGTGTAGAGGTATCTCTTCTTTCCTTCCCAACTTCATAATTTATCTCTAGATGCTTACCTACCAAGCAAGCATTGCAGACACCTTGAGAGGACTTGATGAGAGTCAATCCCTCAACCATTTCTTCATTGTGCAATTGCTGTAGGTATTTGAAATTCACATGGATGAATATCTCATGCCAAATCCTGCTTATTTCATTAGCATGAGTCAATATGGAATTTTCGTGTGATTATGGAAAAAAATGTGAGAACTCATATGCCTTGTAGACATGGTTTGTAGCTCCTTTCTCTACCATCTTCCCAGTAGATATATTTGATATCTCAACTAAGTCAGGTTCAAATATGAATCACTTTGGTGAACTTGTATGGGTCATCGGATATACAGACAACATATTTGTTTCTAATGAGGGTACATAGAGGACATTATTGAACACTCCATGCTCAAATTGAACTGAACCCTTCCCAACATCTAGGGTTTTAGATTTATATCCCATGTGTATGCTAGGACCAATAGTGATATCTACAAAAGAAATTAATTCTTTGGAGGCACCCATGTGGTTGGAGGATCTTGAATCAATGAGGAAGGCTTGTGATTGTGAGAATATAGCCTTTAGTGCATGGCATCTCTCATGATCTTCAGTCTTGCTTCCAGAATCAGTTTTCCTTGCAACTTCAGGGAGGGAAATATTATGTTGTTCAAGAAGTATTGACATATGATCTATTGTTTTCTTCATACATAGTTTCTATGGATGGTTTCCTCTCTTGCAATAATGATGCTTGGTATTTTCAAACAACTTCTATGTATCCTTCTTAGAACCAGAGGTTCCATCTGAAGGATTTTGCTTATCCTTGAGTTTGGTTTTGTTGAAATATTGTAACTTGGAAGAATATTCTATATGTATCTTTTGTGGTCCCCGATGGTCCTACCGGGAGAACCAATTGTATTTATTTATACTCCGATGCTTCTAATCATAAGAACTAATAAGAGTCATGAGGAAGTCCCCTCTAATTGTAAGGTGGGTCATTAGCATCCCAGTTGTGGTTCCTTGAGCCTACATGATTAACTCAATCCTACATGAATGAATTAATTATTAAGTGAATTAACGAATATAAATAGAGGTGCGGTGCTCCTCATTTGAAACACACACACTAACTTGTGTAGTGCGTGAGAGAGAGAGAGAGAGAGAGAGAGAGAGAGAGAAAGAGCTGTGGCTGGAGAAGAAGGAGGATCAATCTTTTGGGTTTTACCTTTTTGGGGAATCTATATTGAGGAAGATTTTGCTGGGTTTTTCCCTTTATAGTTTTCCCAAGATAAATTTTTATGTTCTTTTTGTATGGTTGTGCTTATCTATCTTTCAGAGATCTTTTGGCTTATGGTTATGCTGTTATGATGCTAAATGTTTTAAGATTTGATATAACCATTAAAAATTCAACATGGTATCAGAGCCACCTGAAAGAAGACATTGTGCAACTATAGAAGCTAGGGATTCTTACTTTTTGGGTCTCTCTCCACAATACATTAGAAAAATTATGCTATGTTGACTCTCCATGGAAGGGTGCATCTTTCTGTCGAAGCAGAATTCGATTCTGAGCATTTTCAGTTTTCGGTGCGGAAAATTAGGGCTTTCTATAGAAGAGGAATTTTTGAGTGATCCCAGCATAGGATTTATATCCTCATTAAAATCAAATTTTAGAGACCAGGTTCAAGATTTTTGGTTGGGTGAAACTCCGGGAAAGTCAAACCCTAGTTTGACCCCAAGCTAGAAAAACCCTAAATACTAAAACTAATACGTTTCGGTACATTCATTGTATATCGGGATTGGAGAAGGATCAGGAGCTGAAAATTACAAAGGTAGAAGATAAAATTAGGATGTAGACTGTATCCAAAAATCAGCCTCAAATTTGCTACATTCTGAGATATATGATTCCTCCACGTTAGGGTTCCAAACTCTTCCAGGATTCATCCCTAAATAGGACACCTGGGGAGAATTGCTATATCTTGGGATACAAAGGTCCAAATGAAATTTCTGAAAATTTTACAGAAAGGGCACGGACTTTAATTTATGTGATCCAAGTTTCATACCCAAAAGATGAAACAGTGACACGTGACAGTCCGTACAACTTCATTGATCTGAACAGTCCTGTAATAGGTCACCTTGGGAAAATGATCATAAGTCCCAATGGGTGAAACCAATTCTGCTGAAACCTGTGGTGTTAAAAACAGAAACAGGTGGGGCTACCATAGTATGAAGTTTCAGACATATAGGAGTAGTAATTGTGTATATATCACAGAAAAATTAGTTGGCATTTCTACAGAAGAAGTTGGTAAACTAGGGCTTCTTGTTCCGGGAGCTTCCCTCCACTTTTTTCAAAAAAGGAGTACATTGGACAGCTCACCTTGAAGAGATATATCTTTCTATCCAATCAGATCTAAAAGATTCCAAGTTTTGAAAATTAGGGTTTCTCTGACAAACCCTAGAACAACTAGCTCCAGAACTAGGACAGACACCTCAAATCACATGGAAGCATAGGATTTTACTGGTTCTTGAAGAAAAATGAATTGGACACCTACATAAGTGGAGAGATTCTAGTTCCAAAAGGAAATGAGGCTAAATCCTTACACAAGAATAAAATCAACTCATCATAAGAGAAGAGAATATGGGAGCAACTGAAGATCAAGCGCTCACGATTCAAAGAATATCCCTCAAGCAATGAGTAATATGAAGAACCCCTTATCAATATTAGCATTTTGGATGAGAAATGATGATGCCATGAATGAATAAGATGATGAAGTAGAAGGATCAATAAGGAGTCTACCCACAAAATGAATAAAATATAAGTATTCAATTGTCATTTGATGATAATGTTTTGTTATGCATTTGATTATATTTAGTTGATGTGGTATGCATGATAGATTGTTTGCATTAATGACATTATACTACTAATATGCATGTGATGGGTAAGTAGCTCATGATGCTATACAACTCTCCATTGCTACTTATTTAGAATGAAACCTCTTTGCTGACATATTTTATTACTGCACAATCTCAATGATGTCATGGTAGAGATGGAAGGCATCAAGAAAGTTTCCGTGAGATATGGATGAATCTTGTATTGGCTAAACAGTTGCATGTTGCATAAGAATTTGTCGTTATGCATATGTTTTATGAAATAGTTCTAACCATGCAATTGGTGCATTTGAATTGTAGGAAAGGTCCTGTACAACCTCCTACAAGAAAAGAAGGATGAGACTTGTTCTAAAGAACAAGTGATGACAATTCAAGATTCACTCCAATAAACATGAATCTGAAGCTCCCAGGGTCAGAGACACCATGACGAAAGAAAGAGCTTCAGAGAGCGGTAGATCCACCTCGAAGGATGAAGACCACCACGGGTATGAGATATTAACTCAAGATGAAAAAAATAATGGCGAAACTTCCAAACCAAATTAAGAGGCCTCAGACACACTCTAGTTGTGTAACACAGCTGGGTGACATCATTGATGCTAACCTTTCCCGCTATGAAAGAAGTTATGATCAAAGTGTAACGGTCGATCATGGGAAATGATGTCTACAATATGGTGTCGAGACCTGAAGGGAATTCCGTAGTATCTTCCATACGGATCTACCAGAACAAGTGTACAAAGCAAGGTTCATGGTTTACCTCAGAAAGAATAGACTATGACATGACATACTCTATTGACCAGACCTACTAGAAGTATAGATCAAGAATAGAACCACCTGTACAGAATGAAGAGGGAAGATGATACTCCACTTCAGGGGGAGTGACTATAGAAGATATCTGAGTTTGACATGATACGACATGATGGATAGCTTCCTGATGGATCGAGACTTTACCAAGAGTAAAGTGGGTTCCAACCTTCAAGGTTGAATGCAGAAGACTAGAATATGTTGATGACCTGACAAGACAAACTCATGGAAGATGTTATGATGAAAGAATACTAGAATGGTGTTTGAGATATAATACTTAAACCAGAAAGCAAGGATGTGTTATCTTCCAAATGGATTTGCAAGATAAAATATGTTGTTGATAGAAGTAAGGAAAGACTTGTGGCAAGAGTTTTCTATCAGAAAGAGGGAATTAATTCTGAAGAGACACTTACTCCAGGAAGCAAGGTACACTTCCTTCAAAACTATCATGGTAGTTTCTTCCATGATGAAGTAAATACAAGCCTTCCTTAATGGTATGATTGAGGAAGAGTTTTGCATCTAATAGACACAAGGATTTGAAGTTGAAGATAGATGGACTCATGTATGCAAGTTGAAGAAGGCCCTCTATGGCTTGAAGAAAGCTCCCAGAGCTTGGTATGGAAGAATAGATAGTTTCCCGACGAGCATGGGCTTTGCCAAGAGTAAAGCCGATCCTAAACTTTACTACAAGGTTGTAGAAGATGAACCTATCATACTATTACTATATGTGGATGATCTATTTCTAATAGGGAATGAGAAATAGATTGTAGAATTCAAGAAGAAGTTCGCTGAAGAATTTAGACCTCGGTATAATACTTTATTTCCTAGGTCTGGAAGTATGAAGGAATCTTTCGCAATCAGGGAAAGTATGAAGTGCATGTTTTGAAAATATTTGATATGTTTGAATAAAAAGCCATGGCCACACCCATGGATTCCAACCTGAAGTTATTAGCTGATGACTCATCAGAGTTAGTGGATGTGACTCAATACAGACAGATTATTGGGTCATTGATGTACTTAACAAATACCAGACCAGACATTTGTTTTGCTTTGAACACCTTGAGTCAATATCTAGTTCAACCTAGATAGGTTCACCTGATAGCCTCAAAACATGTGATGAGATATCTGAAAGGGACTATAGACTTTGGTCTATACTATGATGGAAACCATGACTACAGATTGTATGGCTATATAGATGCAGATTGGGCTAGAAATATCTCAGACAAGAAAAGCACATAAAGTAGATGCTTTTGTTTGGGGTCTGCTATGAGTTCATGGTTTAGCAGGAAACAGTCCAGTGTTTCTCTTAGCACAGCTGAAGCAGAATACATAGCAGATTGCTCCGCTAAGTTGTGAAGCTATATGGATTCAAAAGCTGATATTAGCTCTCGTTGACCTGAAGATGGATACTACAATGATTTTATGTGATAACCAGAGTTGTAAAGACAAAGAACCCTGTGTTTCGTCGTAACACATAGAAATCTGGTATTTCTACATACGAGATAAGATGCAGATGATGATGTTTTAGTATTCCCATACTGAAGATATAGATCATGTTTCAGTATTTACATTTTGTAGATGCAGATGATGGTGATTCAGTATTTCTATACTGAATATAGAGATGATGATGCTTTCAATATTCACATACTGGAGATACAGATGGTGATAGTTCAGTATTCACATATTGAAGATGTAGATGATGATTGTTTAGATGATGATGTGTTGACAAAGCCTCTGTCCCGAGTAAAGTTTGAAAAATTTCGAGACAAGATTGGTGTTGTTCTGAAAGACCTTCCTCGAAAGGGGGAGTAGAGATGTTGCAGCGGGATTGTATCATCCCTAGGCACTTTCCCTAAAGTGATCTGGTGGTCTTGGTCCTCGAGAATGAAGAGGGATTGTATCATCCCGGGACATTTGTCCAGAAGTGATCCGGTGACCTCAGTCCTCGAGAATGAAGAAGGATTGTATCATCCTGGGACATCTGTCCAGAATAGATCCAGTGAATTCGCTCCACAAGAATGTAGTGGGATTGCATCATCCTTGAACTTCGGTTCAGAAAGGTATCCAAAGGCTTCGGTCCCCGAGAATGTGGCAGGATTGCATCATCCTTGAACTTCAGTTTAGAAAGGTATCTAGAGGCTTCGGTCCTTGAGAATGTGGCAGGATTGCATCATCCTTGAACTTCAGTTTAGAAAGGTATCCGGAGGCTTTGGTCCCCGAGAATGTGGTAGGATTGCATCATCCTTGGACCTAGTACTAAAGTGTTGGGGATTGATTATCCTGTAATCAATCCGGTGACTTCGGTTGTCGAGAATATGGTGGGATTGCATCATCCTTGGACCTAGTCCTAAAGTGATAGGGATTGATTATCCCATAATCAATCTGGTGACTTCGGTTGTCGAGAATGTGATAGGATTGCATCATCCCTGGAATTAGGTATAAAAGACTTTCGTCTTCGTGTGTTGGATTGCAGGTTGTTGCTGATGATGATGTTACTGATCGAAAGATTAGAGTGTTATGATGATGTTATTGATCGAAAGATCAGAGTGTGATAATGATGACATACTGATTGAAAGTTCAAAGTACTGAAGATGTTGTTGCTGATCGAAAGGTCAAAGTGCTGAAGATGTTGTTGCTAATCAAAAGGTCAAAATGATGAAGATGTTGTTACTGATAGAAAGGTCAAAGTGCTGAAGATGTTGTTGTTGATCGAAAGGTCAAAATGTTGTGGATGATCTTATCAATCAAAGTGGTCAAAGTGTTGTNTTGAAAAGCTTCCAATGATTTATAGATGTGTTACCCTAATGATGTTGATGATGTCCTCTATCTCTCTCCTACTATTGTTGTTGTTGATGTTGTTGTAGACTACCCTTCTCGTTAAGGGAGAGTGTTGAAATATTGTAACTTCGAATAATATTCTATATGTATCTTTTGTGGTCCCCAATGTTCCTACCGGGAGAACCAATTGTATTTCTTTATACTCTGATGCTTCTAATCGAAAGAACTAATAAGAGTCATGAGGAAGTCCCCTCTAATTGTAAGGTGGGTCATTAGCACCCCAGTTGTGGTTCCTCGATCCTACATGATTAGCCCAATCCTATATGACTGAATTAATTATTAAGTGAACGAACGAATATAAATAGAGGTGTGGCTCTCCTCATTTGAAACACACACACTCACTTGTGTAGCGCATGAGAGAGAGAGAGAGAAAGAGTTGTGGCTGGAGAAGAAGGAGGATCAGTCTTTTGGGTTTTACCTTTTTGGGGCATCTATATTGAGGAAGCTTTTGCTAGGTTTTTCCCTTTAGGGTTTTCCTAGGATAAATATTTGTGTTCTTTTTGTATGGTTGTGCTTGCCTATCTTTCAATGATCTTTTGGCTTATGGTTATGCTGTTATGATTTTAAATGTTTTAAGATCTGATATAACCATTAAAAATTCAATAGGTTTCAGTATTATTTTTTTCCTTCCCCTTTTGTCGCCATTTAGCTTGCACGTTCTTGGTCTCCCATACCAAAAGAGATTGATTCTTGGAGGGTTTGAGGTCTCCCATTTGGATCAACTTGCCTTGTTCTTGAATGAGGGATTTAGTGAATGCATTCAGTGAGGGCATTCACCAGTTTGGGGGGTGGGGGGGTGGGGAGCTTGTTGCCTAGCCCATGAGGCTCATACTACCCCACACCACTACCATGTGATCAAAAGCACCAAGGAATGGGCTTGGGGTTCCATACCTGCGTGCAGTGCACCAAAAAATTTAACATACACATGTTTTATTAAACACTTTGGTTATATTTATTAAGTGGGTTTTGGTGGGTTATGCCAATGGATTTATGTTATAATAAATTTTTATACATATACCACAAGCTTAAATTATAACCAACCAAATGGTTGGAATATTTCTTAATGCCAACCACCACATAGTTGGAGAATCCCAACAAATGGGAAACCAATCCCTTGGGTTATAACTGCATTCCACTTAAACAAAACAAGTTGCAACCACATAATAATGAATCCCGACTAATGGAATACGTTTGGTTCATGTGAATCATGCCAAGAGGGGGGGTCCCTTCAACTATTTAAACCCCTCCATTTTACATTATGATATCCATTTTTCAGTGGTGAGAGTCCATATCTTTAGTGGAGAACTATCCATTATTTTGTTGGTGAACTCCATGTTGGAGTGAGTTTGGGAGATAGTTTTTGTGATTTTTGTTAGGAGTGTTTGGAGACTTTGTCCTCTTTGTAGCCATTATTAGGAAAAAAAAGAGGAGGGTGTTGTTGTAGCCTTTGTAAGAAGAAGGTGAGAGTATTTATACTCGTTTTTCATCCTCTTCATATTGCAAAGATATTGATGCAACCCATTTGTGGATTCAAGCAATATTTCTCTCCATTTCATCCCCCAAGGTACCGATGTATTGTAGCCATGTATTTTTCCATCATTATTGTTGAGATTATAAACTAACCTCTCCATTTGAGAAGTCGGTTTAGAGATGTAGTTCATTTTTGGGAACGAACTTCGTTATCATATGGTGTCTACTTCTCATGTGTTCTCTTTATATTTCATGTATATGTTTCTTCTTATGTGCTTTTGAGATTCATTCGCATTATTTGTATGCAATTCAATTTATAAGTCATAGAACAAAAACATCTTGGATCTCGTGGTGTCAGAGCATGGTTCTTTGCCGTGAATGCTTACTAGATCCAAAATCAAAGCAGGTGAAGGATAATTTGTTTCCTACAACCTGTAGATTGGACTTGCATGGAAAAGAAAAATAATTATGGGAGATAATGATGTTCACTCATAAATGGAGAAGAACTTCCATAAGATACTCTACTAGGTGGTAGACAAGGTAGAAAACTTTTTGCAGATTATGAGAAGAGAATGACAAATGAGAAGAAGCCAAAAGAGGAGGACAATGCCTTAGTGAATCAAGAAGGTCAAGGAAAAATCCTCCTACTCCATCATCACAGCCAACTTCAAGCTACAATTCAAGTTCTTCCTCTTCTCATCATTCTCGTCATCCAAAGGCTCCTCAAAAAGATCCTCCTAAAAGACCATTGTTGAATCTTGACGTGAAGTTCAACTTGCTTATGTTCAATGGAGAATCAAATGATGAGAAGTTGAATAGATGGATAAGTAACATCGAAGTGTATAATAGAGTTAGACAGATCGAAGAGGAGGAGGTGAAAGTTCAACTAGCATATCTTCAATTGGAAGGCACTACCCTTGTTTGGTGGGAAAGCAAGCTCCAGAAAGGTAGTAAACACATGGGTAATCTCGTTTCATCATGGTTTGATTTTATATCTACTTTACGTGATCAGTTTTATCCATTGGTATATGTGCAAAACTCTATGATGGATTGGAAAATTTTTAGACAAAGTAAAGGTCAGAGTGTTCATAATTTTACTGAAGATCTTAGAAAGAAAGCACTTGAGTTAAATTTTTCTTTAGATGCACCTAACACTCTTTTGGAGTATATTGGTTCTCTTCACCAATATCTTCGATATAGGTTGTTATGGTTGCATCCTACTAGTTTGGATAAAGAAAATGTGCAATATTTTCATCTTGAAAGAAGGGGAAAGTTTGTGCAAGAAGAAGATCCATCCAAGCATTCAAAATTCAAATTCAAAGGAAAGGGAAAGGATAAAAGAACAACTACAAAAAAGAAGAAAGAGAATAAAGCGCTCCATTGCACTCATTGTGAAGCATATGGGCATGATGAAGAGCATTGTTGGAATTTTCATCCATAATTAAGAATGAAGAAGTTTGGAGGCAAAGGAAAGAAGAAGACGGTTGCTGCAATACAGGAAGACTTGGGTTCTGACTCAGGTGATGAAACGAGGATTGCAGCCAGTGGAGTTCAAGGTAAAATCTCTCTTTATGATAGTTCAAGTTCTAAAAATGTTTCTCAAGTTAATGATAAAATAAAAAGTGAGCTATTTCATATAAGAGTTGTGTCTAAACATACCAAGATAGATACATTGTTTGATCGAGGTTCTCAAGCTAACTTGATTTCAGAATCAATTGTTAATAAGTTGGGTCTAGAGACAAAGCCTCATCCCAAACCTTATCCTCTTGGTTGGGTTTGTGATAACACAAATCTACATGTCACTAAATAATGTAGAGTTATATTTTTCATTGCTTCAAAGTTGATTGTTGAGGATGATCTAGATGTTGTGTCTCTTGATATTTTTGGCACTGTACTGGGGATCCCATATTTGTATGACCTAAAAGTAGTCTTCTTCCGTCATGAGAACAAGAACCATCTCACAAAATATGGGGTGGAATACATTGTGAGAGATCACAACAAGAAAGATATCTCAACCCTTGTTACTGTAGGATCTATGAAAAGAGTTCTTAATTCTAATAAACACCTTGTGTTTGCAGCCACAGAAGCAAAAGATCATTTTTCCTAATGATTAAGTGCTTAAGAGGGGATAATCCTCTCAATGAGGAGGAAATCAGCATAAAACTTTCAACATCTCAGAAGAGAAGATAAATCTATCCCTAGCATCATCCTTGCTAGATCTGCAATGGCCATCCAAGGTGAAAAAAATTCACTTGCAGGACAAGCTACTCTACCTCTTTGCTATTCTTTGTATTGCTCCCTTTGTTAATGTACCACCTTATGCTTCTCATGTAATTGGGAATTTTGGGATTGTAGTACACTTTTTTTGGATGGGAATCATGTATGTAAATGGGTGTGTGATGTGCTTTTGTAATCCCACTAATAGAAAATTGGGGTTGCACACACCACTTCTTATTTTCTCTCATCCTTAGGGTAGTGTCGTCATGGATTTTGTAAGGGGATCACATAGGGTCCATTTCATTCAACAGGTACACCAAGCATTCCAGGAACATTACAAATACAAATGGATCAATAAGGGAGTGAGGAATCAATCCTCTCACTTATCTGATTATTGTTAAGTCTTTTGGAGGCCCAAAAGCTTCTCAATGGGGAGGCATGATTTGGGAAGATCTAAAATCGTCAAATTTTAGAACTTAATGAATATTAAAAATAATGTAATGGTTATGAAGAGCTCATCGAACTGATTCCAACAGCATGAACTACACCTCAAACAGAGTTTGAATGAGGGATATAACGCATTTTGAATTTTTGGACAAACGTTCAATTTCACTAGAGAAATGGGAAAAAATGGGTGCCATGTTGCACAAATGAAAGCGTGACACATGGATTCTGTACAGTATTGATGATAACATGGAATTCCTTCAGTGATGACATGTGGTAGGTGTATTGTTGGCGTGGCAAAGCATCGCTGACGACATGGCATCGAGCGTCCGGGGTGATGTAGCATGGCGTGGAACTATTGGTGTGTGACACATGGAATCCACCATTGGTTAATAAATAGTTAAATCAGTTACCAAAAAGTTTGTGACATGTGGTAGGTGTATTGTTGGCATGGCAAAGCATCACTGACGACATGGCATCGAGCTTCCGGGGTGGTGTAGCATGGCGTGGAACTATTGGTGTGTGACACATGGAATCCACCGTTGGTTAATAAATGGTTAAATGAGTTACCAAAAAGTCTGTGGAGGCTATAGGGTTTGAACTCCCATTCTCTCTCTCAACACTCCAATGCCCTAACCACTTCGGCTACATTGAGTCTTGATATATGTAATGAACAACATGTTATTTAAGTTTGAAATTGGTATAGAATGGAAAGGGGGAGGGGCGCATGGATCCCCTGCCCCACACCACTACCATGTGATCACAAGCACCAAGGAGAAGACCCAGGGATCCATACCCACATGGATTCTGCCAAAGAATTCAACACGTGTTATTAAACACTTTGGCTATATTTATTAAGTGGGTTTGGTGGATTATGCCAACGGATTTATGTTATAACAAATTTATATATATATATAACACGAGTTTAAATTATAACCAACCGAAAAGTTGGAATATTTCTTAGTGCCAACCACCATATAATTGGAGAATCCCAACGAATGGGAAACCAATCCCTGGGGTTGTAACTATGTGCCACTTAAAGAAAAAAGAGTTGTAACCACATAATAATGAATCCCAACTAACAGAATAAGTGTGGTTCATTTGAATCATGCCAAAATGGGTTACTTCAATTATTTAAACCCCTCCATTTGTCATTGTGATATCCATTTTTTTGTGTGGTGAGAGTCCATATTTTTGGTGGAGAATTATCCATTCTTTTTTTGGTGAACTTCATGTTGGAGTGAGTTTGGGAGATAGTTTTTGTGAGCGTTTTGATGAGTTCTTGGAGACTTTGTCCTCTTTGTAGCCATTCTTGGGAAAAAGAGAGGAGGATGTTTTTGTAGCTTTTGTAAGAATAAGGTGGGGGTATTTATACTCATTTTTCATTGTCTTTGTGTTGAGAAGCTATTGGTGCAACCCATTTGAGGATTCAAGCAATGTTTCACTCCATTTTCAACCACCAAGGTATCGGTGTATTGTATCCATGTCTTTTTCCATCATTATTATTAATATTATAAACTGACCTCCATTTGAGAAGCAGGTTAGGAGACATAGTTCCTTTTTGGGAACGAACTCCATTATCATATGGTGTCTACTTCTCATTTGTTTTCTTTATATTTCATGTGTATGTTGCTTCTTATGTTATTTTGAGCTTCATTCACATTCTTTGTATGCAATTCATGTTAAGATTTTAAAAGTTGTTATACCAAAACAAAAGGATCTCTAAAAGAATAACAAGCACATCATAACAAAAGAGAACACAAAGATTTATCCTAGGAAACCTCGTGGGGGAAAACCCAACAAAAATTCATCTATAAAAACTTCACCGAAGAATAGTGTAAGACCCAATAACAAGACTAGACTACTTCCTCTCCTCCTGATGGATTGTCTCTTCTCTCTCGGGTGCAACTGCTTGAGTGTTCTACTTGTCCCAATGAGGGAGGTGTCTCTCCTATTTATACAGATCAGCTGAGAATCCTAATAACCCAACTGGGATGAATTCTCCTTGCTTCCAGGGTCGACTTGCCTTGGAAGACTCAAAAATGCATTTTAATAATACTTTAGTGGGTACCACTAACCTAATTACATCAATGAAATCCATAACCGAAGGAACAACATGTCTGAAAGGGGTAATAACAATAACAATACAAAATAGAATATCTTTTGCGGTTACATTTCTTTAACACTCCCTCTTAACAAGGAAGGTACAACACGTCTGTACAACTGAGTGCTGAATCTATATGTCATAGGAAGTTTTCACAATTACATCAACATCATCATCATCCATGGAAAATCATCATCATGGACATCTATATCATCTATTATCATCTTGAGCATCATCATATATGGAATAATCTTGAGCATAATCATCTTTGGCATCATCTCGAGCATCATCATCTCTGGCATCATCTCTAGCATCATCTATGGCATCATCGCGAGCATCATCATCTCTGGAATCATCTTGATCATCATCATCCATGCCATCATCTCAAGCATCACCTATAATATCGGTACATAAACATTGAGCTAAATCAACCACAACATAATTAAATGTTGGGACATCATCATCTGCAACTGAATGCAAAAACCCGTCTGCAAGTAAATGTAGGACCAATCATCGCAGACCATCCTTATCTTATCAATGTTAGGACCACTCTCAAGAGATTATTCTTTTCCATGGAACCATCCTTAGAGAGGACCACACAACATCGTGGACCGTCCTTATCCTATCAATGCTAGGACCACTCTCAAGAGACTGCTCTTGTCCACGAAACCGTCCTGAGAGAGGACCACACAACATCACAGACAATTCTCACCCTATCAGTTCTAGGACAACTCTCAAGAGAGTGTGCTTGTCCACAGAACCGTCCTCAGAGATGACCACTCAACATCATGGACCATCCTCATCCTATTAGTACTAGGACCACTCTCAAGAGAGTCTTCTTGTCTACGGAACCATCCTCAGAGAGGACCACTAAACATCGTGGACTATCCTCAGCCTATCAGTTCTAGGACCAGTCTCAAGAGAGTTTTCTTGTCCATGGAATTGTCCTCAGAGATGACTACTCAACATCGTAGACTCTTCTTAGCCTATCAATGATAGGACCACTCTCAAGAGAGTTTTATTGTCCATAGAACCATCCTACAAGTGAATGTAGGATCACTCTCCGAAAGAGAGTACTATCATTGTAGACCATCCTCAGCCTGTCAATGCTAGGACCACTCTCAAGAGAGTGTTCTTGTCTAAGGCACCATTCTACAAGTGAATGTAGGATCACTCTCTAGAAGAGACTACTATCATCGCATACCATCCTCAACCTGTCAGTGCTAGGGCCACTCTCAAGAGAGTGTTCGTGTCCACAGAACCACCCTCAAAGAGGATACTATCATCCAAAAGTGAAAGTTGGATCTCATCAACATCTCTAGGAATAATGTCCTTGCACTGGCACATTACTACCATCTCATCCTCAATAATAGTCTCATCATTGCTCCCTCTTTCTAGGGAGGTCCTTTTGGACTACACCAAGCTTGTCTCGAAAGTGTTCAAACTTTACATGAGATAGAGGCTTAGTCAATACATCAACAACTTGTTCCTACTAGAACTTGACAAATTGTCTCTACACCATGTCCTAGATGTAGTGATACTTTATCTCTATATGCTTTGACTTATCATGAAAAATCAGGTTCTCTGTCAACTTGATGCAACTCTGGTTGTCATAATAGATCTCAATTGCATCCATCTCGGTATCAAACATTCATGCTAATAGTTTGTGAAGCCACACTGCTTCGCTATAGGATGAACATGTTGCAATGTACTCAGGCTCAATTGTACTAATGGAAACACTTGTTTTCTTTCTACTAATCCATGATATCACACATGATCCCAAACTGAAACAATGTCCTAGAGTGCTCTTTCTATATTCAGCACTTCCTGCCCAATCTAAATCAGTATAGCCACATAATATGAACTCATTGTAGGCTGTATATCTAAGTCCACAGTCCAATGTACCTTTCAAATACCTCATCACATGTTTTACTGCAACTATATGAACATGTCTGGCCTCCATCATATATTGACTTAAGGTGTTCACAACAAAAATTATATCCAGTCTTATATTTTTCAAATACATTAGTGAGCCAATAATCTGTCTATATAATGTGACATCTACTTTTTCTGAAGAATCATCATTCAGTAGATTTAGGTTTGTCACCATCAGACTGTTAATTGATTTGTAATCTAACATCCCAAATCTCTTCAAAATATCTACTGTGTACTTTCCTTGGTTCAGGAAAATATCATCACGAAACTGCCATACATCAAGACCTAGGAAATAATGCATTGTGCCAAGGTATTTCATCTCAAATTATGTTGCAAGTTTCTTCTTACATTCACTTATGAGAATCTCCTTTCCAGTCAAGAATAAATCATCTACATACAATAGTAATACCATAATTCCATTATCTTAAACCTTATAATAAAGTTTGGAATCATCTTTACTCTTGGTAACGCCCAAATTCATTAGGAATCCAACAATCCTTCCATACCATGCTATGGGTGCTTGTTTTAACCCATATAGAGCTTTTTTTAGTCTACATACATATGCTTCCTTGTCATGTGTTTCAAATCCTTGTTTTTGTTCAATAAATATGTTAACCAAAATATTTCACCTCCTGCGGACAGCAAGGTGTTCCGTTGGTCTGAATGGTTCAGATCAAGAACAAATAGATCACAAAGGCTGATAACTCTCCCTAGACACTATAGATATCTAGAATACAAGGCTTTGATAGTTCACCTTTGTACCTGCAAAAGAGTTCAACACGAAACAGATCAAAGCAACTAGAATATGATCTACTAATCTATGCTAGTGACTAAGGAATCTAGCAATATATATTTGAAATCAAACATCAACAATATATATGGGATAGAAAATCAACTTGCATTAGAAATATGAATAAGTTTACAACCAAGCCTTAGTGTTGACATGCATCTCCATGAAACCAGCTCTTCATCCCCAAAAGCTCCGACTCTATCTCTCTATGCTCTCTACAAATGATCTTGGGCCAAGAATCAGTCCAACAGCATAACAATACCTTCAATGTTCTCCCCTCAACCATGGCTATGAACTCATATTTATAGTGCTTTAATGGATAGAGATGGTTGAGAAATTAGTGGGTGAGGTGGCCTCTAAGATCCTAGGATAAGGGATCTCAAGCTCAACCAACCCACAACAGTGGGGATAAGGGATATCTCGAGGCTTATCATCTAGAAGCCTCGAGAAGCTTCTCTTTTTCCCTTTTTACCCAGGATACCGTGCTTCTCCTTCTACGATAGAGAGGTTTTGGTAATAACCACCTATGGACCAAGGGTGATAGGCGGTGGCACCGCTTGTGGACAACCGATGAAAAGCAGTGCGAACAGGGGTACCACTCCTGGACAAAGGGGCATGCACGGTGTCGGGAATTTGTATGACAGACTGATAAAAAACCATTTAGTCTTTACTCTAGAAGCTGGGATTCAAGGCAAGTAGGTATGTCAAAGGTCTTATCACATGATGGTGATAGGATTTTGGTTTAACAGGATGCCCCCCAAAGCATGAGTCCTAGAGTGATATGATAAACAAGAGCTTTGAGAACAAGTCGTTGCCAAGAGATGAAAATGTTGGCTCGATCGGAGTATGCAGTCAAGTAGGCATCTGTAGTACATCAATATGTTGACTCATAGACACAAGTAACCAAACTCATAGCTGCAGACCAATACAAGGCATATCCATGAGTGGAATAAACAAGCATGGCTACTAGAATATAGCGTAGATCCATGTCATAGAGGACTCAAACTTGGACATAGCTACCAGACATACAATGTAGATCTATGTCATACAAACACAAATTTGAGCATAGCCATGACCACACAAATGTGGATACATGCTAGATATACAAAACTCCATCGCAGCCTGGGTTAAAAGCAATGAGCGCTTTTAAACAAATGCCCAGGGTCTTCGTCTCATCTTCCACAAAGTACGATTCTATCCATGTGATTACAATGATCTGAAGTTAAACATGGTAGAAACCACTTGATTATCGACCAATGATGTGAATCGTTAACCAGTGCGAGAGAGATCACCATTAATGTTAATGATTCCCAAGGTACCCTAGTACAATCTACTGAGTGCAAAGAGATGTCCTGATGTCGAACACCTAGTCGATTCTATCGATCAAAGGTCAATGATGTGAACCTATGACAAGAGCAAGAGAATCTGTCATTAAGGAATACAGAACTCAAGGTACTAAATATTGTTTCTAAGACTATTTCCCATATGATGAGCTGATGTTGACAGGAATAGTCTCGTCGAAGGAGGGCCATGATGAGTCCCACATCGACGACACGAAACTTGGAACATAGTTCTGGAATGATGTGAATGTAGTAACCATATGACTGACTCAAAGATACTGACACAAAGGCTGTGTATACTGTAGAGGTAAGACTTCTTCAGATCCTCTTTGAACATCGGGCAGCATGACAAAATGACTTGGCAGCATGACTAGACAGGACAGATACACAATGCGACAGTGGAAAATGCATTCTTTTGAAAGACTCAAAGGATTGGCATGACTCATGAAAGTGGATCGTCACAGAGATCATCTAAATACCCAATTGACTAACATGATTGTGCAAACAAGTGCCATGTTCAAAGGTAACGACAAACAACTGCCATTATTTGCAAAATGATTTCCTTTCCAATTTCCTCCATCATGATTGATGAGTGCCTGTTTTCAGTTTTACGAGTTCAAAGAGGGTAACAAACACTCGATATAGCTTGTCAGAAGACAAGTCCAGTCTCATATGTTTTACGAACCTGAGAGAGGAGGGGTTCGTTCCCAAAATGGGTCTCTCAATGTTTAATTTAACAAGTCCACTGAAAGAAAACTCGGTATCGTTCATGTTTAGAGAGTCTGAACGAATACAGAAGAAGACTCCATGGGGGTCCTTTTTTGTATGATTTAGTCTCTAAGGCCCGAAAAAGTATAAAATCATACCTTAGAGAACTCTTCCAGTCATGATTGGCTGGAGTGTTCCTTTCTTATAAATAGTCCTATCCAAACCAAGAAAGAGATAACCTACCGTCGAATGGATGACTCTTCAAATACTTTAACGAACATGAAGAAGACAAGATCGCTCGACAATCTTTTTCGTATTTAGGGAGCCTGAAAAGGGTTTAAAGAGAACTCCATGAGGTTTCTTTACAGAATGTCACTTATTACGAGCCTTGAAAGATTTAGAAATGGACTTGACTATCTTTTCATGTTTAAGGAGTCTGAAAGAAGACATGAAAAGAAGACTCCATGACGTTTCTTTACACAATGTCATATTTTACGAGCTTGGAAAGAAACTTGAACTAGACTTGGAACTTTGATACTAGATTTTAATGAGCATGACAAAGTGTCGTAATAAACGCTCAACGACCTTTTCCTTTTTGAGAAAGTACGAAAAATCCATAAACAAACTTTCCAAAGCTTTTACTAAAGTCAACATGCAGACGACTCATAAACAAGTGTTAAATGCATCCAAAATCAACATTAAGGGATTATGACAAATAGATTTTGACCAGAACATGATGTAATATCAAAGCTATACTAAGTCAGACCCAAAAAAATGTCTATATAAGGCAAGTAAATAGTAAAAAATCAAACATTTCACTATTTACCTCTAGTAGAGAGCACTTCGAGCATTTTCTAGCCAGATCCTTCCACAGCTGATACCGGGAGTTTCCACCATTTGTTTTCAGTCTCGTCAGTTGCAGGTAATAGCTAAGACCCTTATCTTTCATTTCATAGCTTTTATTTTAGGATTTGGTGGGGTTTTAGGCCTATTTTACAAGCCCTAAAATTCAATTTGAGGGCACCGCGACTACCCCTTGTGGGATAGGTGATACCACCTGAGAACCGCGCCAAGAATATGGTGAACAGGCGATGCCACTGCCTGTCTCCAATGAGGAAAAGGCGGTGTTGGACATGAAGAAGTTAAACCAATGATATGGACAAATTTTACTCATTCTTTTGATTTGCAATGAATCAAGGATGATATTGATACATAGCATTGTTGTTTTGGCAGGTCAAGGCTTCCAAAATATGGTGATATGGAAGGAAAGAACACATGATGACGAGGATGTTGCAGCTGAAAGGAATTCGGTTTGTATCGCTACACTCTAGAACTGTGGGCTTTTAAAATTATTCCAGACACCAAGCATGGTGTCCCACGAGAGATTACTGGAACACATACTGAGAATGTGGAATCCAGAACAGCAGAATTTCAAGGTGGGGGCACATATACTTACAGTGGAGGTAGATGATATCTACTTCTTGACTAGCCTATTGAGATGGGGTGCCCCTATATCACTGACAGGTTCCCGTGGCAGGGACATTACCACCAGAGAGCTCATAGATCGACACTGTGCACCAGGTACAGGTACATCGGGGAAGAAAATCCCCATCAGGGCAGTGACAGATAGGGCTCTATGGATTGTTCTGTTCACCATACAGAGGGTGGCAAGGAGCCAGGGTGTACATCAAGATTCCAGGGCACATATGTTGTATGCCCTAGAGGCCATGGCACCTACCGTGTTCAACTGGGCAGAAGCATTGCTTCTAATCTTCAAGGATCACCTAACTAAATGTCAGCAGGGAGAGCTAAAGCAATTCGGCTTTAATTCCATCTTAGCTTGTCTCTTCTTCGAGTGGGTCCCTTAGATGAGGCCCCAGGTGACTTTCCAGAGTTTGAGAGCATGGGACCCCGCATGCTGAGGTGGGTCCAGGTTATGGCTTGTACAGGAGCGGGTAGGGGCAAAGTGAAGTTCGGTGATGTGTTCTTCAGATGGCTGCGGGATCAGATGCTCATGGTTGAGGACTATGCCTATGCCGGCATAGATTTCACAGGTGATCTTGACCTACCACTCCCACCTGGAGGGCAGTGGGGTGACATTGGTAAAAAAGAAGAAACCCTAACAATGGAAAATGTTTTTATGTTTTTTATGTTTTATATTTTTTATGATGAGTGATGAGACCTATTTGTCTTCATGCAGATGTTGGAGTAGCGAGGCCTGGAGGAGCATCTGCATTAGACAGGCGATCCAAAGCTCACTTCGTGCCACAGGGTGATGATATCATTGGGGAGTTAGAGGAGAACCTAGAGAGCTTGACTCTGGACATCCCAGATGCTGACATAGATGACCTCCCGACTAGATATCAGAGATCTACGGTGGGAGTACCAGGCCAATTCAACAGGCCACTACGCAGGGTGGCTCGAGTAGTGATGTGCTATCACAAGCACCACTTGTGGATGAGATATGTATACTGAAAGATGATAGCTTCAGGATTTTTGCATGATGATTTTACCTGAAAGCCTACGTGCTTTAGACGAGGTCTCGGGACCTATTTTTGTAAAAAAAAATTGTATATATATATATATATATACATACTTTTACACGGTGTTTATACGTTTCAAATGGATAAATGCATTTTCTATGAGTTCTATGTGTCTTTTAAATGTTTATTTACAATGTACCATGTTTGATTTAACGTCATGAATGGGAAATATGCCAATCTAGGATGTAATTAGCCAATGAATCAGCAACTACGTTACATTCCCTAGGGATATGCCTATATGTAATGGTTCCAAATGATTTTTCTAACAAACATACCCTCCAGAAGAGGCAGAGGAGCATTGAGTTCCTAATGGTGTAGACATGGTTTAAATGACAAACCACAAGCTGATTGTCCATCAAAACTACTAGATCACGGACATCCTGTGAGGCAGCTTTTGTCAGAAGACCGATGACTGCTTCATACTCGACGATGTTATTAGTAGCAGGACCTAAGAAAACCTCTCCTGAACTGACCAAATCTTCAGCTAGGGAATAGAGAACCCAAGCAGCCGAGGCTAGATTCAAGGTGTGGCAGCAAGCACCATCAACGAAGCTGTAGAAAGCCATCTGCATGACCAAAACATGGTATAAACAGATGCGGACACCAAAACTCAAAACCATCTTGAAAATACTGAAAGCACACTAGTCAATCAATATACATATATACAAGATACCATCCAAGAATACCTAGGCATAGTACCTTTTCAGGTACAACCCATTGCGAGGTTGCCCCAAAGGGATCCCATCATAATCAACTAATTCATAGGATCCTTTCTCTAACACCTTGGAAATAAAGAAAGGTCCATACCACATGGACTCAAAATTACCCTTACCTAGCTTGTCATATCTCTGATCATAAGTCAAAACTAGGTCACCCTCGTTGAAAACATGAGGCTAGACAGATTGATTGTACTACACCTTGACGCGTTTCTTATGTGCCTCATTAGCTAAGGCAGCATCTCTACGAGCCTCATCAAGGTTTTTTAAGTACAAAAATCTTACTTCCACTGTGGAAGTGTCTAGGAGAAGTTCGACGGCGAGTTGTAAAGATGGAATATGACATTGGATCAGCAAGACAGCTTCAAGTCCGTAGACAAGCTAGAAAGGCATGAAATCAGTAGTTTTTTTCATGGAAGTCCGATAAGCCCAAAGAGTGGAAAAAAGAACGAGATGCCAATTGGATTTATGATCTCCAACCATCTAATGAAGCATATTTTTCAAAACCTTGTTAATGGCCTCTACCTGACCATTAGCTTACGGATAATACGGTGTAGAGTTTTCATGGCAAAAACCTAGCTTGGCATTCATTTCCTCCATCATTTGATTACGGAAATGAGATCCGTGATCAATGACGATGGACTGCGGAACTCCAAATCTAGCTATGATATGATTGAACAAGAAGAGAGCGGAAGTCTTACCATCTTCTGTATATGTAGGCATGGCCTCAGCCCATTTTGTGAAATAATCCATGGCTACGATGATGTAACCATGCCCCCCGAATGAGGTAGGTTTACAATGCATGAATTCAATCCCCCATTTGGAAAAAGGGACAACAACAATGACGGGGTGAAGCGGAGCAGGATGGGTGCAGTTTTTGGGATAAAAATGTTGGCAAGGAGGGAATTTCTTAACAGCCTCATGACAATCTTTGAAGACAGAAGGCCAAAAATAGCCAGTGCGAAGGATTTTTTGGGCTGTAGCCATCCCAGATAAATGACCGCCACACGCTCTAGAGTGGCAATCATTCAGCACGTGTTCAGCCTGCTCATGAGTGAGGCATCATCAGAGAATGGAGTCAATCCCATGTCTATATAAGGTATCATTCAAGATAAGGTAGTACTTCACGTGGTGACGGATGTGACGACAATCATTGCAAGATAGATGCAACTGAAAACGCTGGGTCTGGAGATAAATAAGAAAATCTCCATACCAAGGATCAATAGTGCTAATTAGGAACATGAATTCATCTGGAAATGAATCGCTGGGCTCAGATTCCGTGGTAGCACAGGGAAGGTCACATATAAGCTCGAAAAAACCAAGGATTTCTTTGATGTAGCCTTGGAAAACTCGAGATCAAACTCCTGAAGGATGATGATCCAATAAGAGTACTTGCCCCTGAGTACCTGATGAGTCAGAATGTAATACATTGAGTTCTAGTCTGCCAATACGGTGGTAGTGCGAAGCGAAATGTAGTGACGAAATTTTTGCACAGTAATGATCGTGGCCAAAGCTAGCTTCTCCACATGTGAATAACGGGTTTTAGAATCAATAAGATTCTTACTAGTGTAATAAAGCACATGCTCCTGACCGTGGAGATTGTCTTGCACTAAAACAATGGTGATGGTAGTAGCGGAGGCAACAATATACAAGAGAAAAAAATTTGAATAATCCTGGGGGTGTTTCATGGGTGAATGAGTCAGAGCATACTTAAGACTATCAAAGGCGCATTGGGCCTAGTCATCCCAGAAGAATGGAGTGTTCTTCTTGAGGAGACGCATATAACCGTGTGTTTTCTCAGCGAAATTGCACATGAAACGACGAAGAAAGTTTTCCTTCCCCTACAAACTTTGGAGTTCAAGGATGTTGGTTGGAGCTGGTAGATTAATGATGGTAGAAATATTCAAAGGATTAATCTAGATGCCATCTTTGGATACCACAAAGCCAAGCAAACATCCCGTCTCAACACAAAAAACACATTTATGTGGATTGAGCCGTATATTATATTGATGGCATCTGAGGGATATGTCTCTAAGATGACCAAGATGGTCCTCCCATTGCTGTGAATGAGCAGGGAGGTTGTCAAGGTATGGTTCAACAATATGTTTAATGTCATGAAATGCATAGGACATCGCATGCTGGAACGTGGCTCCAATGTTTTTCAAGCCAAAAGGTAACTTCTTATATGCAAAGGTTCTCCATGGGCAAATGAATGCCATCTTATGTTGATCGGCAATCAATATCTCAATCTGATTGTAGCTGGAGAAGCCATCCATGAATGAAAAGATGGCGCTTCCAGCACAGTTGTCGATAATCTGATCGATATGCAGGGTAGGAAAGTTGTCCTTGGGACAAGCTTTATTTAAATCCCTAAAGTCGATGCAGACTCTAATGGTGCCCTAATTTTTATTGACAGGGACAACGTTCGATATCCATTCCATCAAAGATACAGGATAAATAAAACCAGCTTTCAGAAGTTTCTCAATCTCAGCTTTAATAGCTGTGGCCTTCCTAGGATGGACTTGCCTAAGTTTCTACCTGACAGGTTTATCCATGGGATAAGTTTTAATCTCATGGACCACAATAGAAGGGTCAATCCTTGGCATCTCTTCATAGGACCAAGAAAAAATATCATGGAATTCCTTAAAAAGTGCCTTATATGCTTCAGATTCATCTGTGGAGCATTTCTGCCCAACATGAACATGCTCAATAACATCAGGCCTGGATGATATGTCAATTGGGTTCATCTGAGTAATGTTGCAAAGGTTTCCTTCAGAATCTGTGTCTTGCAACAATATAGGACTTTGTGGAACGTTGACAATATCAGTAGGAAACAAGGATGCAAAATCATGGCTGCCAGAACTGGTATTGGGGAGGAACATGGATCTATGATGATGATCCTCCCAAATGGGCTCATCCATATTCATGATCTCTATAATGGACTCATCGAAAGGAAAACTCTTGGAGAGATAGTCTAGAACCAAGAGAGAAGTTTCTACCAGTACAATAAATGGTAAGGATCTGAAGCCACTAAATGAATATCATCAGTGTGATCATCGAAACAAGTTTGAATGGTGTCATACATAGCTTCGTACAGGATCAACAAGGTGGAATCAACAACATTTGTGCCCTGGGGCTCAATATCAAATAAGGCGATCATATGTACTGTCACGGTATCCGTGCTAGGAGGAGTAAAGGGAAAAATCCCCATAAGGGATGAATCCTTCAGCATACCTACCCCAATTGACTGGTAAGGAGGAGGGGACTGACCTAACATGGGGATGTTATTAGCCATGGAGGTAGTAACATCCAGTGTACAGAAATCAAGCTAGTCAATGGTAACAATTCTCCTGAGATGCGAGAATTGGACCGTTCGAAATACTGTTGAAGCAACAACATTCATGGCATAGAACCAATTCCTTCCTAAAAGGAGGTTATAATCTAAAGGGGCATCTACCACTTCTACTTGGATGGAAACGGTTTTTCCCCCCAGCTTAATTGCGAGGGCTGATATGAGGCCATGGGGTTGGAAACCCCGTCCATCAAAGGCTTTAAGGGTCATAGGTGATGTAACAAGCTTGGGAGAGCCAAGATCTTTCCAACAAGTCGGAGATAACACCGAGGTCAAAGATCCTTCATCTAGTACCAATTGAAAGACTTTATTTCCCACTACTTTCATAATGATCTGAAAAGCAAGTTTATGTGGTAATCGAGGTTTATAGTTCTCAACATTGAAGTGAATCAAGTTAGTGTTATCCAGGTCTACAGCCCCTAATGCGGTCAACAAGTTCTTGCGCTGTGTAGGGCAACTTTAAAGTACCTCTAAGGTAGATATCGCACAAGGTGCCTAAACGAGATCTTCAACCACATTATAGAATTGAGCAGCTCAAGCATTGGGATTAAAGACATCCTTCTGAAGAGTAATCTTTGGTGGGCGCAAAATCATGTCGAGAGTAGGCTTCTCGATAGACAAGGGAACAATAGACGAGGATTCTGGAGAACTAGTAGAGGGAGTTTTCCCTGAAGAATATTGATCTTCTTTCTTATCTGTGGGTTTATCATAATTCTAGCTTCGAGTTTGCAGATGGATGGTATATGAGGACATCATATGAATTTCCTCCGATGAACTAGAGTTACCCTAGTTTGACATGTGTTCTACCAGCTATTGTTGAGAAGGAAAGGGATCCGTAAGTACTGCAGGTGCGGGATTAGACTTCAAAAACTGGGATATTTTGTACCAAGGGGGACACCCCTTTGAGAAGTGGTCACCACCACATAATAGACAAGGGTATTTAGCCTTCCTTTTCCCTGTGTTGTTGTCATTATGGGTTTATTGTGGGGTCTCCTGCTGGTTTCTAGGTTTTTTATTTCAATTTTTACCTTTCTTTTTATTACCTAAGGTTTGAGTAGTTTGAATAGAATTGGCCTCGGCAGAAACCTTAGGAGTCAAAGGAGTAGCATTTTGGGTTTGCTTGACAGGTTTCGCTATGGATGGGGACTGGATTGAACCAACAATCCCATCAATAGGTACTTCTGCTGATGGCTTGGCAGGGTTGGTGCTGGGGCAAGGAGCTTGAGGAATCAGGTCATAAAGAGTCCTGGACTTGGAATAGACCAAGTCTAGGTACTGAGCCCGACTAATAGCTTGCTCTTTGGTAACGACACCACCCATGGCCACATCTCAGGAAATAGGAGGCAACAAGGACTTGGTGAACCAATCAGCTAACAACTGATCCAGAATAGGGGCCTTAATAAGCCTTCTCTGCCTTCTCCACTCATGAATATGATTAGAAATGTGGGTGGAGGTGTTCTATAGAAGAGAAGTTAAAATAGTAGTGCCCATTTCATAACGAATAGGGAGCTGAAAGTGCGTAAGAAATACGGTTGCCAACGAGCCAAAATCCACAAACGAATATTGTGGGAGTTCAATATACCACTTCGTGGTCGTACCGGTCAAAGTTCGTTGAAAGAGTCGTAACCGTATGGAATCATCCATGAGGGAGTTTGAGGAACACCACAAATGAAAAGTCATAACATGGTTTCGTGGATCTTCACCCTACTTCCCATCGAATTTCAAAATATCTGATGGTAACTTTACTGGAATGGGAGGCCACGAGGGATTATGTCGAATGGGATCATTAATCAACTTGGAAAAATCAGGCAAGTCCAAAGTTGCCAGGAAAGGTAACTGTCTATTGGGCTGCACATACTGGTAATATTGATATGGCATATAATTACCAGTAAGGTTGCTATGAGGAAGAACCACCGGGAAATCCACCCATGGGGGGTTGATTTCTAGAATTAGGACCACTAGGACTAGCAGGGCCTCCAAGAGGAGGACCGCTAGAGCCACCAGGACCGCCAGGACCACCGGGACCACCAGGACCACCAGGAGGAGGACCACCAGACCCTCTGAAACCTCCAAGAGGCAGGAAACATCCAGAACCACCGGAACCACTAGGTGGAGGGCCACCAGACCCTCCAGATCCATAAGGAGGAAAGCCACTAGTTCCCCCAGGACCATTAGGACCACCAGGACCATGAGGAGGACCACCAGACCCTCTAGGACCATTAGGTCCCCCAAGGGGAGGACCACCATAAGGTAGTCCTCCCGCACCTCCTGCAGTATGTATGGGTATCCCTTCCATGGCTGGCATGTAAGACCAGTTGGGTTGCCCCCATGGCATAAAAGTGTTTCTAGGGAATGGAATTCCAATAGGATTAGATGGATGATTACCTACAGTTATTTGATAACCATAACCACTAGAAGACTGAATGGAAATAGGTTGTGCCCCCAAGGGCTGACCTGAACTAGACGGGGGATTTACCACATTAGTGTGGGTGGGAGGGACAAAAACTGTAGATGTTTCTATGTTAGAGGTCTTCTCTTGACTAGGTATGACTCCGGGATCAGATAACGTAGGTCGTGCCGGGGTTGCCTCCCGGCATTCAAAGGTATTGAAGAAACAGGAATTGAAGGTTGGGCCCCAGATGCAAAAGACCTGGGAGGATTTGGAACATACATAACATAAGAGGTGAGAGGGGTGGATATTTGACCTGGGATGTGGGTTGTTAATGGATGATCTATAATTGGTTCAATCGGTCTTGTTGATTGCATGGGCAGACCCAGGTTTACTATGATCAATCAACAACACCCCTAACTCACTGGCCCTTTCGGCGACAGACCACGAAGTGATCTGAAGTCTCACCCGAAGTGAATCTAATGGGTTGGCCAAGACTCAAGTGTCTTGGACCAGGTTCTGTGCATCCTACGTCTCTTTTCTTACTCCTGTGAGTCACAAGGTGAGCTATATCTGCGCATCGCACATCCCCTTCTACTCGCAGCACTTTTAGCCTTGCGATTCTTCTCCACACGCAAGTCGCACGGTTTCTTCCCGCGTTGCACAACTTCCACTTACTCACAATATCCCCAACCTTATCGCATCTCTGCGCATCGCGGGACACCCAGCCTCTCCTCTACGCTAAGCGCTCAGCTCGCAGTATCGCGCACCGCAGCTCCTCTGCCGGTGCAATATCGCCTCTCTGCAATATCTTACCACTACGACTTTGCACTCTTAGCGTTGACTGAGTCACGGTGCAAAACCCTACTTCCCAGAAGTTATACTGTGAGTAAACGGTCGTGGGAAACAGACATAAAGGAGTCTTTAAGCAACTTACTAAAATACTTCAACTTATCTCTATCATCTTGCATAACCATGAGCTGAGCAATACACACATTTACTTACTGCAACTAACATTATAATCATGATAACCAGCAATAATAAGCAAATACAATCACATTCATACAACACATAACACGCAGATTTAACGTGGTTCACCCCCAGGATGGGAGTTACGTCCACCAAACTGTGCTTCTATTATATATCTTGAGGGAAGTTAGCACAGTCTGTTGCACTGCACATGCAGTGCGAGATCTCTTCTAGATATCTGGTCTATTTCTATCTCTATATTGCCCTTCTTTCAATAAATCCTTCCCTCTCTTTCCCCTCTGTGGATGGTTACATACGGCCTCAAATGACTCACAGACAAGCTAGGTGTCTGGATCGTTACAACACAGTCTGTCTAACTGACTACTGAGTCCACTCAAAATAATCTACTGACCAACTAACGACTCATCCTATGAACCAACCAACTAGCTAACTGACTGATTAGCTAACCCTTTACAATACATAATACAAGCTTTTATAGGCGGCCCGAAGGTCTCGCCATTACAACACTGTGGGCCTGTCCCAACAGTAAACCCAAACCCTAAATAGTGACATTCGATCCTCTCTGTCCTTGAGGTAGCTGCTTCCCGTCACACCACAGCTCTCTGCAGTCTTCCATGCTTCCCGGCACTGACCATGGGTACTATGCACCACTTCTTGTTTCTGTCCTTCGCCTTCAATGCTTGAGCCTCGTTGCTCCTTCTTCTTTATGAGGGTTGCTGAGCCCTCCTGTCTTCCACCACTGCCTTCAATGCAGTGGTTGAGCTTTCTTCTCTCAGCCGCTCAGGTACCGTTGCCTTCTTGACTTTTCTATCCCAAAAGTCATGGTTTCTGGCTCTGCTCTCCAGCTGGAAACGTGCTACAGCGTCATAGCTCTGCCTTGTCCTCTTTCCACCAAAACTTATATCTTTCCGCCAAAACTAGCAGCTTCTTCTGTAGCTGCGGGACCCTGCTCCAACAGTCCCCTAACACTTACTTGTGGCTCGTCCTCGAGCCACCTGCAACAAGCTTCTCCTGCTGCAACTTATCCTTCGCCTCTTGCGAAGTGCGCTGTAACCTGCCTTGAAGTCCTGCGACTTCATTCTTCATCTCCTCGGCGTGTTCTCTTGGAATTGTGGTAACTTAGTTCATTGGGCTCTCTTATCCTTTCTGCCCATAGTCACGGTTTCACTCTCTTCGCTCTTTCTTCTCGATGAGCGCTCTAGTGTTTAAGAAGTGTTCCACAGATATCCTTTCCTTTTTATCTGGGTTAGAACTTTTATCACAAGGAAAATCTGTATCTTCCAGCCTTCTCAAACATTTCCTTCCATCTAGAGCCTCGTTTCTCCTTCTTCTTTATGAGGGTCGCTGAGCCCTCCTGTCTTCCGCCGCTGCCTTCAATGCAGTGGTTGAGCTTTCTTCTCTCAGCCGCTCAGGTACCGTTTCCTTCTTGACTTTTCTATCCCAAAAGTCATGGTTTTTGGCTCTGCTCTCCAGCTGGAAACATGCTACGGCGTCGTAGCTCTGCCTTGTCCTATTTCCGCCAAAACTTATATCTTTCCACCAAAACTTATATCTTTCCACCAAAACTAGCAGCTTCTTCTGTAGCTGCAGGACCCTGCTCCAACAGGTCTCATAGAATCGGCTAGTGAACAATATCCCACTGGAAGGAATATGGAATGAACTAGTGAAGAGCCTAATAGGTTTTCAATCTACTTTTCTACCTCCTGTGCATGGAGGATAGCAGCACGGTATTTCCTGCGTTCTTCTTCACTTTCAGGAGAACTTACACAGGTGCCAAATGAGGCAATGGCCTGTCCAATAGGTGTTTCCCAAAAGGGAGCATTAGGACCAAAATCTGGACGAGTATCATCAACATGACCTTCCGTGGGAGGATGGAATGATGAATCTTCCTGGGAAGGATGTTGGACCAAGGGAGGAGAATGTGAAGAATATGGTACTCCACTTTCCACCACCACATTATCTCCCACTTGGGAGGTGGTAGCAGCTCCTTGGTCGATATCTTCCATTGGATTTTCTTCTAAAACAGAAGTAAAATCAGGTGGCAAGCCCCGTACTCTCCTGGACTGTCTTAACTTAGCCAGCGTGTACAGTTCCTATCTAACCTAGGGTCTAAAAATCTAGAAAAAACACACCAAAAGACTTCCCTACTCAAACTATAGGTCAAAACAAGCAGACTTAAAATGACAGGAGGAGTTCAAAAGTCAGGTCTCTCACTAGGATTGTCAAGCAGGTGCCACTCGCGATATACCTCGAGGGTACGTGCATAGTAATCTCCCCGAATGCTATGTTCGATGTATGGATCCAAACAAGATGGCCAAAGGGATTTTCTTAGATAGATAAGCTACCCTAGTGGGGTCTCCCAATATACTCAAGGTACGTGGGAGCTTGAATCAGTATTAGTGTTGTCTAATGCATAATTGTACACAAGGGGCCTTCCGATATACAATCGAGTACGTGAAGTACTTTCTATATACCTCAATGGTATGTGAAAGGCTGTTCGATATACCGACGATATGTGGAAGAACCGCACGAGTCCGGGAATGTAATGCTGACAAATAACAATAGCTCCTACGTTTTACAACGCCCGAACACGTCTCTAACCTATCACTCAAATTACTAAGTAAATTTTAACCTACAACTACCATTAATTTTAACTTGTATGGTTAGGTGAATGCATGATGTTCTGATAGAAAAGTAAAACCATGCGATATGCTTGTGTAAATGTTCACTTTACCGTTCAATATGCCTACTTACGGGAGGGAAGAGAGTGTTTTTTCTTTTTGTTTCAAAACCAAAAATCATTCCAATCAACAGTCATGAACATCAAATCAAAGACAAGAAAAATACTTCTACAAACCAAATTATTCTTTTCGAAAGCAAATGGGAAGGGTGAGAATCTCTTTTCCTAAAAGAACAACACCAAGCACACCTATATGCCAATGCACTCTAACTTTTCAAATTTCTTAAAAACATAAGCAAATCTAACTTAAAACTACCATTTTTTTAATATTTTGATCGAGATAGTCCTATATGCATGAGAGACAAAAGATCATAAAGGTTCTGAAAGCTTATGAAGCCAATCAAAAAACCCAAATCCAACGCTCAAATATGATGTCCTAATCTCAAGAAAAAAGTTTCTTTTTGAAGGGAAGAAAAAGAAGTTTACCATGCAAGAAATAAATGAAATCTAGAATCTAATCTAGTGTTCTTCTTTCAGTATATGCAATGAAAAGAGAGTTCAATGAACACCGTAACTTTCAGAAAATAAGAAATCCTTCTTTAAGCACAACCAACAAGCAAGAAGCGGATGAACAATAAAAAAGACTAAACAAATTTTTGAAATTCCACTCAAAATCAATCTTAAACCATCAAAGCAGCAAGCCACACACATCAGATTCAATAACACAAGATTGATAACAGAACTGAAAGCAATGAAAATTTCAAATGTTTACAAAGAAAAAAGAGGAAAAAGAGTTTTGGACTAATGCCTACCTGGTACCGCGCTTCGTAGGTGTTGTAAGAGCGTTTCCAAAGCAGCACTGCTCCTTGCAAACTAGATACAGGAAGTGGCATCGCTTACTCCCCACTATGTTCAAGCAGTGGCACCGCTCCTTATACAAAGCATTGCCGCGGTTCCCTGTAAATGGCCAAAACAAGAAAGAGAACAATGGATCAGATCAAAAAAGACTAGATCAAGGTGAATACTGTCGAATTGAATGTGGTAACAGAGCATAAAAAACTGAAATGACTCAAATATTAACAGATCTGGAAATTTCAAACCCGAATAATATAGATCAGGAAGTAGATCTGACTACAAAGAGTTGAAGAAAATGGAGCCTGGATTCGGATAGGAGTTATAGAATGAGGACGATCAGAACAACTGAATACAACTACTCCCTAGTGAGTCACCATATTTGTTGACCGAAATAATTCACCTCCTGCAGACAGCAAGGTGTTCCGCTGGTCTGAATGGTTCAGATCCAGAACAAATAGATCACAGAGGCTGATAACTCTCCCTAGACGTTGTAGATATCTGGAATACAAGGCTTTGATAGTTCACCTGTGTACCTGCAAAAGAGTTCAACATGAAACAGATCAAAGCAACCAGAATATGATCTACTAATCTATGTTGGTGACTAAGGAATCTAGCAATATATATCTGAAATCAAACATCAACAATATATATGGGACAGAAAATCAACTTGCATTAGAAATATGAAGAAGTTTACAACCAAGCCTTAGTGTTGACATGCATCTCCATGAAACCAGCTCTTCATCCCCAAAATATTCGACTCTAGCTCTCTATGCTCTCTCCAAATGATCTTGGGCCAAGAGTCAGTCCAACAGCATAACAATACCTTCAATGTTCTCCCCTCAACCATGGCTATGAACTCATATTTATAGGGCTTTAATGGATAGAGATGGTTGAGAAATTAGTGGGTGAGGTGGCCTCTAAGATTCTAGGATAAGGGATCTCGAGCTCAACCAACCCACAATAGTAGGGATAAGGGATATCTCGAAGCTTATCATTTAGAAGCCTCGAGAAGCTTCTCTTTTTCTCTTTTTACCCAAGGTAACGTGCTTCTCCTTCTATGACAGAGTGGTTCTAGTAATAACCGCCTATGGACCAAGGGTGACAAGCGGTGGCACCGCTTGTGGACAACTGATGAAAAGCGGTGCAAATAGGGGTACTGCTCCTGGACAAAGGGGCATACGCAGTGCTGGGAATTTGTATGACAAACTGATAAAAAACCATTTAGTCTTTACTCTAGAAGCTGGGATTCAGGGCAAGTAGTTATGTCAAAGGTCTTATCACATGATGGTGACAGGATTTTCGTATAACAATATAATTCTTCTTCTATGACTCTATTTAGGAAATTTTTTTCACATCCATTTGATGTAGCTTCAATTTCATCTTAGCTTCCAAGGAAAGGACAATTCTGATGCAAGTATATCTTACTATTGGTGCAAAATTTTATTCATAATCAATTCCTTCCTTCTGTGAGAAACCTCATGTGAAAAATATTGCTTTAAAATTTTCAATACTACCATTGTTTGAATGCTTTGTTTTGAAAATCCATTTTGAAGAAACTACTAACTCGTCCTTTGGTCTTGGCACCACATCCCAAACATCATTCTTTATTATTGACTGGTATTCTTCAATCATGGCCTGCATCCATTCCTTCTTCTTCGAGGCTTCTTCAAAACATGTGGGTTCTTCATCAACATTAGTGCCACATATTTTGAATGGATTCTTTGTCTTTTTCTTCCTTTTGGTGCACCATATCTTTATTCTTCCTTGATTACATTACGAGCCCAAGTTGGTCTTCTTTTTGTTGAGATAATCTTCTAGCATGTTTCAATATGTCCTTGAGGTTCTGCAAGGTCATGATCTTCTTTTATAGGAGTTTCTTCAATGTCTCTAACTAGTGGTCTAATAAATTCTGTTGTTCTAAGAGCCTCCTTCTCTTCTTCATGATTCTCATATGCAAGGATCTTTCTGGATTTGGTGAAGGTTGCATATTCATCAAATGTAACATCTCTACTGGTCTCGATCTGGTAGAATCCTGTAATATAGATTCTATAAGCTTTTTATTGTTCATTGTATCCAACAAATATTCCCTTCTTTCATGAAGGGTCCAACTTTGATCTTTTCTCTTTTGGAATATGTAGGTATATAGGACAACCAAATATCTTTAGGTGGCTTACTTCGGGATTTTCACCAGTGAACATTTCTTTTAGGGTTTTGTTTCCAAGAGCACTGTGAGATATTCTATTCTAGACGTGGACTACGGTTCTTGTTGCTTCAGCCCATAGATGCATAGGTATATCTTGATCATGGATCATTGCTCTGACTGCTACCATGATAGATCTATTCTTTATTTCAGCTACTCCATTTTTTTTGTGGATTATAGGGTGTGGTAAGCTCCTTCTTAATCCCAACTTCTGCAGAAGTCCTTGAATTCATTTGAGGTGAATTCTCCTCCATTATCTGATCTTAAGATATTGATCTTCTTTTCAGATAGATTCTCCACAAGAACCTTAAATTTCTTGAATTTTCCAAATACTTCATATTTTCCTTTTAAGAAGTATATCCAAGTCTTACGAGAGTAATAATAAATAAAGGAGACATAATATACATACCCTCTTAAGGAAGTGGCTAAAATCGGTCTGCACACATCTGAGTGTACAATGTCTAAGATCCCCTTTGCTTTGTTTTTACTACTTGGAAATGGATTCTTGGTGTTCTTTCCTTGAGCACATCCTTTACATACTCCTTCATGGTCAATCTGGATCTTGGGTAGAACTGTGACAACCTTGCTCACAATTGGTAATGCTTTGTAGTTTACATGATCAAGTCTTCTATGCCATATATCACATGGACTGATAGTGCTAGTTGTAAGAGTTGAATCTATGTGTCCTTCAATTTGTAGAGCCCTCCTTCTTCGACACTAATTATAGTAGCATCATCTATTGTTTTCCCCTTCGGCCACATAAGGAATTCACCATCTACAAAAGCAACTATAAACCCTTTCTTATATAGAGCTAAGATGGAAAGAAGATTCTTCTTTAAACCTGGAACATATAACACTTATTTCATCTTCATGAGCTTTCCAATTCTTAATTTTTAAGAGCCTTCTCCCATTCCTTTGATGGGGTGTTGATAGTCATCTCCAAGTTGTACCTTATGAGAATAGTCTTTTTGGGTAAGAAAAGAGAGTGAATCCTTATGTCTTTTCATATGTTTGGAAGCACCACTATCTATAAGCCAAGTATCACTTCCATGAGTGATTTCTTCTGTGAGAGTGGAAATTAGGACATACTCTTCACTAGAGTCTTCATTCTGTGTGATCCTTTCCTTTTCTGATTCATTTTCTTCAATTGCATGGAAACAGTACTTCTGGTTCTTCTGCTTAGGACGATCTTTGTTAAGAGGACAATATCTATAAATGTGTCCCATCTTATGACATGAGTAACATTCAAAATATGTGTAATCCCTTCTATATTTCTTCTTGGATTTAGGTGATCTTCTGGGAGATGAACCTTAACTCTTCCTTTTGAATATTCCATTGTTGGTGTGTGTAGCTAGATCCTGATCTTCATTGTCATTTATATTCTCTTCTCTTTATATTATCCCTCCTTCTTATTGTACACATTCTTCCCATATTTTATTGAATTTGGTTATATTTCTTCTAGCACATATTCCTCTAATGAAGGAATCCCATTCTCTAGGGAGACCATTCAAAGTGGTCATCACCACTTCTTATTCTTCAAGCCTATCACCGATGGCTTTGATCTGAGATACTCTAGAGAAATATGATTGAATGTTTTCTATCTTCTGTATCTTCACACCCTTGAGTTGGTTTCTCAAGGTCATTCTTATGTTGATGTTTTTACCTTCAAACATATTAGTTAGTGCATCAAACATTTATTTAGGAGTTTTCTTTGAATATACATGGGAGATCAATTGATCCTTGAAATATTTAGCGATGATCCTTTTTACTTTGATCATATCCATTTAGTGGTTTCCCTTTTCCTCTTCTCCTTCTGGTTCCTTGACATCTTCCTTGATAAAACCATCTAGGTCATGCTCTTCAAGGATGAGCATGATTATGTACTTCCATGCTCTGAAGTTCTCTGCTCCCTCAAGATTTTCATCAATCTTGGTATTGTTTGTCATCTTTAATGAAATATAACCTCAAAATGGAAATAGACGAGATAGTACTTACCAGATTGAGGACCTTTTTTGGAACTAGCTTCAGGATGACCTAGGGTTTGGCTAGGAAACCCCAATTTTACAACTATTATCACTTGTAGATCTAAGAGGAGGAAAATATGTGCCTCCCTAAGGCTAGCTAGACTGTATTTTTATTTTTTGGAGTCTGAGGATAGAACCTTGAAAAATCTAACTCCCTAATTTCTCTCGGCAGTAGTGTTAGGTCAAAAAGAAAAAATGCTCAAAATGAAAAACCACTTCGACAGAAAGATGCGTCCTCCTAGGGTGAGTTGAGTGGAATTTATTTTTCAACTGATCTATGGAAGGAGGTATCTAGAATAGTAAACCCTATCTTGTCGGATTGTCAGATGAGTTGTTGCACAATGTCTTCTTTCAAGTTAGCTATGATACCATGTTAAGATTTTAAAAGTTGTTATACCAAAACAAAAGGATCTTTGAAAGAATAGCAAGCACATTAGAACAAAATAGAACACAAATATTTATCCTAGGAAACCCTCATGGGGAAAAACCCAACAAAATTTCCTCTATATAGACTTCACCCAAGAACAATGTAAGACCTAATAACAAGACTAGACTTCTTCCTCTCCTCAAGATGGAATGTCTCTTCTCTCTCTAGCGCAACTACTTGAGTGTTCTACTTTTACAAATGAGAGAGGAACCTCTCCTATTTATATAGATCATCTAAGAGGCCTAATAACCCAACTGGGCCGACTTCTCCTTGCTGCCAGGGCCGACTTGCCTTGGAAGACTCAAAAATATATTTTAATAATACTTTAGTGGGTACTATTGACCTGACTTACAATAGAGGATTTACCTCAAGACTTTACATGACCAATTACATCAATGACATCCCTAACCTGAGGAACAACATCTCCGAAAGGGGTAATGAAAATAATCATACAAAATAGAATATATTCTACAGTTACATTTCTTTAACAATTCAATTTATAAGTCCTAGAACAAAAACATCCTAGATCAAGAAGGATAAGGAAATTGCAGACATTTTGATTCAAACAACGAACCTATGTTCAATTATTCTAATTTTTTTTACACTATGTTGAGAAAATGTCCTTTGGTTGAAAAATAATCTATATTTTATGATTTTCCATATTGGGAGCATTTTAAGATCGCTTACTAGATCCCACGCACATATTAAAAAATGTTTCATCTTATATATGGAGGCATATAGCATAAAAAAAAATGACACATTGAGTGTTATGAGAGATCTTATTTCTTGGGTGTACCATCTCTTTTTCTTTTTCCCCTCTCTTACTGTTTAATTATTTGGTGATTCTATGGATATGAGGCTAGACTAGTTGATTCATGTTATTGATTTACATGTTAGTGAATGTATTGTTGTATGTTTATGCATATTTCTGAATATTCTAACATGGTATCTCGACTGACGATTCTCCTGAAAATGAGATGATATGTTGTAATATAGGTAAAGAGTTCAAGACACCCTAAATTACTCATGCCCCATGCTTGCAAGCTATGTGGGTGCACCTAGGTATAGTGGTAGTGGTAGTAGAGGGGATTGGACCCCTTGACCCTATGTCATGTGAGTACCAGCCCCATCCCAGTTGCAAATTCCATATATATATTCAGGAGCACGTAAGCTTGTGAGATATCGACAAAATATATGCAGGAATAGGCAAGAAAACCTAATCTAATCATTCTACATTCAAAAGAACTTTGTTTAATAAGAAACTTCCAAGAATAAAAGTTAAGTGCACAAGCTCTATTTTTTATAATCAGTTAGCTTACCCAATGACTCAACTAATCCATGTAGCTTAGTAAAAATGTAAAATGGACTCAGTCAAAATAAGTTGCAATGTTGAAATCAAAGCCATAAGTTGTTATAGATGTGGGTTCAAGTTTTGTAGCTTCTCAGCTTTCTCAAGATCTTAGTATTAACAAGTGTTTAATATTTTTGGTAGCACACCACACACATTCATTAATACACTTGCGTAATCTAAATAAAAAAATGAATGAATATAAAAACATAACCAGATTAATCAACAACTCAAAAAAGAAATCAAAATGATATAGAGGTTGATTTGGTCATTGGACTTGTAATTCAGTCATTAATCACATCCTTTGGTTGGCATCAAGCGAATCAATTGGTTTTGTAATCACTCATACAAACTCAGTCTAAATGGGAATATTCTACACAAAACCCATGTCTTGGAATTTTCAAATTCGTCTCAATCTTCTTGCAAATCTCGTGATAAAACTATAACACTTAGATTTATAGAAATTTCCATGAAGATTGTTAAAAGTTTGTTAGTTATGAAATCACAAAATATGTTCTAGGTAACCACGAAAACATGGGAAATCAACAAAATTAATGCCCATGTATCATGAAGTTAAAGTTGATAATATGGGTGATATATGGTAATTTGAACAATAAAACGAATGAGGATGAAAGGATAAAACATATAAAAGTGGCCATATGGTCATTGTAAACATGTAAAATCCAAGGTTCAATAGTATATTTGTTGTCATATTTGGACAACCATTAAGTTTTTTTTCAAAATTTCCTTAGTTTTTTTCTGTATATCTAAGTTGAAATCCATTGTATACTAACTTGTTATCAAATATATATCTTTCTTGCATGAGATCTAGTTATTTGTATGTCTATGGTTGTGTTTTCTCGCAGTTTCCATCCAGACAATGACTGCATTCAGAAAATTCTAGTTTCGGATTGTTTCCAACACCCACACACCTCTTCTACATGAAGGGTGTGTATATGCACTCCTTTTCTTCATAGGAGGTGCATACACACATGCCTTGACCATTGGTGATGCAATAACATCCTTGGGTTTATGAAATCAACATCAACCACAAAAATATATTGATTCCAAATTAGTAGTTGTAGGATTAATAAGGTGATAGAGCATTGCTACAGAAACCATTTCTATGGATCACGACTGTAGAATCCCAAGTCACATGTTGCATAACCATAATGGTGAGCATGGTTCCATGAGGAGATAGTTGGTTGTTTGGAGATCAACATGAATATATAGAGGAAAAAGGAGATAGAGAGAAAGTCGTTGGTGGCTGAGGTGGAACAACTTCCATGATGAAAGGGAAAAAAAGGGGGAAATCTGATGAGAATGGAGATTAATACAAGGGAAACCTAAAATGATTCATTGTGTAATTGATATCTGGAAATTGAACCATCCCGCCCCCCCATCCATCTTCCATTCTATAGGTATAATATTATTTTCTCCTGAATGAAAAGGGGCTTTGGTTCACTAAAATAAATTTATATTTGTTAATTTGGGTTGTGGATAGAACTAGGGCATTGGGCATAGAAGTTGCAGAAGTCTAGGTTGAGCCTACGATTTTGTGTGAGAGATGCATTTTCTACCATAGGTTTTGATCACATTGTAAAACAAGGGAGATAGAGACCCCCTGATTTTTATTCTCAAATAGTAGGTTATTGATTGCAATAAATAAAAGTTAGTATTTACACTTGTGTTCTCATTTCCTCTTGATTGAGTTATGCTTTTGTCAAATTTTATTTGCTTAGATAATGTATTTAAATCCTATGAAAGCATACAATGTTTGTAGTTGTGTCCTCTGACAAGGTATCACAATTTTTGTAGCTAAGCGTTGGACTGCAGATCTTGCATCTACACCAAGTGTGTTCAAATCTAGTTTCATCTTTGGGTTGTGAAGACAAGAAAAATTAGCAGAACAAAGGTTTAGTCTCGGTAGAGAATAACTACAGGGTTATCTAGATTCTATGGAATTGGTTCATGAGAAATTGTTCCTTGTAGAAATTGTGCTTTATTGAGACCTGATTGAAGGTTATTTCAACAAGTGTGGTTGCCGGAAGTGAAGATCATGGGAGATAGTGTTGGAAAGGAATTTTGTAACTGGTAGTCTAGATTTAAGGCTATGAGGTGAGTGTGTGAAGATACAACCACAAAGAGGGATTCCTTGAGGAGGTAAGAGGAGCCAAGGGAACAACAAAATCAACAAACCAAAATAATTAAGACAATCAAGAATGATTGTGGAGAAGATTGGGGAGTGGTGGAAGTCTGCAAGTGACGATTTACAATGAAGAAAAAAATTGCATATTGATGGCAAGAATGGGTAAGAAAGGAACCCCGAGAGATCATGAAATGAACAAAATAAGAGAATTAATGGACATGGTTAAGTTCCTAGAATGAATCCCTCAAAAAAAAAAGATGATAGAGAATAAAAGACTGGAGAAGTATTTGGTAGACATCTTGAAAGAAATACTATATGCTTTGAAAATAAATCCCAGTAGGAAGCTTGTGCATTTGGTTTCGGGTGATCAAGAAGAGTTAAGGAATTGGATAATACAACAATCTGCATTGAAGAGCGAGGGAAATTTGTCGAGGAGACCTCCAAGGGTGGAAGAGGTCAATAAAGATGAAGAAAACCCCAAGTATGGGTATTGGTGAAGATGATAAGAGAAGAGATGAAGGACCTATGATTGTATGATGGCCTGAAGAAGAAGAAAATGAGGAAGAATGTATACTAGATATGTCTATCATATTGGATGAAGGGGCATGGAGACTAGAAGAACAACCAGAAACTCAAGAATTGCCTATATATTTTAATGGTTTTCTTTTTTGCAAGTGTAAAAGATAACAACGAAGAAGATGACATTGCAGGCCACGCTAACAATACAAGGATCGAAGAGGATATTGTGAGAGTTGAGATTTTCATATCCCAGAAGTGTTGAATATCCTAGAGAGGATGCTACTAAAGATAACCTTACAAGTTATGAATATTCAAATGATAAGGAAAATATGGTTGTCCAAGAGTGCCCAAGCAAAGAGTTGAAGTTCAATTTTGTTGTAGTCCAAGAGGAAATAAAGAAAGAATTTGCAGTAGAATGTATGCAAGAGAGTTTGGGTTGGTTATGAAAATGTGTTGGAAATGACCCTAAATATCTAGTTGATGATAGGATTAGAAAATAAATTTTCCATGATGAAAATAGAAAGATTAACCACAAGGAAGATGAACTATAGGAAGACGCAATTGATGACCACTAATAACTTGGAAAAGGAGTTGTGACAAGATTCAATACTATGAAGAATACCCCAGAATAAGTTGAATAATACACGTTGCAGCAAGGAAATGGAAGGGTGCAACAATTGAAGGATAGAGAAGATGATGAAGATAAAGGCATGTTCATATTTTGAAAAACATCCCAAACAAATGGTTACATTAGATGGCTTGTTGTTGGAGGTATGTTCCTAGTAGCATTGCTTGATTTGACAAGATGTGATGGACCAAAAAGGAATGTTGCATTTAAATACTTATTCTAGGTTGAATATGAAGCAATGACAATAAATGAAATATTTAAGAAGGTTGTGAAAATGTTGAGCTCAAAAGAATGCGAGTTTTGCATGATGATGGGTGGTGTAATCTTGAAAGGAAATCCCATGGGGAGAATTAATGTCCAAGGAGAGAAAGGGAGAAATTCCTAGAGCAAAAGGAAATGGAGATGGATTTGTTATGAGAAGACAAAGCACATGCATAGAAAGCATAAGTACAACAATATCAAGTTTAGTGAAAATAATGCAGTAGTGATTGAAATTTTTGAGTGGATGATATATTTGTTGGATTAGAATCATCCTAAGGAAGTTACTATTGTGATGAGACCTTGTTTTGAAGTGAAAAAATTGTTGAAAACTATGTTTTTACGTTTTTTTTTTGCTAAGGGTTTGTGGATTTGTCGATAAGTGTTGCGGGATTTCATCATAATAGGTGAGAAACTTGATTTGTATTCATTGTTATCTTCTAGTCATTAGCTTCTTGTATTTTGTTTGCATTAGGATTTAGTTTCTTGATTACAAGTTTAGAGGTAGCTTCTATTCTTAAGGTAGTTGGTACTAACTATATTTCTTGGAACAAAACGATTATTGATGTTCTCAGGAGTAAGAATATCCGGCACTTAGTTAAAGGTGACCAAACGAAGCCAATTAATGCTAAATACTTAGTTATATGGGAAGATCGATGTGATCAAGCAAGATGAATCATTGATCAAATTGTTTTAGATAGTTTATAGGTACATATTGAGGATTAAGATAGGCCAATTGACGTATGGAAAATTTTAGTTTCTTTATTTGATAAATATGATGATGTTTCTGATTATTATCTTAAAAATAAGATCCCTTAGCTAGGTCCTAAATATTTTGATAGAGTTGTGATCTGAATATGAAACAAGGTTTGATAATTTTAAAAGAGCTAGTAAAATTATATGTGTCTTGGGAAATAGGATCAGAATGAAAACACATAAAAACTAATGAGTTTTGCTTAACATGAGCAATAAAAATAGTAAATAGCAGTCATCAAAAAAAGTACATAACACAACAAATGATAAAGGGGTTCACCCCTTCCTTGGGCTACATCTCCTAGTCCAACTTCCAATAGATCATTTTCATTATGCTCAAAATATGTTAAAAAAAGTGCCTTACAATGTTCAAACTAAAAAATAGATCGCTCCAATGGCTTCAGAAAGTCCAAAACCCTTGTCTGGGCTTTTACAGCACTTGATTTTTCCGCCAAATGAGAAAGATACATTTTTTTTTCCAGAAACCTCAGTTCTCTTCCTGCCAAAACACACCCACCAAAAACATACCCAGCTATCGCTCCAAAACTCAACATACCAGTTCAGTTTCAAAATTTGGAGCCAAATTGGCGCTCCACCAACACCATTATCGCTCCTTTGCGTGGAGGTTTTGGGTGCGTGGAGCCACGTGACCGAGGGCCAACCCAAAGGGCTCCCTCTCTTCCAATAAGTTGGTGGTCTATTTCAGGAAGGTTTGAACATGCTTGAACATGGGTGCATGGAGCATTAAAGGGTTGGGGCTGGGGCTAATCCCTAGCCCCTTTTTCTGCCAACCAAAATGTTTTCAAAAATTCAAATTATTTCGGCTCCATCATATGTTAAGAAATAATTCATAGGCGGGCTGATAGCTCAGCCTACGTGAAGACGTTTCCATTGTGGGAGGTCGAGAGTTTGACTCCCATGGAGTCCAAACCCAAATTTTACACAGTAGTTGAAGGGACACATGGTAGCTAGCCATTGTCCCACGTCATCCTCTATGCCACCTCAACAACCATAACACCTGCTATATGGTGTTAGCTGGAATATTTCACCTCCTGCGGACAGCAAGGTGTTCCACTGGTCTGAATGGTTCAGATCCAGAACAAATAGAGGATAGAGGTTGAAGACTCTCCCTAGACGCTGTAGATATCTGGAATACAAGGATTTGACAGTTCAACTGTGTACCTGCAAAAAAGCTCAACACGAAACAAATCAAAGCAACCAGAATATGATCTACTAATCTATGCTAGTGACTAAGGAATCTAGCAACATATATATGCAAAATCACAACAACAACATCATATGTGGGACAGAAATCAACTTGCATTAGAAATATGAAGAAGTTTACAACCAAGCCTTAGTGTTGACATGCATCTCCATGAAACCAGCTCTTCATCCCCAAAAGCTCTGACTCTAGCTCTCTATGCTCTCTCCAAATGATCTTGGACCAAGAATCAATCCAACAGCATAATAATTCCTTCAAAGTTCTCCCCTCAACCATGGCTATGAGCTCATATTTATAGGGCTTTAATGGATAGAGATGGCTGAGAAATTAGTGGGTGAGGTGGCCTCTAATATCCTAGGATGAGGGATCTCGAGCTCAACCAACCCACAATAGTAGGGATAAGGGAGTACACGAGGCTTATCATCTAGAAGCCTCGAGAAACTTCTCTTTTTCCCTTTTTACCTAGGGTACCACGTTTCTCCTTCTATGACAGAGTAGTTCTAGTAATAACCGCCTATGGACCAAGGGCAATGGGCGGTGGCACCTCTTGTGGATAGCCTATGAAAAGTGGTGCGAGCAAGGGTACCACTACTGGATAAAGGGGCATCCACAGTGCTGGGAATTTGTATGATAGATTGATAAAAAAACCATTTAGTTTCCACTCTAGAAGTTGGGATTCAGGGAAACTAGGTATGTCAAATGTCTTATCACATGATGGTGACAGGATTTTGGTATAACAGGATGCCCCCCAAAGCATGAGTCTTAGAGTGATACGATAAACGAGAGCCTTGAGAACAAGTCATCACCAAAAGATGAAAATGTCAGCTCAATCGGAATATGCAATCAAGTAGATATCTGTAGTGCATCAGTATGTTGACTCATAGACATAAGTAACCAAACTCATAGCTGCATACCAATACAAGGCAGATCCATGAGTGGAATAAACAAGCATGGCTACTAGAATACAGCGTAGATACATGTGATAGAGGACTCAAACTTGGACATAGCTACCAGACATACAACATAGATATATGTCATACAGACGCAAATTTGAACATAGCCACGACCATACAAATGTGGATCCATGCTAGATATACAAAACTCCATCTCAACCTGGGGAAAAAGCAATGAGTGCTTTGAAACAAATTCCCAGGGTCTTCGTCTCGTCTTCCAAAAAGAACGATTCTATCCATGTGATTAAAATGATCTGAAGTTGAACATGGTAGAAACCACTTGATTACCGGCCAATGATGTGAACCACATTAGAGGAAATTTGGGGTCTATAATGGGCCTTATAAGAAAACATGCCAAAATAAGTTTTTGTGAGGTGGAATTCAAGAACCAATAGAATTTCAATAAAATAAGTCAACCATAATGGTTGAATCGACATATTTGTCATTAAAAAAAACTACTTTTTTTGTTCGTATTTTCGACATATCTCATTGTGTTTTTACTCAAATTTCGATCGGGAGAGCTTGTTGGATGCGGAATTTGATTCCGCATCCAACGAGTACCCACACTGCATACTTTTGATGGACCCCGCTACCCAAAAACAAGAAATACCTGAAAAAATGTGATGATGACATCATCATCACATTTTTTCAGGTATTTCCTATTTTTGGGGTAGCGGGGTCCGTCAAAAGTATGCAGTGTGGGTACTCGTTGGATGCGGAATCAAATTCCGCATCCAACGAGCTCTCCGGATTGAAATTTGATTAAAAACACAGGGAGATATGTCGAAAATACGAACACAAAAAGTAGTTTTTTTCTTTCTTCCTCCAAAATTAATCAATATTATTTTATTATTTTAACTATTATTTTATTATTTTCCTTAGGAGGCCCATTTTAGAACCCAAAATTCCTCTAATGTTAACAAGTCCGAGGGAGATCACCATTAATGTCAATGATTCCCAAGGTACTCTAGTATAATCTACTAAGTACGAATAGTCCTCATGTCAAACAACCAATTGATTCTATCGATCAAAGGTCAATGATGTGAACCTATGTCAAGAGCAAGAGAATTTGTCATTAAGGCATACAGATCTCAAGGTGCTAAATATTGTTTCTAAGACTATTTCCTAAATGATGAGCTGATGTCGACGGGAATAGTCTCATCGAAGGAGGGGCATGATGAGTCCCACATCGATGACACGAAAATCAGAACATAGTTCTGGAATAATGTGAATGTAGTAACCATATGACTGACTCAAAGATACTAACACAAATACTGTGTAGACTGCAGAGGTAAAACTTCTTCATATCTCCTTTGAACATCGAGCGGCATGACAAAATGACTTGACAGCATGACTAGATAGGACAGATACACAATACGACAGTGGACAATGCATTATTTTGAAAGACTCAAAGGATTGGCATGACTCATGAAAGTGGATCGTCACGGAGATCAGCTGAATACCCAATTGACTGACATGATTGTGCAGACAAGTGCCATGTTCAAAGGTAACGACAAACAACTTGGCATTATTTACAAAATTATTCCCTTCCCATTTTCCCCATCATGATCGATGAGTGCCTCTTTTCAGTTTTACGAGTTCAAAGAGGGTAACAAACACTCGATATAGCTTGTCAGAAGACAAGTCTAGTCTCATATGTTTTACGAACCTGAGAGAGGAGGGGTTCGTTCCCAAAACGGGTCTCTCAATGTTTAATTTAACAAGTCCACTGAAAGAAAACTCGGTATCGTTCATGTTTAGAGATTCTGAACGAATACAGAAGAAAACTCCATGGGAGTCCTTTTTCGTATAATTTAGTCTCTAAGGCCCAAAAAAGTGTAAAATCATACCTTAGAGAACTCTTCCAGTCATGATTGGCTAGAGTGTTCCTTTCTCGTAAATAGTCCTATCCGAACCGAGAAAGAGATAACCTATCGTTGGATGGATGACTCTTCAAATAATTTAACGATCATGAAGAAGACAAGATCGCTCGATGATCTTTTAGTATTTAGGGAGCCTAAAAAGGGTTTAAAGAGAACTCCGTTAACCTTTTTCATGTTTGAATCCAGACCACAAAAAAGTAATAAACCAAGCTCAAACCAAATTTCATGTTTTAACCAGAGCACGAAAAATGAAAAGTAAGCTCAACACCATCTTACTGTTTTTAACGAGCTCGAAGATTAGTTGAAAGAATGCTCGAAGATTGGTTTCATTTTTACGCAAGCTCGAAACCAATGGGTAAACTATGCTTGAAAAATACCATTAACATGGTATACAGAGGTTGGAATCTTGCCCCCAGCATGATTGCTAGCGAAGCTTACCCCTAACATGGTTGCTAGGGGCTCAACATGCCCCCAAGATTCGTTTCATTTAACAACTCTTCTTCCATACCCAACCTAAAAACGTGGTTACTAATGTGAAATTGTTCACCAGGGGGTAGGAAGAATGAGAATCGGGAAGGCGAAAAAGAAGGTTCAAGTTCTAACACTAAAGTGAAGACTCGACTCAAGGGGAGGGGATCTATTTCATTTTTACACAAGCTTGAAACGAAAGGTAACTATTCTTGGAACATGATTTCATTTTAATACAAGCTTGAAACCAAAAGGTAAACTATGCTTAAGGAAACCTACTTCATTTTTTAACGAGCTTGAAATAGAAAATGAACTATGCTCAAGAATGATTTCATTTTTATGCAAGCTTGAAACCAAAAGGTAAACTATGCTTGAGGAGATCTATTTCATTTTTTAACAAGCTTGACATAGAATGGGAACTTTGCTCAGGAAAAACTGACATGATGGTCAGGTGCTATTTCATTTTTTAACGAGCCTAGCATAGAATGGGAACTTTGCTCAAAACATGGTTTCATTTTTATGCAAGCTTGAAACCAAAAGGGTAAACTATGCTTGAGGAGTGGTTTTAATTTTTAACGAGCTTGAAACCACAGGGTAAACTATGCTCTAGACATGGTTTCATTTTTATGCAAGCTTGAAACCAAAAGTGTAAACTATGATTAAGGAGTGGTTTTATTTTTTAACGAGCTTGAAACCAAAAGCGTAAACTATGCTCTAGGAAAACTGACATGCTGGTCAGAACCTGACATGAGGTTAGGTGCTATTTCATTTTTTAACGAGCTTGACACAGAATGGGAACTTTCCTCAGAACATGGTTTCATTTTTATGCAAGCTTGAAACCAAAAGGGTAAACTATGCTTGAGGAGTGGTTTTATTTTTTAACGAGCTTGAAAACATAGGGTAAACTATTCTTTAGACATGGTTTCATTTTTATGCAAGCTTGAAACCAAAAGCGTAAACTATGCTTAAGGAGTGGTTTTATTTTTTAACGAGCTTGAAACCAAAAGCATAAACTATGCTCTAAAACCTGCTCCTACCCAACATGATATCCAGAGGTTGGTAGGTTGCCCCCATTACATGAAAGCTAGCGACTTAGCTCCATTATGATGTCCATAGACTAGAGCCATGCCCCCCATTTTAGCTAGGATGGGAAGAAGCTAACTAGAAGAAGGGGAAGGAACCACAAGAACATGCGGCACATTCAGGGAAGTCTGATTACTAGGAGTAATGTGATGGTCAGGTGTAACAAAAGAAAGTTGATCAATGGTCACAATCTTCCCAACATGGGTAAAATGCATAACTCTAAAGAGTGTGGACACAACAGCCTTCATGGCATAGACATAATCATGTCCAAGGAGTAGATTGAAATCCAAAGGACCTTGGACCACCATAACATCAATACAGATATTTTTCCCTCCTAATGTAATAGGAAAAAGAGGAAGGATCCCTAAAGGTGCAGTAGGCCTTCGATTAAAATCCAGTATCTAATCAGTGGTTAGCACAAGCTGAGAGAACCTAAAGCTTGCCAAGCAGTTGAGGATAGAATACTAACAGAAGCCCCTTTGTCAACAATAGTGCGAAGTATCCGCCCAGCAGTAACATTCACAACTATATGGAAAGGAACACTCGAATGAAGATGATACTCTGTTAGGTTACTCCAGTCAAATCAAATAACCTCATTACTTGGAGAGGGTTTTTTTGAAACAGACAAAATTTCCTCTTGTCGAGAACAATCAGAACGAAGCATGAAAACTTTGGTAGGTTTTGGTTCATTCTCTGCTGGAAGAGAAGAACAAGACGAATATTTGGTCAAAGAGACTACTTCAATCTTAACTTTCTCTGATGAAAGAGTGGGATCAGGTGGAGATGACTTCGACTCAACCACTTCAACTTCACTCTCCAAAGGAAGAGTGGGATCAACCACAGATAAATCTGAATCGACCACTTGGTCAACTAGTGGGGGATCAAGGGATAGCTTACTATCACTTGTTGGAATCACCTGTTGATGATCAGTACTATTTTCCAACCAACGCAAAGCTTCATCCATGCTTGGACAAAGAAAATTACGATGCATAGCCTTGCATATCAAACAAGGATACAAGACTTTACCCTTACAACCTTTTATCAATGGGTCACTGGTTGAGAGAGGACCGTCAACATGATGATCAGAGGTTGATGACACAAATGGTTTGGATCTTTTAGAACACTCTTCTTATACACGGGAGAGATCGGGACACTCCTTAAGAAGGTGGCCCCCCTTGCAAAGCTTACAAGGGAACATGGGTTTTCCAGGTGTTCTCTTAGAACGGACACCATCAAGAGCAGATGGTTGCTGCTTTTTCTCTTTCTTATCCTTCTTCTTCTTCTTATCCACATGACTACTAACCATAGATCTTTGGTCAAGCGAAGAAGAAGAAAGAGATGAAGCCACAACTAGCGAAGGAGCAATATCAGGTTGAGGTCGATCCTCTCCCGAAGGAGAGGTGACATTTGAGACATTAGGTGTAATAGGAATTACCGGATTAAATAGCCAGACCGGTAATCCTATAGTTAATCTAGGAAGATTTAGAGTGGCAATAAAGGGAGGACCAATGCCTTCACTTGGAGGGAATACAAAAGGTACACCTTGGAAAGGGACCTCTTGAGTGGTAGTCCTAGATGAGGATGTCATCTCTAAACTCTCTAATAACCCCCTAAATACCACGCACAAGCAAGTACTACTCAAACTAAAAGCAACAAGCACACATGTGAAAGGAGTGGATAAGAGTCAAGAATCTCACAGGACAGGCCAAAAGGATAACTCAGATGGTTTGAGGATTCCTAAAAGGGTCTCCCGATATATACAAGGTATGAGGGAGCTCAAATCAGTAGCAGTGCTATCTAATGCATAACCGTACACAAGGGGCCTTCCAATATACAATCCAGTACGTGAAGTACCTTTCTATATACCTCAAGGGTATGTGAAAGGCCGTTCAATATACCGACGGTATGTGGAAGAACCACACGAGTCTCGGGATGTAATGCTGACAAATAATGACAACTCCTATGTTTAATGATGCCCGAACACATCTATAACTTATCACTCAAATTTCTAAAATTTTTAACCTAGTACTACCGTTAATTTTATCTTGTGCATTTAGGTGGAACCATGGAGTGAAAACTTGAAATTAAAGAAGATGCACACTGATCTATATGATAATGCAAGTTTTCCTCTTCAATGAAATTCTACCTAAGAGAGGGAGAGAGATTTGCTTTTCTTCCCAAAAATGCACACCCAAATGCAAATGCAATTCTACCTTTTCAAATGAAAAGTGAAATATCAATGCACCCCAAACAATCTTCAAAGAAAATAGGAAAGAGATCTAGAGAACATCAAACATAAATAAACCAAAAAATGTTTCCTATCTTTTCATGCTTGAAAAAGACGCATAAAAAACTCAATGGAAAGATGATTTCACTAACATTGCCAAACAAATCTAACTCTAATGCACGCAAAGCTGAAAATAGATATTTCTTCTCAATGAAAGTAAGATCTAGAATCTCGAACAATAATGCACGAAAAAAGAAGAAAATCATTCAACAAGCTTGCGAATAAAGCAAAGGAGAGAGAAAACTAAAACTTCTCTTTGAAACATACAAGGAAACGAAGAACCAATATTTCCTACCAAGCACTGAAAAAATCAGCATGCAAAAGGAAACAAGAATCACCCAAGAAAAGAAAGACTCAAAACAACATGGATCATTCACGCATTCCAAGTCCGAAACAAACTGAAACCTACTCATGAAAATGAAATGTATATTTCCAATTCCAATGAATAATATCTACAGAAAAGAGAAAGAGGTTTCAAGCAAAGAAAATAATGCAAAATCTAATGCAAGAAACATAAACTCTCTTTGAATGCAGAGGGAATACAAAAATCAAAGCGACTGCATAATATACAATTCATTTTTTTTCAAAAGTACACTTCATTTTCATCAAAAAGTAAGCTAAAAACATACAAAAATCAAAAGACAGAGTCTGTAACAGGGCCTACCTGGCACCGCGCAGATGAAGCTGCTGATAGGCAGTTTTGAGGTAAAACCGCTCCTTGCTCACTGGATTCAGTTGGTGGCACCGCGTATTGCTAACCTGACTTAGGAGGTGGCATCGCTCCTTGCCAAAGGCACATGTACGGTTCCCTGTAAAAATCCAAAACACAAATAGAACAAAGGATCCAGTCAGAAAAAGACTAGATCAAGGTAAACATTGCTGAACTGAGTATGGAAACAGAGCATAAAAGACCGAAATGACTCAAATCTGAATAGATCTGGAGGTTTCAAACCCAAATGGAGTCAGTCAAAGAGTAGATATGACTGAAGAGAGTTGAAGAAGGAGCCTGGATTCAGACAAGAGTTGCTGACTGAGAAAGATCAGAACGAGTGATACACAACTTTTTTCCCCAGCAAAGTCACCAAATTTGTTAGCTGGAATATTTCACCTCCTGTGGACAGCAAGTTGTTCCACTGGTCTGAATGGTTCAGATCTAGAACAAATAGAGGACAGAGGTTGAATACTCTCCCTAGACATTGTAGATATTTGGAATACAAGGCTTTGACAGTTCACCTGTGTACCTGCAAAAAAGCTCAACACGAAACAAATCAAAGCAACCAGAATATGATCTACTAATCTATGCTAGTGACTAACGAATCTAGCAACATATATATGTGAAATCACAACAACAACATCATATGTGGGACAAAAATCAACTTGCATTAGAAATATGAAGAAGCTTACAACCAATCCTTAGTGTTGACATGCATCTCCATGAAACCAGCTCTTCATCCCCAAAAGCTTTGACTCTAACGCTCTATGCTCTCTCCAAATGATCTTGGGCCAAGAATCAATCCAACAACATAACAATACCTTCAATGTTCTCCCCTCAACCATGGCTATGAGCTCATATTTATAGGGATTTAATGGATAGAGATGGTTGAGAAATTAGTGGGTGAGGTGGCCTCTAAGATCCTAGGATGAGGGATCTCAAGCTCAACAAACCCACAACTGTAGGGATAAGGCAGTACATGAGGCTTATCATCTAGAAACATCAAGAAACTTCTCTTTTTCCCTTTTTACCTAGGGTACTGCATTTCTCCTTCTATGACAGAGCGGTTCTGGTAATAACCACCTATGGACCAAGGGCAATGGGCAGTCGCACCACTTGTGGACATCCTATGAAAAGTGGTGCGAGCAGGGGTACCACTCCTAGATAAAGTGGCATCCACAGTGCTGGGAATTTGTATGACAGATTGATAAAAAACCATTTAGTTTCCACTCCAGAAGCTGGGATTCAGGGCAAGTAGGTATGTCAAATGTCTTATCACATGATGGTGTCAGGATTTTGGTATAACATGTGGCAGCCACATCAGCGCTTTTTCCTTTTCCATGTCAGTTGTATGGACTGTACAATCATCATTTTTACCTATTTGGGGAAATGAACAGAAGTCCATATCTTTATCATACGAACTCTGTTTGACCCCATTCAAGTTGCATTGTAATTGTGAGGAAGAGGGCTACGCATGAGTCTGTTTTCAATCAATTCTAAGCACTCTAATTTATAAGCATTTTTTAATCCTCTGGATAACTCCTCCCGATTGGGAAGCTTTTGGACCTCCAAAAGACTACCTTTAGTCAACCTGCAGGTGAGGGTACAGTTCCCTCACCCTTCCAACCTCAATCCATTTGTCTTTGCTTATATTTGTTCCTTTAAGACCAACACAAAGGTACTCCACATTTCCTCGTTTGAAGTTCTTATCTTTTTGTCAAGGATGATATCCTGCTGTAATTCAAGAAGATATTCTGGAAAAAAATCATGTATAGAAGGAATATGAACATGATCTCCTTGATCATAAATCAAAGGATGCTCATGCAATCTCAAATTCTCAAAATTAACAATTGCATACATTTGCACATAAAGAGGCAAATTTAAATGTAAGGCATTGTTACCAATCTTTTCAAGAATCTAAAAAGGTCCATATATTATTGGTTTCATCCTTTTACCTTATCCTTCAAGCCTCTCTTTGATAATGTAAAGCCAAACTTCATCTCCAACTTGGAAATTGTGATCAACTCGATGTTTGTCATGTCTTGTCTTGTACTTGAATTGGCTCTTTTCCAATTGCTCTTGTACCATTTGATGCACTAACTGAATTTGTTCAATGAACTTATTTGCTCTATCAATGTCAAAATGACCATCAATAGAAACATATTTTCCAAAGATAAAATCTAAAGGAAATTTTGGAAAATAACCAAAACATGCTTCAAATGGAGATGTTTGAGTTGATGAATGTTTAGCATGGTTGTAAGCATGTTGAATGTAGTGTAGGTGTTCATCCCAAAGCTTAGGATGCTTGTTGGAATATCCATGAAGAAGATGTACTACAATTCTATTCACCACTTCTGTTTGACCATCAGTGTGTGGATGAAATGTTGTGCTCTTTTTCAACTTGGTGTCCATGAGTGCCCATAAACTTGACAAAAAATTCCCAAGAAATCGAGAATCTCGATCAGAAATAATAGAATTGGGAAGCCCAAAATGTACCCATACATGTTGAAAGAACATATGTGTCATTTGCTTAGCTGTAACCTGTTTCTTACAAGGCATTAAAATACACATTTTTCTGAAATGGTCAACCACAACATAAAGATAATCATGATTCCTTTTATACATAGACAATCCTCCTACAAAGTCCATGGAAATGCTTTCCCAAGGATGAAACAGAATTGGAAGTGGAGTATACAGCCCTAATTTTTGCTGCTAGGTTTACTTTGAGCACATAAAGAACATCCTCTTACATACCTTGATACACTTTCATTCATTTTAGGCCAATATCAATACCCTTGCAAATTTGCCACTATCTTGCCTACACCGAAATGTCCAGCAACAAGAGAAGAATGTGCTTCTCTTATGATGTTGAATCTTTCACCCTGTGGAATACATAGCTTGCCAAGATGATACAAAAATTTATCATGCACATGATAATCCAATTCCCCTACTTGGTTAGTTTGAGACAAAGTTGCATACACATGTTTAAAGTCTATATCCAAAGCATATTGTTCAAAATATCTCTCATGCATGACAATATTATGCTTAAGAATAATTGAAGCACTAACAATAGGCCTAGAAATCATATCAGCAACCTTGTTATAAATTCCTTCCTTATACCTTATCACCAAGTGGAAGTGCTACAAAAATCCCATCCATCTGAAATGTCTTGCTTGTTGTAGCTTAGTTTGTGTGTGCAAGTATTGCAATGGTTGATGATCGATGTGAATAATAGTTTCTTTTCCCAACAAATAGTGTTTCCACTTTTTCACACTTTGCACCAATGCATACAATTCCTTATCATATGTAGGATAATTGACTACTGCGCCATTAAAAAATTCAGAATAAAAACATATGTGATTACCATGTTGCAACAAGACTGCTCCCATGGCATAATTACTAGCATCTATTTGTATATCAAATGGTTGTCTTAAATAAGGAAGTGGAAGAACTGAAGCTAAACTAATATTCTCCTTCAATGCATCAAAATATTTTTGATGCTTTCCTCCCCATTGGAAAACCTGTTTAGTGCTTGTCAAAGCATGTAATGGAGTTGTAATTGAAGAAAAGTTAGAAATAAACTTTCCCCAATATTGGGTTGCTCCCAAAATACTTCTAACCTTTGTTACATTGTTGGGATTGGGCCAATCTAAAATGAATTTGACCTTTGAGGGATCAATGTTTAATTGCGCCTCTCCAACAATATGTCCCAAATAAACTAATGAGGTCTTTCCAAACTCACATTTAGACAACTTCAAAAACAAGTTTTCTTTCTTCAAGACATCCAACACTTGTTTTACATGCCTAACATGTTGTTCATGATATTTACTAAAAGTAAATATGTCATCCAAGTAGACAATGACAAAATCATCAAAGAATGGCCTTAAAACATCATTCATAACTCTCATGAATGTTGCAAAAGTGTTACAAATCCCAAGCGAAATAATCAACCATTCATACAAACCTTGCTTTGTTTTGAAAGATGTATTCCATGTGTCTCCTTTAGCAATCTTAATCTGATGATATTCACTTATCAAGTCCAACTTAGTGAAATATACAACATCTTTCAAATGATCGATCAAATCATCAATTAAAGGAATAGAATAATGATTCTTTATCGTAATCTTGTTCAAGGCTCTGAAATATATACACATGCGCCATGTACCATCTTTCTTTGGTACTAAAATAATTGGTGAACCGCATGGCAATGTGCTTGGATTTATAACCCCTCTATCAAACAACTCTTGGATTTTTTTTTTGATTTCAGCATTCTGCATGTCTTACATCCTATACATACTAATGTTTGGAAGAGGAAAATCCTACTGCAAATGGATCTCATGTTGGATATCTCTTTTAGGAGGCAAACCTTTGGGTTCCTAAAACATCTCATCATATTTGTTAACAATATCATACAAATCAGATTTTATCTTTGCATCACATCCTTGTTCATCAAGAGTACATAGTTCTTTGGTTTTGATCATCAAGAGTACATAGTTTTATTTTTATTGACTAATCTCTTCATTTGTCCAGCATTTACAAGTGACAAATTCAACTTTTTTTTATGTGCTCTGACAATGTACTCAACTCCATTTTTGAACAAATGATATTTGTTCTCATGACGATGAAATATATCTATCCTATCATATAAATATGGACTACCCAAAACAATACCACAAATATATAATGGAATAACATCAATCTCTACCTCATCTATAAAGTTTGCAGTGATGGAAAATCTCAATTTACATCTCTTAGTCACATGCAATTTTGCATTGTCACATATCCAACCTAAAGGATATGGTTGAGGATGAGGAATAGTTTCCAACTTTATTTTCTTGACAGTGTCTTCAGATATGAGGTTTTCTTATGATCCAGTTTCAAATAGAGTATCTATCTTGGCATGTTTTGAAATAACCCTTATGTTGAAAAGCTATATTCTTTCTTTTTCATGTTGAGTTTTATTGAGGTTACTACTTGAAGAACTAGTACTGGCTATCAGCACTCATAATTCCACCCTAGGTTGTGAAGGGTAAATATCAAGGTAACAACAAAAACACTTTAAGAGAGGGAGTTGGCTTCTTCCTTTCTAGAGAGGGATCTCTCACATTTTTTTAATAGGGCCAAATATAAAAATAAAACAAAATTCAGATTTAGTTTGTGGTTGAAATAAGGAAAGCATAAATTGGTCTATGGAGTCACAAATATTCATGAATTACAGAACAATTTGCAGGTGAAAATATACGAAGGCAAGGTAGCACTCAGTTACAGTCAAATAGCAGTTTGTCTGGTGATAAAGAAAGAACAAGAACATTCCATCAACACAAAGCACCTAAAATATGAATTCTGCATCAACTTTGGAGAGAAATATGGGTGAATACTTGAAACAATAGCCAGAGCATAACAATATGAAGAACACACAACGGCGAGTTTAGCAGGAAAAACATGCACATGGGAGAGGAAATAACAAACTGTAACTACGAAATACACAAGAGTCTCTATAGCAACAAACCAGCATTTGGCTCTATAATTTTATTACTGATAGATCACAAAATGAATAACACAAAATTCTCATGGGTTCCAACCCCGTCTTCCTCTATTGAGGGTATATTTATAGCTTCATAGGCTCCTGAGACCAACCTCGAAATAGATCCAAAACAGTTGCAGTATGGAAATTAAAATCTTAACAAAATGTTGATCTTGCATATTCGACATGATCATAAACCAAACAGAAAAGCATGCTGAAACGTGCATGGTGGATCAATTAAGGAGTTTTAACAACACAAAATCATGCTCGCTTGTTGAAAACGACCGATCAGAGGATTTTCACCTGACATGCAACAGTTTTTTATCCTTCTCTATATGTTACCTGTGAAATCGCTTCTGGAACGTAGATATTACCTCAAGATTCATTTGGGGTCATCGATCTGGAGTCTACAAAAAATGGAAAACAAGATGCAAGCTTTCTCGAGGTTCAATTTGATATTTTCACCCCCGCCTTATCCTTTCTGCCCTTTAGCCTTCTACATCATCGATCTCTGTAGGATTCATTCTCAGACATTGATCTGAGCTCAAGTTTGCAGGCTTCGGAAGACGAAAATTGAAAATTTGACCTTTCATAATGAAGAAGTTTATATTTTCACCCTTCCACCTCTGCCCTTCCACTTACGCCTATAGCGAAAAATAGAACGTGGATCCTCCAACTTTATTCATTGAAACTTCTCCTCTTCTGCCTCCACATTTCCACTTCTGCCCTTTTGCTTCCACCTTTAGTGGAAAATGGAACGTGAATCTTCCAACTTTCTTGAAGCTTGATTTGGATCTTTCTACTCCTGCCTTTCCACTTCCTCCTTTAGCAAAAAATGAAATCCTCCAACTTTATTCATCCAAACTTCTCCTCTTCTACCTCCGCATTTCTGTTTCTATCCTTCCATTTCCAAGTTTAGCGGAAAATAGAACGTGGATCTTCCAAATTTCTTGAAGCTTGATTTGGATTTTTCCACTCCTTCCTTTCCACTTCCGCCTTTGCTAGACGGTTGATTTGTGCGGAAGCGTTTCGAGTCGTCGGATCTTAGACCCCGGAAAGCAGAAATTGGGCTTTTAACTTCTTCGAAGCTCGATTTTGATCTTTCTTCTCCCGCCTTTCCAAACCGTCGGATCCCGGGGTATGGAAAATGGAAGTCGAACTTACCAATTTTCACCTCCAAAACTTGTATTTTTTTCCTTTTTGTTCCTAATTTTTCCTTGGCAGAAATGATTTTGGACCTTGGATCTTTTGCGTTGTGTATCCTAGTGATCTATTCCCTGCATCATTAAACTAAGGGTGGATTTCTCCATTTACATGCATTTTCAATGTAAAAAATCAGAACTTCTTAAGTATTTGGTGTTCTTGATCTAGAAATGTCCCTTCAAACACCTGCAGACCCTCATCAACAATGTTTAAAGTCATATGATATGAAAAATTGAAAACCTTATTCCTCTTTTTACTGGACAAATCCCTTACCAATTACTTAGCCTAGAAATGGTGCTAACAACTGACTCCAACTTGGGATGTTATTCTCCCTACGAGGTAGCAAAGAACCCCGTAGACCAGGTGCTAAATCCATTGTTTTAGAATTTTATCATTCAAGCTAGCATTATGTTATCATCTTTAACTAAGAGAATAACAAGTACAACAATCAAACACAAGAGAAAATGAACATAATGTTTTTCCTCAGGGAAACCATAAATGGAGAAAACCCCACAAATTCCTCAGAGATAGAATCAGTACCAAAGTAAAACCCCAAAACAGTAAGATGATCTCCTGACAGAAGTAGCCTCTTTCTTTCTAGCCCTAGAAACTTCTTCTCCCTCATCTATGTGCTACAACTGAGTGTGAGTGAGTGTGTGTTAAATAGAGAGGCTCACTCTCTATTTATACTAATTCCCAACTTTACAATGACTCACTAGGGCCAACTTCACTAGGTGAGTCTAACAACCCTAGGGCCCCAGAATTGCAGGGACTTTAACCCTTGATCAATAGAAGGGTTACCCACAATGACTTGACATGACTTGTTTACATTATAGAAACTCTTGATCAAAACATCAGGGCATGACATGACTCAATTACATTACAAACACTTCTTGGAATAAACATCAGGGTACAATACATAAGAAATACAAGTGAATACATTCTGAAGTTACAATTACATCAACACTCCCTCTTAACTAGGAAGGTATTCTCTCGACACAAATTATCAACACAAGTCTTCTTCTTTGTATCATCTAGATCATCATCGAGTCCTCATCATCTTCATCTTGATCTGGATCATCACTGGATCTGGATCATCATCACTGGATCTTGATCATCACTAGATCTGGATCAACATCACTAGATCTGGATCATCACTTGATCTGGATCATCACTGCTGGATCAACATCACTGGATCGGGATCATCACTCGATCTCGATCATCACTGCTGGATCAACATCACTGGATCTGGATCATCACTTGATCTGGATCAACATCACTGGTTCATCATTATTGGTGCTATCTCATGACTCTTCTTGTCATAGGAATTTCTATAGAGCCATCCCTTTTTCATGTTGGTTGTAGGCCTAGTCTCCATGTAGGTCTTCTTTAGCACTTATTTCTGACCCTAAGTCAGAATGGCTCGCCCAGCACTTACATCTGACCATGAGAGGAACACATCCAACACCATGTCAGAAAGGCATGCCCATCACTCACATCTAACCATGTAGGAACACATCCCACAACCCTATTAGAAAGCCCCAACACTCACATCCAATCATGCGGGAACACATCCCACAACCCTATCGGAAAGGCTCAGCACTTATATCTAGCCATGTGAGAACACATCCTGCAACCGTGCTAGAAAGGATCTACACTTACATCTAGCCATGCGGGAACACATCCTGTAACCTTGCTAGAAGGGCTCTGCACTTACATCTAGCCATGCAGGAACACATCCTGCAACCATGCTATAAGGGCTCTGCACTTACATCTATCCATGTGGGAACACATCCTACAACCATGATAGAAGGGCTCTACACTTACATCTAGCCATGTGGGAACACATCCTGCAACCATGCTATAAGGGCTTTACACTTACATCTAGCCATGCAAGAACACATCCTGCAACCATGCTAGAAGGGCTCTCAACCCCAGGTTGAGGATTCCTGGTAAATCACCAGGTGCCTCCATTCTCCCAGAGAATAGCATCAGCCCTTATATCTAATCAAGTGGGAAAACATCCCCCAATCACATTAGAATAGCCATGCACTTATATCTAATCATGTGGGCACACATCCCTCAATCACATCAGAATGGACCTTAGCCCCAGACTGAGTATTCCTGGTAACGGACCAGGTGCCTCCATTCCAAGAATGGCATTCAATGCTTATATCTGATCATGTATGAACCAATCCTACAATCATATCAGAATGGCTCAGCACTCACTTCTGACATGGACGGAACCAATCCTCTCACCATGACAAAATGGCTCAACCCTTACATATGACCATGGAAGGAACCAATCCTCTCACCATGTCAGAATGGTTTATGGAATCATCACTTCCCCCTGGAAGGAACCTCGATCTGGAGAACACCAAGCTTCTCCCTGAAGTACTCAAAATTCACTCTGGCTAATGGTTTTATCAACACATCAGCTATATGTTCGTCCGTCGCAACATACTGGAGCTTCACTACTCATCTCTGCACCATATCCCTGATATAGTGATACTTGATCTTGATATGCTTCGACTTGTCATGGAACATTGGATTCTCTGAAAACTTCACGCAACTCTGGTTGTCACAATGTATACAAGTAGCATCCATCTAGAGATCAAATAAATCAGACAGCAGCTTCCTTAGCCATACTGCCTCACAACTAGCTGAACAAGTTGCGACATACTATGCTTCAGTTGTACTCAGTGCCACACAGGATTGCTTCCTACTAAACCAAGAGATCACACCTGATCCCATACTGAAGCACTACCCTGAAGTGCTCTTCCTATCGATGGAACTGCCTGCCCAATCTGAATCAACATAATCCTCCAGGTTAATCTTCTGATTCACCTCATACTTGAGCCCATAGTCAATTGTACCCCTTAGGTACCTTAGAATATGATTTGCAGAAAATAAAGTGAACATGTCTCGGATCTGTCAGGAACTGGCTCAAGGTGTTCACATCAAAGCAAATATCTGGTTTCGTGTTTGTCAGGTACATCAAGGACCCAATCATCTGAAAATACACTGTGGCATCAACCGCTTCTAATGAAGCATCACTCAATAGCTTCAGGTTTGATGCCATAGGTGTGGTCATGGCCTTGCAGTCCATCATCTCGAATCTATTTAGGATATCTACCATATATTTCCCTTGTCCTAGGGAAATTCCATCTGCATTATGTCATACCTTCATGCCTAGAAAATAATGCATCATACCCAAGTCCTTCATTTCAAACTCAGCAGCAAGCTTCCTCTTTGTATCAGCAATCAACCCATCCATACCTGTTACAAAGAGATCATCTCCATACAATAGGAGCATCACTGGGTTGCCATCTTCAACCTTGTAGTAAAGTTTGGAATCTGCTTTACTCTTGGTAAATCCCTAACTGGATAGAAAGCTGTCAATTCTGTGGTACCATGTCCTGGGTGCCTGTTTCAAACTGTATAGGGCTTTCTTCAATCTACACACATGAGACTCCCTGTCATGTGTATCAAAACCGAGTGGCTGCTCCACATACACTTCCTATTCCACTACACCATTCAAGAAAGCAGTATTGACATCCATCTGGTGTATCTTCCATTTCATCAATGCAGCCAGAGCAAGTATTGATCTGATGGAAGTGTATCTAGCTACAGGTGCAAAATTTTCTTCATAATCTATTCCTTCTTTCTGGGAGAAGCCACGAGCCACAAATATTGCTTTATATTTTTCTATGCTACCATCTCCAGCATGCTTGATCTTGTAGATCCATTTGGAATTTACAAGAGACTTCCCTTCTGGTCTTGGGACAACATCCCAAACATCATTCTTCATGATCGATTGATACTCTTCGATCACAGCATCCTTCCATCCTTTCCTTTCTACCGCCTCTTCATAATTGGAAGGTTCTTTATCAATGAAATCACACAATAAGGCTACATAACCAGAGCAGGACCTAGTTCTCTTTCTTTCTCTGTGATTCTCTTCTGAAGCCCCATATCTTTCCGCACCTTGGATAGCTTCTTGTACCCAAGCAGGTTTCCTCTTATGAGGATTATTCTCTTGAGGTGGATCTACAGGTTCTTGAGGTTCTTCTATTTCCCAATCTTCTTCTTGATATTCTTCGTTCATGGTTGTGTCATGAATTCTGGGTGCTTCTATTTCTTCAGGATCTTCAACAGGTCTCTTTCTAGATTTGTTCTAAGCTGAGTCTTTGTCAAATGTTACATCCCTGCTGATATCGATCTTTTTAAATCCTAGGAAGTATATTCTATAAGCCTTCGAGCTTTCAGAGTATCCCACAAATATACCCTTCTTTCCTGAAGGATCTAACTTTGTCCTCATTTATTTTGTAATGTGTATGTACAATGGACAACCGAATATTATGAGATGGATGACTTCTGGTTTCTTTCCAGAAAATACTTCTTCAAGTGTCTTGTTCTCGAGTACTCTATGTGGAGTACAGTTTTGTACATACACCACTATTATGGCAGCTTCTGCCCATAGATGCATGGGAATATCTTGATCATGAAGCATAGCCCTTGCAGCTTCCATGATCATTATATTATTCCTTTCTGCAACCCCATTCTGTTGTGGATTATATGGAGTAGTTAACTCCCTCTTAATCCTTGAATCTTTGTATAATGCTTTGAATTCATTTGAAGTGAATTCTCCACCATTATCTGATTGAAAGGTCTTGATATTCTTTTCTGTGTGGTTCTCGATCAAGGCTTTGAATTCCTTGAACTTGCTGAATACTTCATCTTTGTTCTTCATGAAGTATATCCATGTCTTCCTAGAAAAATTGTCAATAAAAGAAACATAGTATACATGCCCGCTTAATGAACTTGATGACATTGGACTGCATACATCGGAGTGAATGATCTCCAAGATTCCTTTTGCCTTGCTCTCACTACTTGGAAATGTCTTCTTTGTGTTCCTTCCTTTCGCACATCCTTTGTAGACTCCATCATGTTTTGCTTGAATTTATGGAAGACCTTCAACAGCTTTTCTTGCAAGTGGTAGTGCTCTGTATTGCACATGTTCAAGCCTTCTATGCCAAAGTTCATTTGGCTCTACTGTGTCATGGACTAAAGCTTGTTCTAGATGGCCCTTCAATTTGTATAGACCTCCCTCTTGTTCCCTAATCACTATTGCATCATCAAAATTCTTTCCCTTTGGCCACATGAGAACTTGGCCATCTACAAATGCAACCCTCATGCCTTTTGCATTGAATGCAGATATGGAGAGGAGGTTCTTCTTTAGTCCTGGTACAAAAAATACATCTTGCATCTTCATAGACTTTCTAGAGTCTAGCTTATAGGAGGATTCCCCACTACCTTTTACTAGATACTGGTAGTCATACCCAAGTTTCACCTTGTGAGGTGAGTCATGTTCAGATAGTTTCACAAAGGATTCTTTGAATCACGTCATATGCTTGGAAGCACCACTGTCTATAAGCCAATCATTGCTTCCATGTGACATAGTTCCCATGAGAGCGTAGATCAGCACATATTCTTCGTCACTTGAAGAATCATCACTTTCTTGTCTGATTCTCTTTGTGGAAGGTTCATCATCCTCTGCAACATGAGCATGATGTCTTCTCTTGTTTCCCTTCTTCTTATGGGAGTTAATATTGTTTCTGGGATAGTCTTTGGCAAAGTGTCCTCTTTCATCACATGTATAGCATCTTAATTTAGATAAATATTTTCTAGTGTTATCTTTCTGGGGGAATTTCTTACCTCTGGAGTGATGAGAGCTTCTTTTGCTTTTCTTGGAGTGAATTGTGAGATCTTGATCTTCACTTCCCATCTTTTCTTCTCGAGCTACTATCCAAGCTTCTTCTTGAGATCATTCTTCCCATAGTCTGCTAAACTTGACTAACTTCTTTCTGGCATAGATTCCTTGAATAAAGGAGTCCCGTGATCTAGGGAGACCATTCAAGGTGGTCATTATAATCTCTGCATTATCCACTTCTTCATCTATTCCTTGATCTGAGAGACCCTTGTAAAGTAAGACTGAATGGTCTCTAGATTCTGGATCTTTACATTCTTCAGTTGGTTTCTCAGAGTCGTCTTCCAGTTTATGTTCTTCCCTTCAAATAGTTTGGTTAGGGAATCAAACATAGATTTAGGTGTCTTTAGGGAGGACACCTGTGGTATGAGGTGGTCATTGATTGAATCAGCAATAATCCTCTTAGCCATAACCAACTTCTTCTTGTGTAAGGCCTTAGCCTCATCTCCCTCTGGAACTGGAACCTCCTCATTGATATAGGAGTCCAACTCATTTTCTTCTAGGACCAGGGAGATCCTATACTTCCAAGCTCGGAATTTATCAGCTCCCTCAAGATTTTCATCAAGCTTGGTATGATGAGACATCTTAACTGAGAAACTCAAATGGAAATACAAAATATTTAGATCTTACCAGGTCAAGATGTTGGATCTGGATCTGAAGCTGAATTTCTGCAGTACTGGTTCAGGAGCAGATTAGGGTTTGGATTTTCTAGAGTTTTGTCCAACCAAATGCTTTGATCTTGATCTCTAAACTTCGATGTTGAGGAGGAGATCAATCCATGCCTGGGATCACTCAAAAATTCCACTTCTGTGGAAAGCCCTAATTTTCGGCAGTAGTGTCGGGTCCAAAACTGAAAAAGCTCAGAATCAGATCCTGCTTCGACAGAAAGATGCACCCTATGGAGGAGAGTCATCCCAACCTTCTTTTGCTGAAAATATATGGAGAGAGATCCAAAAATTAGGAATACCTAGTTCCCACAGCTGCACAGTGTCTTCTTCTCAAGTTAGCTCTGATACCATGTTAGAATTTTATCATTCAAGCTAGCATTATGTTAGCATCTTTAATTAAGAGAATAACAAGTACAGCAATCAAACACAAGAGACAATGAACACAATGTTTTTCCTCGGGGAAACCATAAATGGATAAAACCCCACAACTTCCTCAGAGATAGAATCAGCACCAAAGTAAAACCCCAAAATAGTAAGATGATCTCCCGACAGCAGTAGCCTCTTTCTTTATAGCCCCAACAACTTCTTCTCCCTCAGCTCTACACTACAACTGAGTGTGAGTGAGTTTGTGTTAAATAGAGACGCTCACTTTCTATTTATTCTAATTCCCGTCTTGACAATGACTCACTGGGGCCGACTTCACTAAGTGAGTCTAACAACCCTAGGGCCCCAAAAATGCGGGGACTTTAACCCTTAATCAATAGGAGGGTTACCCACAATGACTTGACATGACTTGTTTACATTATAGAAACTCCCGATCGGAACATCAGGGCATGACATGACTTAATTACATTACAAACACTTCCTGGAATAAACATCGGGGTACAATACATAAGAAATACAAGCGAATACATTCTGAAGTTACAATTACATCAACACATTGGGTGGCTCCCATACTTTTTCTGAAATCCTCAAACTTCTTATTTTTGCTTTTTTCTGTAAGTAAACATAAAGAAAAAATAGAAACATGGCTACCCCTCTAGATCTTAGAGCCTTCTCTTCGGGCTTCAAATATTTTGGCTCACCACTTGTACTGTTTGCAAAGTAAAGAAATATATACAACTATGATACAAAAATTACCTCCACCTTCAAGACAAGTAATGTTTGAGAAACCATCCATAGACTGGACCTCCTTTCAGTTGAGACCCATATTGATGCTGTAGAATAAATGCATTATCAACTATGTATGTTGAAATGATATAAGGACCTGCCCACATATGATCAAACTTTCCATGTTTATCTTCCCTAGGAGCATCCCACTTCAAAACCAAGTCATTAATCTAGAATTGTTCTTCCTTTACCTTCCTATCAAAAGTGTTCTTCATCTTTTCTTGATGTATCTGTACTTTACCATAGGCTATGTCCCTCAACTCATTCAATTCTATGATCTGTTTATTATTCTTGGTGCATGATTTGGTTCATCCAATTGTTCCTGCAATAACTTCATGACTGGCATCCCTAGAGATGCTGGAAAAATCACCTTAGCTCCATATACTAATTGGAATGGTGACATTCCAATTGCCCTTTTTGTGTTGATTATGTCATCCTACAGAGCATATTTTAGCTTTGTATGTAAATTTTTTTGTTATCCTCCAACAACTTCTTAATGATTCTCACTAGACTTTTATTTGAAGATTCATCTAGTCTATTACCCTATGGGTAGTATGCAGTATAATGGTTGAGACTAATATGAAACTTGTGATATAAACTTGTCATTTTCTTAGATTTAAAAGAAGGATCATTATTTGTCAAAATCCTTTTGGGACAACCAAATCTAGCCAAGATATGCTCTTCCAGAAAATCCATAATTACTGTCTCTGTAGCCCTTCTTGTAGGTATTGCTTCAATCCACTTAGTGAAGTAGTCAGTTGCTGTTAAGATCCATCTATGTTGTCCTCAAGAATTAGGATTTATTTCCCCAATAAAATCCAGTTCCCACTGCTGAAAATGCGCTTCTACTGATATTGGATTGAGAGGGAGCGGGACCACTTTCTCCTTACCATCAAAGATCTAACATTGGTGGCATGTAGTAGTCTCCTTGTAAACATATGAAAACATTGAGGGCCAGTAAAAACCAACTCTCTGAATCTTATTTATTGTCACCTTCCATGAATGATGTCTACCACAGTATCCCTTGTGAAATTCCTTCATAGTCTGCTTATCTTCATTCTCCAAGAGGCAATTGAGTAAAATTCCACCAGGATATTTCCAATAAAGGTATTTGTTCAGAATGAAAAACTTGGAATATTTCAACTTTACTGACTTTACTCTGGCTTTGCTTAACCCTGCAGGAGCCTGTAAATTTTGCAACACATACACGATATCAAAATACCATGGAGATACATAGAAATCAAGAATCACCTACACCTCTATATCAAGCTAATTTGAATGACCGGTCAAAAAATTTAGCTGCAAGGATTCACAGTTGGAATTTTTCATCATCTTTGCAAGTCCTTGTCCTTTAATCAGCTTGGTGGGCTTAATTTCAATGTCATATTCTAGTAACACAACAATATGTTTTTCTCTTTTTCCCTATGGATCTCACTGTGTGAGGATTCCCTTCACCACATTACTAGGAACATAAGAAATGACATTTGAATGAAGAAAATAAACTCTAAAATATTTCAAAGATTTAATCAAGGCATATGCTTTGTTTCCATAATGTCATACTTCAACTCTCCATCTCTTAACACTTTACTAAAGAAGGCTATAGTTTGTTCAACATTCTAACTGTTCTTCTGTAACAATACTCCAGCAATAGTGTTATTAGAAGCACAAGAAAATATCAGAAAATATTTGCTAAAATATGGACTTACCATAACTGGTGCCTATGTGATAGCCTGTTTAATATCTTTGAAATATCTGCTTGCATCTATTGTCCACTTTATATCATGGTCCTTTTTCAACATGTTAGTGATATTCATTAATATCTCAGCAAAACTCGGAACAAACCTTCTCAAAAGATTTACCTATCCAATGAAGGATTGCACTTCCTTTTTGCTTCTTGGCTCCTCAACTTTCAATATTGCACTGATCCTCTCTGGATCAATTTGTATACCATCCTTGGAAATAATGTTCCCTAACAATTTTCCTTCCTCCAATGCAAAATTTTATTTTCCGAGGTTTAATGATATTGGAAATAATGTGCCCTAACAATTTTCCTTCCTCCAATGCAAAATTTTATTTTCCGAGGTTTAATGATATTCCATAACTTTTACACTTCAGAAAAAATGTCTCCAAATGTTTAATATGTTCCCTGTCGGATCTTGAATACACAATGATATCATCCATGTATACAACCACAAATTTATCCTTTTCCTCTACAAAATCAATGTCCATGGCACAATGGAAAGTGCACCCTGCATTCATTAAACCAAAAGGCATTTTGGCATACATAAATGTACCCCATGGTCTAGTAAAGGCAGTATTTTCTTGATCCTCAGGAAACACTTTGATCTTATTGTATCCTGAGAAACCATCCATAGTTGAAATCATTTCAGATCCCACCACTTTCTACAAAATATGTTCCATTTTGGAATAGGGTAATTATCTTTCAAAGAGACTTTGTTAAGATTTCTGAAATCTATGCAAATATTTATTTCATCATTCTTTTTCCTAATGGGTACCAAATTTGCAACCCATTTGGAAAATATCAGGGTTACTATAATCTTGGCATTGAATAATTTTTTAATTTCTTTCTCAATAACACGCGGCCACATTAGATTAACTCTTCTCAATTTCTGTCTAAAAGGTTTCTCACCAGGTTTTATTGGGATTGTATGTTGCATGATATAATTTTCATACTCTTTAAGGTCTTCATAACTCCATGCAAAGGCATCATTGTATATTTTCATCAAATTGACATAGTCTTCTTTTTCTTTGATAGGCAAGTTCTTTGACAGTTTGATGATCCTTATATTTTCTTCAGTTCCTATATTTCTCTCTTCAACAGCACCATCAGGAGGCTTCATTTTTGGATCTCTAGCAACATCATTTTGATCAAAAATATTCTCTAAAGGGATTAGGACTCTAGGGATATGATTACTCTTCAAATTAACTATATCCTTTCCCTCTAGTGAGTTTTTGAACTTTCTTTTTTCATCAATTTCTTCTTCACTCTCTTCAGCATCTTGAAAGTTTTCACAATTATCATTTTTGCTATCTATCTGAGTATTCACAAACTCACCAGATAACTCTAAATATATTTTTATTTGCATATCATCTTCAAGTACTTGCTAGTATTTGGAATTATCTGGTATGGAGGGAGGGTCTGCTCACAATATCAACTTTATATTTTCTCTGGCCAGTAGTGGGAGTTTTGAACTTACCAGCAGCAACATCATCTATGGCATGCAAATATCCTCTTTGGTACTTCTCTGACTCTTCTTCAAAATCATTATTGGAATCCTCGTAGGAAAACATACTATGTTATTCCTCTGTGAGGTATATTTCAGAATCCAAGTCACCAAAATGGTGAATATGATAATCAATAGATTCAACTTCATATTCATCTGCAACATGGTTTTCATGAAAAGGTGGCCTTATTTGTTGATCATCTGGATTTCTAGGATTCCTCCCATCTCTCTGTCTAATTTATGGAGATGGGGGAAGATTTGGCCTTCTAAAGTTTGGGTTTCTGATTTAAGGTTCATTATTCTCTCTTTTTAATGGTCTATTATCCACAGTCAACCTATCCATCAACTTCTCCATTGTTTTCATCATCATTTCAAACTTTGCATCATTGGAAGAAGTAGCATCGGAAGAAGAAGGTACATTTTCTTCTCTAGATTTTCGTGTTTCTACTTTCTGCTTTATTTCTCCACTTGCCATCATATTTGCTTCCACTTCCAAAGCATCTTGAAACATAGCAAGAAGACTTGCTGATTTTCTCTCTCTCAATAATAATGCAAAGTCACCATCAAAGGAATCCACATAATGGAGTTTCGCAGCGCCTACCAGGGGTCTAATATCAACGGAAATAGAGTTATACACCCTCATAAATAGACTAGAAAACTCATGGACAGATTCAAAACCTCTTTTCTTAAGATTATTATATTGAGAAAGCACCTGCAAAGGAATTTTCTTATCATCCCATCTTTCTAAGAATGAAGTTTTGAAAGCTTCAGATGTGGCAATGGACCTAGCAGGTAAATCTCTAAACCATTTCTTCTCCTCTCTTGACAAACTTTGTGCAAATAGCCTCATCTCAACATCATCATCATCAACCTCTTCCAAGTTAACAAAATCTTCAAATCTATCAACATGCTATCTTGCTGTGAAATTTCCATCCCCATCATACAAGGTAATTCTCTAGGAATAATTTTGAGGAAGGTCATGCAATACAACAGGTAAGGCCAGTGGATCAAACCTAGCAGCCATTTGTCTAGGTGGATTTGGAACAAGAGGGGGATCTTGAAAGGATGGAGGGGTTTGAACAGTTGGTCGGATGTTAGGCTAAAAGCATTGAACAATCAAGTTTCTTTCTTCATTTTTCACAGAGCTCTGAAGATTGTGCCAAAGAGAATCAAGGAAATATGATTCTAACCTACTGGGATTAATTCCAATTTCCTTCAAATCAAATTCAGATTTTGATTTAACCAGGGATATTTTAAAATTTATTTCCTGCCCAAAATATTTAATGCTATGAAATTCTTGAGAGGATGAAGCACCAAACTGAGAAATATCTATTTGTTCTTTTCCCTTGTTTCTAAGCAACTTTCTGGATTTTCCACACTCGATAATATTTCAGTGTTAGGGTTACCTTGCGTATGTGATCTCCTGGAAGCCAGGATGATTTCTGAAATATTGCTCGAAATCAATGTGAAGTCACCAGGGAAAATTATACAACCTTTTCAACCGCAAAATTCTATGTTTTCCCACAGAAACCCTTTCTTCTTGGAATCTTTGTCATCTCCCAGGGTGTATTTGCACTTTCGTGTCCTCGACAACGGTGCCAGTTTGTTAGCACTTAGAATTGCACCCTAGGTTGTGGAGGGTAAATCCCAAGGTAACAGAAAAAACCACTTTAAGAGAGGGAGTTGGCTTCTTCCTTTCTAGAGAGGGATCTCTCACGGTTTTTTAACAGGGCCAGATATCAAAATAAAACAAAATTCATATTGAGTTTTTGGTTGAAACAAGGCCAGCATACATTGGCTATGGAATCACAAATATTCATGAATTACAGAACAGATTCCAGGTGAAAAGATACAAAGATAAGGTAGCACTCGGTTACAGTCAAATAGCAGTTTTTCTAGTGATAAAGAAAGAACAAGAACAATCCATCAACACAGAGCACCTGAAAGATGAATTCTGCATCAACTTTGGAGAGAAAGATAGGTGAATACCTGAAACAATAGCCATAGCATAAAAATATGAATTCTAGACTATTTCACACTTATTTCAGATATGAAGAACACACAACGGCGATTTTAACAGGAAAAACATGCACATGGGAGATGACATAACAAACTATAACTACGAAATACGCAGGAATCTCTGCAACAACAAACCAGCATTCGACTCTGCAATTTTATTACTGATAGATCACAAAATGCATAACACAAAATTCTCACAGGTTCCAACCTCATCTTCCTCTATTGAGGGTAAATTTATACCTTCATAGGCTCCCAAGGCCAACCTTGAAATAGATTCAAAACAGTTGCAATATGGAAATGAAAATATTAACAAAATGATGATCCGGCAAATTCGCCATGATCTTAAACCAAACAGAAAAGCACGTTGAAATGCGCATGGTGGATCAATTGGGGAGTTTTGATCGCAGGGACTTAGGCTTGCTTGCTGAAAATGACCGATCAAAGGATTTTTGCCTGACCTGCAACAATTTTTTATCCTTCCCTATATTTTACCTATGAAATCACTTCTAGACCATAGATCTTACTTCAAGATTCATTCTGGGCTATCGATCTGGAGTCTACGAAAAATGGAAAATGGGCTGCAAGATTTCTCGAGGTTCAATTTGATATTTCCACCCCTGCCTTATCCTTTCCATCCTTTAGCCTTTCGCATCATCGATCTCTGTAGGATTCATTCTCAGCTGTTGATATGAGATCAAGTTTGCGGGCTTCAAAAGATGGAAATCAGAAATCCGACCTTTCATAATTAAGAACTTTATATTTTCTCCGCCTCTGCCCTTTCCCTTCCACCTTTAGCAAAAAACAGAGCGTGGATCCTCTAACTTTCTTCATCGAAACTTATCCTCTTCTGCCTTTTCATTTCCACTTCAACCCTTTTGATTCCACCTTTAGTGGAAAATGGAACATGGATCTTCCAACTTTCTTGAAGCTCAATTTGGATCTTTCCTCTCCCACCTTTCCGCTTCCGCCTTTAGCAAAAAATGGAACGCAGATCCTCCAACTTTCTGCATTGAAAATTCTCCTCTTCTGCCTCCGCATTTCTACTTCTGCCCTTTTGCTTCTGCCTTTAGCGGAAAATAGAACGTGGATCTTCCAACTTTCTTGAAGCTCGATTTGGATCTTTTTGTGCCCGCCTTTTCGCTTCTGCCTTTGTTGGACCATTGATTTGTGCATAAGCATTCTGAATCGTCGAATCTTAGACCCTAGGAAGAATAAATAGGGATTTTAACTTCTTCAAAGTTCGATTTTGATCTTTCTACTCCCACCTTTCTGAACCATTGGATCCCAGGGTGCGGAAAATAGAAGTTGGACTTACCAATTTTCACCTCCGAAACTTGTCTTTTTCACCTTTCCATTCCCAATTTTTCCTTGGCAAAAAATGATTTTGGACCTTGGATATTCTGTGCTTTATATCCTAGCCATCCATTCCCTATCATCATTCAACTAAGGGTGTATTTCTCCATTTACATGCATTTTCAAGGTCAAAAATCAAAACTTCTTAAGTATTTGGCGTTCTTAATCTAGAAATGTCCCTTCCTGTAGAGGATGTGCATTGGCTCGATTTGGAATTCTCCCTCGAGTTCCACCTGAATCACATCCCAATTTATCACATGGTTAGGATCATGTACATATTTTTTAAGCAAAGAAACATGAAAAACATTATGAGCTCTAGTATTAGCAGGCAATGCAAGTTTATATGCAACTGGACCTATTCTCTCAAGCACTTCAAATGGCCCACAATATCTAGGTGAAAACTTGGCACAACTTCCAAGCTTCAAGGAACTTTTCTTTTCCCTCACTCTGAGGTAAACATGATCCCCAACACTGAATTCCCTGTTCACCCTATGCTTATCTGCATAGCTTTTTTGTCGGTCCTGTGCTGCTTTCAGATTCTGCCTAATCTTTACAACTTCTTGCTCCATTTCCTTGAGCAATTCTGGTCCAAGCACAATTCTGTTTACCAGGTTGTCCCAAGTCACTGGTGTCCTGCACCATCTTCCATACAAAGCTTCGTACGGACTCATCCCCAAGGATGCTTGCTGTCCATTGTTATAAGAAAACTCTACCAAGTGCAAGTAATCTTCCCACTTGGTTGGTTTGTCCATCACATACATGTGAAGCATGTCTTCAAGCACCTAATTAACTCTCTCTGTCTGTCCATCTGTCTGCAGATGGTATTTAGTGCTGAAGTTTAACTTTGTACCTAAATCTACAAACAACCCCTTCCAAAATTTGGAAGTGAACTTGACATCTCTGTCAGAAACTATTTCCTTAGGTAATCCATGCAATTTAAAAATCTCCTTCATGAAGATCTTTGCAATGTCATCAGTCTTGTGCGTAGACTTCACTGGTATAAAATGTGCTGCCTTAGTCAACTTGTCTACCACAACCATGATAGAATCATGTTGTCTCCAAGTCATTAGCAATCCTGTAATAAAATCCATGGAAATAACTTCCCATTTCCATTCTGAAACTGGCAAAGGATGCAACAAGCCTACTGGATGTTGATGCTCAACCTTTACCTGTTGACATTTCATACACTTGGAAATGTACTCAGCCATATCCTTTTTCATTCCTGGCCAAAAGTACTGCTTTCTAGTTGTAGCAATTATCTTCTGATATCCTGGGTGACCAGAATATGGAGCTTGATGGATTTCATCCATAACAATTCTCCTCAAATCTGCTACATGTGGAATATAAATTCTACCTTTAAAAGTGAGAAGTCCATCTTCTTCCAATTTATATCCCTCATACCTCTTCTCGAGACTTTGCTGCTGCAGTTTGTCTTTTACCTGTTCATACAATTCATCTCCAGCAGTATGACTAACAACCTGCTGCCTCAAATCCGATTGGAAAATACTAAGAGATGCCACATGTATTTCATGTACCTTCCTGCTGAGTACATCAGCTACCTTATTTTCCTTTCCCTTTATGTGTTTGATTTCAAATTCAAACTCACATAAAAATTCTAGCCATCTTGCTGGCCTAGCATTCAGAGTAGGTTGATCAAACAAATACTTCAAACCACAGTGATCTGTTCTGAGCTCAAATCTCCTACCCATCAAGTAATGCCTCCACATATTGAGGGCATATACTATGGCTGCAAGCTCTAGATCATGAGTGGCATAGTTCTTCTCATGCTCCTTCAGCTTTCTTGACTCATAACATATCACATGGTTATCTTGCATAAGGACTCCTCCAAGCCCTTGTCCACATGCATCGGTACACATTACAAAATCTTTCTCTAGATCTGCAACCTTCAGTACTGGTGCACTAGTGAGAAGACTCTTCAACCTCTGGAAGCTTTCTTCACACCTCGATGTCCATTCGAACTTCATCCCCTTCTTTTGCAAAGAAGTGATGGCATGTGCAACTTTGGAGAATCCCTCAATGAACCTCTGGTAGTATCCTGCAAGTCCCATAAAAGATCTTACGTCTGTCACATTTCTTGGAGTAGGCCAATTCATAATGGTTTCAATCTTTTCAGGGTCCACAGATATACCCTCCTCTGAGATAATGTGACCCAAGTACTGAATTCTCTCTCTATAGAAGTCACACTTGCTCAGTTTTGCATACAACTGGTGCTCCCTGAGCAATTGTAATGTCAATCTCAAATGCTCTTCATGTTCTTCCTCATTCTTAGAATAAACAAGAATGTCATCAAGGAAAGCAAGAACAAACTTGTCCAAATACTTGCTAAAGACATTATTCATAAGGCACATAAATGTAGCTGGTGCATTGGTGAGACCAAATGGTACCACTAGAAACTCATAATTCCCATACCTTGTCTTGAAGGCTGTCTTATGAATGTCTTCATCCTTGATCCTTACCTGATGGTACCCAGACCTCAAGTCAATCTTGGAAAATACCTTCGCTCCTCTCATTTGATCAAAGAGGTCATCAATCCTAGGCAAAGGGTATTTATTCTTCACCGTAACCTTGTTCAATTGTCTGTAATCAATACACAACCTGAGTGTACCATCTTTCTTCTTTACAAATAGAACTGGTGCTCCCTAAGGAGATACACTTGGTCGGATATACTTCTTTTCCAACAACTTTTGCAGTTGCATCTTCAACTCTAGCATCTCTGGTGTACTCATTCTGTAGGGTGCCTTGGAAACTGGTGCTGATCCTGGCACAAGTTCAATAGTGAAATCAATGTCCCTCTTTGGAGGAAGCCCTGGAATCTCATCAGGAAACACATCCCTGAATTCCTGTAACACCTGATAGTCCTCCAACCTAGGAGCTTCATCTCCTGATGTCTCCAGAATATGGGCTGCATACAACTGGAAACCCTTCCTATAGAACTTCTTTAACTGCATTATTGAAACCTGCCGTACTGAAATCACCTTTGGAATGCCTTTCACAACTACTAGGTTCCCTTCTTCATTCATGCATTCGAAAGTCTTATTGTAACAGTCAAGCTTCACCCTATGAGCTTCTAACCAATCCATCCCAATGAGAACATCATAGGAACCAAGCGGTAGAACATTCAGATCTACACAAGTGACCAACCCATCTATGACCAATGGACATTTCTCTACCACTTCACTGACCTTTCTCTTAGTTCCAGTGGCTAGCTGAACTAACCAAGACTTCCTATGATTTACCTTCTTAAAAGCACAAATATCCACTACTCTAGGGGTAATGTAACTGTGCGTAGAACCAGGATCAATCAAAATAGAAATGGATTGCTCAACAATCTTACCTGCTACTTCAACCATAGTTGACTGGTGATCTGCTTGGCGGTCCTCCAGCGCTACATAAATCCTAGGGACTACCCTTGCTACTTGACCCACTGTTTGTGCTTCTTGAATGTTATAAGCTGGTCTTGCACTCTCATTTTCAAGTGGACAATTTCTACGCAAGTGAGGTCCTTCACATTTCCAACATTTGAGTGGACATTTATTCGGATGTGGCTCTTTAGGCTTTCCACCTGTCACTCCAACTGGATCACTCACAGCTTGGGAGGGTTGCTTCTGCTGATTCTTGAATCTAGAAGGTTTGAAACCTTTCTTTCTTTGGTCCAACTTTTCATTCTTCGTGTCCTTCCATGCCTTATGGTAATCAGGTTTACCTTTTCTTTGCTCATAACAATACTTAGCTTTTATTATTGCTTCCTCGAGAGTTCTCGGCTCATAGAACTCAATTCTATCTTTGTAAGCTTGAGGCAATCCACTTAGGAACCGTTGGACCTTCACTTTTTCATCTCTAATGTACCGGACATACCTCAACGGCTCCAAAAACTTATTTGCATATTCATCCATGGTTTGTTGTCCCAATCTCAGCTCATGGAACTCCTTAATCTTGTCATCATAATACCTGTCAGAGAGGTATTTCTTCCTGAAATACTTCTTGAACTGTTTCCACTTCAGTTTCCTTTCACTAATCCTTTTTACCTGCTTGAAGTGTTCCCACAAAATGGATGCCCTTCCATTCAGATTGAATATGGCAACTCTTTCCTTCATGTTCCCTAAATAATCTTGCACTTGAAAGTACCTCTTTATCCCAAGAAGCCAAGCCTCAGCTTCTTGCCCAGTCTTTACCTCACCATCAAATGTAGGAGGTTTAGCTTTCCTAAACTCATCTTGAGAGTGATCCCGATGGTGTCTCTTTCTTTTCCTTGTATGAGGAGATGAACTTATATCTCCACTGGATTCTTCAGAGTCAGACGATCCACTGGAAGTCCTTCTCCTTCTCCTAGTGCTGCTCTTGCTGCCTTCTGGTCTTGATGTACCTCATCCAGAATCTATCTTTTACTGCAAGTCTGACAAACTTTCCAATATGTCATCATTCAACTGGTGCTGTTCTTCCTGGGCTTTTATTAAGCTTCTCATGGTGGCTGCAACATCTGGCGGTGTCTCTTAAAATCTCCTTCCATTGGACTCAATGTCATCATTCCTATTATGGACATTTTCTCCCATGGCATCTTCTGCTCGCTCGTAAGAATCCCGAGCATCATACCCATCATGGGTTCTCATGACTGAACCACCTCTGGCTTTACCACACTGTTCTTTCTGGAGTACTGCTCTTGGAAGTTATCTATAGTTCTGCAATGTGTTAGTAGCAAACTATTAGATGCATAGTATTAATATAAATCAAACTACTTACCTTTTTCTTGGAAAAAAATCATAAAATAACAAATTTTCCCAAACACAAGATTTCCTTCAGCAAAGAACGTCTATCTGAGGGGGACGACGGGGGTCAAGGGGGTTTGCCCCCTTTTTGTAAATATTTAATTTTCGCACAATCTGGCGCATTAGAATGCTGCCACTTTCTCCATTTTTGGCCCCGAAAATCCACTGGGAAATAGCCGAAAATCCCACTAAAAAACAGTCAAAATCTATGGGAAAATCCCACTTGAAAATCTTGAAATTTCCCTGCACAGAATTGGCTCTCTTTCAACTATCCATCCGACGTTTCGGTGGTTGAAACCACTAATTCCTCCACTGTACATCAACTATCAGCTCCATTAATCCTTCGGAACAATAGTCCATCAACAGTCGCAATAGCGGAACACGATCTTCATTCTTCTTTCGATTGGCGGCACAACTAGATCGGCGTCGGCAGACTTCTTACATCGGAAGACTAGTTCTTTTGGCTTCCGCAACGGCGGCACACCAAACATTAAATTCTTTCGATCGGTGGCTGTTTACTTAGAACAATTTTAAATTTTTCTTGTGGCGTCGGCTGTCTTTCTCATCAGCCGGTTAGTGCCTTCGGCTTCTGCAACGGAGGCACACCAAAGATGAACTCCTTCCGACGACCGCCCCTTTACTTAGAAAAATCTTGAACTTTTAGCGTTGGCGGTATTTCTTGTCGGAAGACTTAGTGCTTTTGTCTTCTGCAATGGCGGATGCTCAAACCGCTATCTTCTTCCGGCGGTAGTATTTCCTCATTGGCAGGCTAGTGGTTTTGGCTTCCGCAACGGCGGGCACTCAACCACTTTCTACTTTCGATTGGCCGATGATCTTCTATACTTAGAAAAAATTTCGACTTAATTTTCTTGAGGCGTCGGCAGTCGGAGGTCTTTCTCGTCAGACGCCTAGTCGTTTCTCCATCTGCAACAGTGGACACTCGAACTATTATCTCCTTCCGATTGGTGAACTTACTTTGACCGGCATCGGAAGTCCTTTCTCGTCGGAAGTCTAGTGACTTTGACTTCTGCAACGGCGGACAGACGAACAACTAATTTCTTTCGATAGCCGACAATTTCAACACTTAGCCAAATTTTTTCAAATTTTTCCCTCCAAATATCCTCCGTCGGGCGCACTTCTGCTAGCTCTTCCGCTATAGCAGAAGTCTCTTCCACTAACCCTTCCGCTACGTTGGAAGTCTAAACCACTAAGTGTTTCGACTATCAACACTTAGGTAATTTTTAGGAGTTTGCTGTCATCAAATTTTGATCCTTGCTGGGCAGAAAGCAATCTAGCTTTTGTCACTGCATCTTGGTGGTCCATTCAAGCCCATGCTGCAACATGAGCTATGATACCATGCTGTAACGTCCCCGACCCTCCGACCGATGAAGAGGACGCTACTACACACCAAAACATTTGGGCATCTAGCCCCATGAATGTGTACATTCATTATCATTGTTGAAATGCTGAAATAAAATGCTTGAACTAAAACATGCATACAGGATTATTTATCATACACAGCGGAAGTAACATACATTCATATAAGCATTCAACATGTTCATCATGATCATTAACAGTAATAGGATTGCATAAGTAAAATAGAGAAGATTACTTATCTTTATAAAGAAATCGTTCTGCAACCAGCTATGTCGCTGCAACGTTCCACCCAACCATAGGCTAGCATGCTCTTAGATCTTTCAGCAATGCTACCACCCCCGAGTCGGGCATGACTCCCCAAGGAATAAGGAACTAACAGGCTTACACATCACAAGGAATAACAACACAACAAGGGTACACAGTTCAGCCAAGCCAACACAGTTGGTTTTATCAGGCGAACAGGAGCTGGGGAAAGGCTAATGCTAAGCTGGTGAGCTCACTGAAGAGCTGCAGACACCAACACCAGAACCATCCTAGATTCTAGAACACCCACACACACCCAACACAAGGAAGTCAGCCCCTTCTCTGCAATGCAGTCCCTCAGACCCTGATCTTCCCTCCAGTGCTCCTCAGGGGTTGTGGAGAAGAAATCCAGCTCAATAGCTCTGTCCATGTGGTTCTCGTTCCACCAGGTTTGTCAAGCATCTCAAGCCATCATTCACCAACCCCCAAAAAAAATAGTCCAGGGACCAATCCGATGAATCCACAGCGATCCAACCTTCAATACTTTCGCTGGGAAACTTACACAGATCAGAAAATGATCAAAAGTCACGGCCAACATACACAGTTCAATGTGGATTCACCGGAAGAATCACCCCTGATTCCATCAATTCATGGAAAAGCAATCCCAATAATTTCTACTGCGATCCGAATGGTGAACGAAAACAGTACACAGTCCAATGCGTGGAGGCAAAAATCGGTTCTCTGTGTGGATGGGAGAAAAATGAATTACAAACCGGCAATCAGCATGAGAGAGAGAGGGTGAACCCCCACACAACAGTTGGTAAAACATTTTATTCCCTCGTCCTACATGAGGAAGACGAACGGCCAAGATCTGAGGGAGTGGGAAGAAATGGTTCCCACGTCGTGGAGAGGAGAGCAAGCGTGGTGTGGTAGTGGTCTGCTTTACAGCCAATCGCTTGCTAACAAACGAAAAATTAACCAAGGGAGGTGGTGATACATAGACTTTTTCCTCGCGACTCAATGTTCCACATCCCCCCCCTTTTTCCTTATCCTTAGGAATCATGCCCTTTCTCAATTTAGTTGCTGCGAACATAGCTAGTTGAGTTGTTTAATTAAAAAGCGTGTTTACATGATGCCATAATTAAATATATGCCGCATGTCCCGATATACCATCGGTGACCATTCCTAATAAAAAACACAACATAACCAAATCTATGGTGGGGCCTTGGCCTTTAGCTCCGCACCAATATTATTTACAATATATGTATCCTATTTATTTTAATGCAAGCGGGGATTAAAACTGGGGTATTACACTTGGATTACCTACAATTGCTTCCACTAAGGGTGTTTTTGAAGGTTGTGTGCTAAGTAAACATCATAAAGAAATGTTTGATAAAGGAGAATATTGGCATGCAAAAGAACAAGTGCAATTAATATATGTGGTAAGAGCGATTTCAACCCAAGCATAGGAACTCTGTCCAGCATATACTCTTTCTGCTGAGAGAGCACCCCCAACATGGGCTTTGAGTCCACCAGGGAAAAGGGATCTCCTATAGTCTTCTCTCTCGCATCCCATACCCCATTCTACCCTTAATGCTTAGCCAAATGCTCATTCAGATATCTAAAAGAATCTCACTCAGCCATCACATCCTTGGATCCAACAATACCTTCCCCTCACAACACCCTTTTGGATCAGGAATCCCCTTCACCAATCCACGGTTCCCTTGAGTGATCCATATTTCCAAGTGCTTCCAATGTGCGCATAGGAGGATTCCAACTTGGTGTATGTTTACAAAGGACATCACATTATGATGTTTTCTATTATAGCAGAGCTACAATTTCACTTCTCGGTTATACATATTTTGATTGGGAAAGAAATCATTCAAATAGAGTGTTTATTGCAGTGTACATCTTTCAACTTGGTTTAGGTCTAATTTCATGGTCCAATAAGAACTTAAGAACTCTTTATGTTTCTTATTGTGAATATGAGTACGTGGAATCTAAGGAAGCAACTAAATTAGTAGTTTGGATCCGTCATGTTCTTATAGAGATTGGATTGGTTCATAAGTCTTCCAATAAATTAAGATGTGAAAATCAAAGTGTGATTCAACTTGCATATAATCTAGTATACCACTACAAGACCAAACACAATGACCTTGATACTCATTCCATTTGATATATTGTTTTAGATAGTGTTATTTGTTTGGAGTATTGTCCCACAAAACAACAAATGACATATATCTTCACCAAATCCATGAAAGAGGTGAAGTTTTTGCATATTCGAAATTTGTTGTGATTGCGGGAAGTTGTCATCAAGGGGGAATGTTGGTATAATTCCATATTCCTTCATGTGTGTTCCTTCTCCCTAGTCATAATTAATGGAGAGTGTTGGAGTGTGTAATGTTAATTTTGGAAGTGTAATTGTAACACACCTAAAAATCATAAAAAAAATTGCATGCATTACTTTTACATTTATTAAGCAGAATCCTACGTCTTACTGTTGTTAGTTTTTAATATATTTTTCTTGCCGGTTATGACAGGTTTTCTGAAGCCTACAATGAATAGTTCCTTCTGTAACCTTCAGCCATGTTCACGCAAGTGATGTACTTTGTTTACCTATTCTTCATTGATTTATCTTGTACTTTCAAGGCTTTGTCCCTTAACATAGTTTACACTATGTATGTAAAGACTTGCCCCTAAGTGTGAGAAACTTAGGATTTGTAAACGTAAGGTCCTCCATATAGTGACCCATTAATATTAATAAAATTGAGGGTTTTACATACAATCTGGTTGGCATGACCCTACATGTGTTGGTGTTAATGCATCTCTTTACAGTCCTTGATGTGCGTGAATAAATACTATCTCAAATGATTTTAGCCATGGTTTATAGCTTATAATGCATAACCTACACTATGCATGCAATATGGTTTTAATATGATTATATGGTTAATGTTTTTGTTCTTAGTTCTATGTTATGATTAAAACCTTCCCCTATACCTTATCCTAACCTAGCGCTAAGGTATCAGCATTTATATGTTACCATGGAAAGGGGTATTAGCCAAACTGTAATAGGACATTATTGAACTTTGAAATTTTATTGCTCATTCTTGACTTTACCTGTTCATTCAACCTTTCCTCAAACTTATAATTCAATTGATGCCAGGGAAGATCTAGCAACCTAAACTGATCCTAATCAGCAAAAATTACTAATTAAAATATTCTTCTGCATGTTCAATTCTGCAATTCATATTTTTGCCAATCTGTTTCCACAGCTTAGTTTTCGCAGATTTCCCTTCTGCAATTGCCCTTCGATGACAATCTTTCTACAATGATCCTTCCTCAAATTGTGGATTACAGATTGTGAGATAACATCTTAAATTTTTAAAATTAGTTTTCCCCAATTAACATTCCACAATTAGCTTTCTGCAATGATCCTTTTGTAAATTACGGACTGCAGGTTGTGGTTTCTTTCTGCATTGCAGATTGTATATTACGAAACGTATTTTTAACCTTTTATAAATTATCCCTCTACAATTGACTTTATACAATGTGGATTGCAGATTGCGGAACGTATTTTAACTTGTTGTAAATATCCCTTCGCAATTTACCTTCCATAATGTGGATTGCGGAACGTATTTTTAGCCTTTTAGAATTACCCTCTGCAATTAAATTTCCGCAATGCGGATTGCAGGTTGCGGGTTGCATTTTAATATTTTAACTTTACGATAATTCTCCCACAATTCACCTTCCACAATTGTGGATTTCGTATTGTAGGTGGCTTATAACCTTTCTTGTGGAAATCTATTTTCGCAAAACGTCTTTTTGCACTACTGTGAGTCATCGATCTCTTGCGGCTTTGATCTCACCTGTCAATCTACTATCAATGCAAAATTACACTTCAACTTTGTGGATCCTTAATTGATTAGCTGGAAAAGTTATAATCATTGACCTCCATGACTAATACACCCGTAAATGATTTTAAATTGATCCCAAAGATCCCGATCTGAACAGTCTCACTTTGTACAGGGGTTTATGAGATGAGTTTTTATAAATTATAAATCTATAGAAATTTGCGACTCATAACCTGATAGGGGAATCATCTAGCTTATAGCATTTCAGACTATTAGTTTTATACAGAGGATTAATTGACCGTAATAGTCAATCTAACTGTTTCTTTGCTCTAACTGTAATTTTGTTATAATAACTAGAGAATGGTATTCCTATTTACCTTGATCGTGAATTAACTATATTTGTCCAATAATACATTATGAGAAATAGTATAACATGAATAAATCACAGACAATTGAAAAATTAAAATAAACGTGTGTTGGGATTCAAAATCCACAGTAGAAACAAGAATAACTAGCAATCTTGGACTTGGGTATGGATGCCTGATGTGAGATGCATTAATAATTAAATTTATCATTTACATGTGTATACAAAAGAAATAAATTGATCTAAAATTGATACATTTTAGATTATTGTTTAATGCATGAAACAATTCTACTTATGAATATAACTGCAAAACCAGGGTTTTAAATAACATCCTACACATAAGCATAAACATTCCTTCCTAGAAAGTATAGTTGCAAATTCAAAGTTAAGATACACATTCTACTGTAACTAAAATCAATAAAAAATATAATAAGAACCTAGCACTAACGTTGGGAAAACAAAAGTGGAGAAGCTTCTCCTCCCAACCAACTCCCAAAGTAGCCAAGTTACTTGCTCCGAAATCCCCGAGCCTGTTCGTTGAACCATAAGAGAAAAATCCCCAATGTGCCATCTCTTGCATTTCACATATGTTATTCCCCGTCAAATTCTAACCTCATGTTGCTCATGGACATACTAATATATAGTATTTTTCCTAGGACTTGGTCATTTATGAGCCTCCTCATTTTTAGCACTCACGAGGAGTTGCAACCTGATTTTTGGGGACGATGTCTCCTACATCATGAGTTCTCACTCAATGGTTTCTGCCACTTGTCTTTTTCCTCTTGTGGGTCAGCAAACACTCTTCAATATCTATCTCCACTTTTGTCCTCCTTGACATATTTTATAAAAATATTTTTATTACAAAATTTGTTATTCTTGACTTTTCTGTCAAAAATAATAAAAATAATAAACAAAGTATTTTTTGAGTAGAATTAATAATAATTATTAATTCATGGTGTATTACATACACCTCCCCTTAGAATATAACATTTTCCTTGGTGTTATAACTTTTATTTTCATTCTTCGATCACGTCTTCTTGGAATAAGTCTGGATATGCCTCCCACATATTACTTTCCAGCTCCCAAGTAGCTTATTCCAGACTAAGGTGCTTCCATTGCACCTTGACTTGTCCAATGGTACGGTTCTTAAGTAAAATTTCTCTCCTATCGAGAATGCACTTAGACCCCACTTGGAACTCTCCTTCAAGTTCCATATGGATTACATTCCAACCAATCACATGAGAAACATCATGAACATATATTTTCAATATAGAAATGTGAAACACATTATGCACTTTAATATTGGGTGGTAGGGCGAGCTGGTACGCGACCGACCCTACTTTAGCTAAAATTTCAAATGGCCCGCAATATCTAGGTTCCAATTTTGAATACTTTCCCAGTCTCAAGGAAATTTTCTTAGGATTTACCTTTATATATAGGTGATCACCCACCTGGAACTCTCTAGGGGTTCTTTTTAAATCAGCATAACGTTTCTTCCTGACTTGGGAAACATTCCAATTTTGTTGTACCTGTTTCACAGTTAGTTCCATATCTTTTAATAAATCAGGACCTAACATTAACCTATCAACTGGTATGTTCATGTTGCAGCTGCAACTGTTTTTCCCAAATTTCTTAAATTTTGGGCCCCTCCTCAAGATTTTGCATTTGTATTAATCGTTGGATCCTTTGAGTTTTGGCCGGATTTAATTTTGAATGATTTCGCAGACTGATTTTCAGCTATTTTCAAGGATCGCCTATATTTAGATTTTGTGATTGATTGCAGATGTGTGTTTGGTTTACTAACTGATGATGTCGGATCTTTTTTCCTTTGAGTTCGCGGTTTCAAAAATAGAATTGGTTTTTTACCTCTGCTGGTTTTCTTTTAAAAATCTCTCGAACACCTCAGTTTTATGTTAAATCGGCTATTTTTTGTCCTTTTCCCTGCCACCGTTATGACTCCCAAAGCAGTTTAGCACTTGAAGTCCAAATTGTTCCGACTATCGATTCGTTTGCCTATTTAGCCTCGGACCCGAGGTTTTTTCTCTTCCGCCGTTGCGGATGGGGAAGCCGTTTGTCTTCCGATGTTCAAACCTGACCGACTTCCGATCCAAAGTTTTTTCCACCCGCGTCGTGTGTCTTCAGCTGTCTCTCTTCTGTCGTTGTGACTCTCAAAGTCCTTTAGCTTCCGAAGTATGAAGCCATCTGACTTTCGATTAAGTTTTCTCCCACCACCGCTTGCCCGCCGTATTTACCCCTCCACCGGTGCGATCAGGAAAGTATTTCCGCTTCCGATGTCTAAACCATCCAAATTCCAATTTTTTAAAGTTTCCTGCCCTCCTAGCGCATGCCTGGAGCCTTTACTTTTCCGTCGTTGCGGTCGGAAAAAGCCGTTTGGCTTCCGATGCTGGTTTCCTCCCTTCTTTCGCTATTGGTATTGCTATCACAAGACTGTAGGAGGACAAGGTAGTATGGTCGGCACTTGTAGAATGACGCTGGTGCACCGGGTCATTTTTCTTGTGGATTAGCTGTTCAATTTTAACGTTTAAAATGCCAATCCTATGAATGATGCATTTTGGTTTATTTGCAGGTGGGCTCAAGGGATTGGTCAGACTACCAAGATACGAAGGTGTTGTTGGACATTGTAGCTCAGGTCGAACCGTGGTCAGAAGGCGACGAAGGCAACGGCCCAAAAGAGCTATCAGTTACAAAATAGTTCATGGATGCATAACAGACAACATAGGGGAATATGAAGCGTTGAGGAACTGAAGGGTCAGACGTTTGGGAAGCAGCCCAAGCGGTCTGTAGTGGTAGTTTAAATATTTGAAAGAAGGACTGAGAAAAGGACTTTTTCCCTCAAAAAATTTGTAAACCATTTTGTCTTGTAAGAGGAACTACTTTGTTTTACAATCAGAAACTGCAATTTTTTGCCTGCTGGAGAAAGCGAAATGTGGAATGTATCAACGTGATTAAATGAACAATGTTGAAGGGGAACTATTTCATTTTCAGCTGTGTTTCATTAACTGTGAGAGTGTTTGATTTCCTGAGCCTATGTTCTTGTTGAATGTTCTTCAGTATATTTTGTGATGTTTTCCACTGTGAGTAATAGGTGTTGTTCATAAAACGATTGGCTATCTGGTTGTTTAAATATCTGTAATTGTTCATGTGTTTTGAAAGAAGTATCAGCTATCTGTAACTTTTCATAATGCATGTGCAAAATGTATTACTCACCAATAAATGATAATTCTGCTCCCTAGGGATAGTTTAGGTGGTTAGTTTATTTTCTTGTTGTATGTGATTTGGATGCTTGTGGGCCTTAAGACGAGAGGTAAGAACCTGCGCATCACATTGTGACTACCCCATGCATCTTATCATCTTGCATGTTAATTAGGCACTTGCATTTCATAATTTAAGTCAAAATACAAAAACTCGGTGAACCGAGCCGCAACCGGTAAAGCCTTTGTTTGTTACTTGACCTACGGTAGCCGAACCGTAAACCGGACGGATTCCCTATACCAAACAGTCGACGGGCTAGTTGGGAACGTTGATTGGGGAGAATCCCTTACTGTTGCTGCCTCTGATTTTCGAGGCCTCAACAGTTTTGGCGCTAGAAGGAGGGCCTCCAGTGTATGGCTGGCCGAGAAAACCCGTTTTCCCGAGAATATTCCACCGGTAACAGTTCTAAAAGCAGTCGGTTTCATAATCCAATTCCGGAAGAAAGAGAACATCTATATTCTATTGGCAACGAAATTGTTAATGATTTGAGAAGACACACCAGGGCATATGTAAAGAAGATTGGAGGATTTCCAATCATCCCTGAACTGCCCAGAAGAGAGTATAAAAAGAAGGATCGTCCTGAAGCGGAAGGCTCAGTGTTGGTTGGAGACTGTGAAGAAATTGTAGAGACAGCCTTACAGGAAGTTGACCTACCTTTGAATCAAGAAGGCCCAGGAACCCCTCACAGTTCCCCTGCTCACACTCCCGTTGGTTCACCTCCTCACTCTCCACCCAAACTCATGGCTGGCATAAACGCAAACCAACCACCTAACCCACCAAATCCACCACCTGCATCGAGAGCCAGATCACCATTAAACCTGACACCTCCATTACACGACCTACCCCAAGCCTTTGACAAGATGTTGCCCAAGTTCGACCCAAATGAGAAAATACTAGTAGATGATCATCTGCAAAGTTTCTACTTGGAAATTGAAGGATTGAGGGCTGGAGAGCATGAAGATGTAGTCTGTAGACTGTTTCCACATACCCTTAAAGGAGCTACAGCGTCATGGTACTTTGGGTTTCCTGCTAACTCTATCCCTGATTGGGATACCTTCGAGAGAATTTCCAGAAGTAAGTATGCAACTCAGAAAACTCATGTGGCTCTCATCAAAGGGCTGTGCACGTTGAAGAAAGAAAGAAAGGAAAAGGTGCACAGCTTCACACAAAGGTTTGCAGCCTATCTCAAGAATTTCTCTGAAACGGATAGACCTTCAGACAAAGTTTTGATTGAATATTATACTTCAGCTTTAGGCCCTGATCTAGCCATGTTTGCCAAAGGCAGGGCCAAGCCTACTTTGACGAAGACCTATGAAGAGGCTGAAGTAGTGGAAGCTGAAAGAGAAAGTATTGAAGACTATCCAGAGCAGTCAGGAGAAAAAGGTGCAGGCAGGAAAGCCTTATTGTTTACTAAACCTAAGGAAGAAAAATTGCCAGATTTGGAAAATATGGCCAAAATGATGCAAAAGTTGTCCAACAAAATCATAGACTTGGAGAAAGAGAAGGAAGCACCAAAGTTTTATAATCCATATTATAAGAAAAGAGAGGACAACAATCAGTCTCAACCTCCTCCGCACAATACAGCATCCATAAAGTTAACAGAGATAGGGATGGAGAATTTTTGCACTTTCCACCAACAACCCCACTCTGAAAAGAATTGTCCGCAATGGATAAATTCAATGACGTTGGTCATGAATTAGATGTTGGATTCTAGATTAATAGAAGAAGAAGATGAAGAAAGAAAAGAGAATTCTGCTTCTACTTCTGCGAAAGAATGGGAAGAAGAAACCATGGCTTTATGGAATTTTGTCTCGTTATTTGATGCTGAAGAGGAATAGACTCAGGGGTACTAGGACGTTATGGAAACCAACGTAGCCACAAGGAGCCAAGGGACGGTTAAGGAAGACAATCTTATACTCCCAAAGATTAAGAGGCTGTAGAGAAATGTTAAGAAGAAATTTCAAAATAAATCCTTGGTTGATAAGATTCCAGAATTCACCATTACTAGCCAAAATCCTAGGCAGAATGAGGCGCAGGCCAAGCCAAGAGAATAAAATGCTGATAAACCCCATCCCATTGAGTAGCCGATGGATTATGACATAGTGGAGGATTTAAAAAAGGTAAAAGCAAATGTGCCACTATTCGAAATGTGTAAAGTGCCGCAGCAAAAAGAGAGACTGTTGAAAGCACTTGAAGCATCAGATGAGAAGCTACCTATGGATAATCAACCTCAAGAAGAAGAAGAAATTGGAGAAACCAGCGTTGGAGGTAAGTCTAAAAGCAAAAATCCACTATTCCTCCTCACCTTTGAAATTTTCAATCATAACGTGCACAATTGTCTAGTAGACTCAGGGGCATCAGTTAATGTCATGCCCATATCAGTATGTAAGAAGATAAATGGGCAGCCTAAGCCATCCACGTGGAGGCTGGTTCAGTTGGATAGGACAGATGTTAAGGTAATTGGTGAGATGGAAGACATCTTAGTCCGTCTGGCATCTAATGACAAAGTTTGCCAAGTTATTAACATCGTGGTGGCTGATATACGAGACGCTTACAGTCTTGTCCTGAGCAGAGATTGGTCGGCCAAATTAAATGGATATTTCACCTCAGATTGGTCCCATCTTTGGTTGCCATACAAAGGGAGTCCAAACCAGATTAGGATTCTAAGAGAGCCTCACATGAAGTACAATGTTACGCAGCTAGAGGAGAAGAATGTACTAGTGGATTATGTACTGGGAAACTATTTTATTGAGTTGGAACCAAGGAATTATCAAGCGGAAGAAGCTAGCAACACATCAGAAACTCAGCCTGATCTCCTTCGATTCTCACAGGCTGATGAGATTGACTGTAATATAGTAAGCTTAGCAGTAGGATTAGATTCACCTTCAGTAGTTAGTGATTTTTGGATTTTGTTTTTTGATGGCTCTAAGACATTAGAAGGGTCAGGGGCTGGCTGTGTCCTGATCGACCCACAGAAGAATAAACATTTCCTTTCATGTAGATTAGAGTTTGAGTGTACTAATAATACAGCTGAGTACGAAGCACTAGTGCAGGGACTAAAGAAGGAAATTGAATTAAAGGTAAGTAATTTAAAAAAATTTGGATATTCTGAAATTATTGTGAAACAAATCCGGAATCAGATACATTGTGTTTCCCCTCACTTAAAGGCTTACCAGAATGAGGTATGGGATTTACTTAAATATTTTAATGCATTCAGCATTATTCCAAATCCAAGAATTAAAAATGCAGCTGCTAATCTGTTGGCCACATCCACCGCTAGACTCGTACCCACTAATAATCGGTGTTCTGTCGAACTGCTTTTTAGGCCCTCAGTACCGGATATGATCACCAACTTGCGGGTGTTCGACGATGATCAGCAAATCATAGAATGTTTGACAAATGATGAGGTGTTTAAAGGATCGATCATAGATGATGAAGATCATCAAGCCGAGATGAAATATGACAATTTCATTCCTAAAGGTGTCAGAACGTTAGAAAAATGTTTGATTTAAATGAAAAGTTCAGAAGACCAACCAACGTGAAGACCCACAGCTCATCTCTACAGTTTGAGCTGATAAATTTAGGGACTGAGACGAATCCAAAATTTGTGAATCTCGGCAAGTGTTGTTCACCAGCAGAAAGAGACAAATTCATCAGTCTATTTAAACAATATAAAGATGTTTTCACATGGACGTACGAAGATTTGAAAACATACGACACCAACATCATCAAGCATGTCATCCCCATTAAAGCTGGCGTCAAGCCCTAGCAGCAGCCTTTGAGAAAAATTCATCCGAAGCTGGAACCACTGATTCAGAGTGAAGTGAAGAAATTATTGGATGCTAGAATCATTTTTAAATTTAGACACTCTGAGTGGGTATCAAATCTGGTACCAGTTAGAAAAAAAATCTGGAGAGATCAGATTATGTGTTGATTTCAGAAATCTGAACTGAGCTTCTGATAAAGATAATTACCCGGTGCCACCCATGGAGCAATTGCTCCAAATGGTCTCAGGTTCTGAACTGTTTTCGTTATTGGATGGTTTCTCTGGCTACAATCAAGTATTAGTAGCCGAGGAGGATAGGTTGAAGACAACGTTCAGGACCAAATGGGGAACCTTTGCCTATAGAAGGATGCCTTTTGGGCTTATAAATGCGGGAGCAACATTTCAGAGAGCTATGGACATAGCTTTCCGTGGATTGATCGGTCGCAGCGTGGTATTGTACCTTGACGATATTACGATATTCTCGAAAAAAAGAGGAGAGCACGCCTTTCACTTAAGGCAGATTTTTGAACGCTGTCGGAAGTACGGTATCTCACTCAATCCTACGAAATGTGTGTTCGTTGTCACAGAAGGTAAGTTACTGGGTCACATAGTGTCAAACCAAGGGATCTCCATTGATCCAGAAAGAATTAAGGCTATTGAACAAATCCCCTTGCCACACAATAAAAAAGGGATGCAATCATTCATGGGAACCATAAATTTCATACGAATATTTGTGCCTGACTTCGCTCAGACCGTCAAACCGCTGCAGCAGATGGTGAAGAAAAATGCAAAATTCAAATGGACCAAGATTGAAAAGAATGCTTTCAGCAAAATCAAGAATGTTTTCGCACATGCACCTTCCCTGAAAAGCCCAGATTTCGATAAAGACTTTATTCTGTATACATTTGCATCAGATGATTCACTAGCAGCCGTGCTTACCCAAAAGGAAGAAGGGGGGGATGAATTCCCAATCTCCTTTATGAGTACTGGTCTACAAGGGGCTGAATTGAACTACCCAGCCATTGATAAGCAAGCTTATGCAGTGTTTAAGGCAGTAAAGTAATTCAGGCCTTATATATTAAAGAATCAAACCAAGGTAATAGTCCCCTACCCAGCTGTAAGATCCCTTCTCATACAGAAAGAGTTAGGAGAAAGAAGGGGCAACTAGGTAATAGCTCTTCAAGAGTACGACCTTGAATTCAAGCCAGCCTCTATAGTTAAAGGTCAAGGGTTGTGCAAATTGATGACTAAAAGTGGGAAAAATGAAGAACAAGCCTGGGAGGATGAGGCCGAATTACATGTAATGGATGTATGTCCTTTGTTTACAGCTCCCGAGTCTTGGTGTAGAGACCTTGTACATTACCTCCAGGTAGGGATGTTACCTGAACATTGGAATTCCAAGCAAAGAAGAGCGCTACGTCTTAAATCAGCATCTTATCAAATTGTGGAAGGAATATTATTTAGAAAAAATTATGACGGGGTTCTTCTCAGATGCCTAGAAAAGGAAGATGCGAAGAAAGTAATGACAGAGTTGCATGATGGTCCTACTGGGGGACATTATTCAGGAGACACTATAGCCCACAAGATCCTAAGGGTGGGTTAATATTGGCCTACGCTTTTCAAAGACGCACACGCATATGTCAGGAAATGTGATATTTGCCAAAGGTGTGGTGGGAGACAACCTAAAGCAGCAGCACCCCTAAATCCTGTGATGATCACGGAACCATTCAAGCAATGGGGGCTAGATATAATTGGAGAAATAAAGCCGAATTCCTCTCTGTAGCACAAGCTCATTCTAACCGCCACTGATTATTTCACCCGCTGGGTCAAAGCTATCCCGCTGCGCAAGATAAATGAAGATGAAGTCATCAGCTTCTTACAAGATCATATCATGACCAGGTTTGGAGTTCCAGTTTCGTTAGTATTTGATAATGCTAAATACTTTTCATCAATTAAATTGACTGCATTTTCTCATGATAAAGGGATAAAATTGCATTATTCTGCTAATTATTATCCACAAGGAAATGGCCTGGCTGAATCCTCTAACAAAAATTTGATTAGAATTTTGAAGAAGACTGTAGTAGAAAACCAGAGGAGTTGGCACTCAGCATTACCAAATGCCCTTTGGGCCGATAGAGTCACCCCCAAGTCTGCAATTGGAGTGTCTCCATATACCCTTGTCTATGGTAAGGAAGCCATCCTGCCTCCCAATATCATGTTACCATCTTCCATACTAGCTCAAGAGTCTAGAGGTCGGATGATGAAGTTTTGCAAATAAGAATATACAATCTCCTAAAAGCAGAAGAGGCTAGATCTAAAGCCAAAGAACGCTTTAAGCAACAACAAGAGTCAGTTAAGAGATGGTTTAACAAGCATAAAGCTGGGACAAAAGACTTTGAAGTAGGAGACTTAGTCCTCAAATGGGACCACCCCCATGATGAGAAAGGAAAGCATACCAAATTCCAGCAGTTGTGGGTAGGTCCTTTTCAGATTGCAGCCAAGCTTGGTCCTTCTACTTACAAGTTGCAAGATCTACAGGGGTGGGAGGAGAACCTACCAGTAAATGGTTTGGTTCTCAAACCTTATTTTTCCTAAGTTTGTTGATTTCTTATGTCTTGTATATAAATAATTCATTTGGCTGTCTTTTGAATCATGTTTTCAATTTGCTTTAGTTTGAGGTTGCTTGTTTTCAATAAAGGGGACGAACCCGTGGTTGCATGGGGAACATCAAATTTTTGGGAGTGATAAACAATTTAGTGATCAGACTGTGGGTTGCTATTTGTATAAAAGAATTTCTTCTAGTTTAGTCGTTTTCTCGAATAGTTCTATTTGCATTGAAGTCCTGCTTAATCCCTATGAAATAAACCGGATTCAAAAAGGTCTGGAATACTATGTTGGGGCTCCATCCACGTCACACTTAAAATGTTCTAAGGAGCGATAGCAGAGGACCCAAGGAAAGGGGCAAGGTGAACAGTATATTAATATAAATGATCCCATGCCAAGAAAAGAATGCCAAAAGGCAACTAAAGAGTCAAAAAAATCCTATGAAAGCATCATAAATCAAAGTAGGTGCTGAATCATAAGTACTAAATTGCTGAAAGATCCTCTCCGTCCGTGAGCTGAAACTTGAAGCACGCCACTCACACAAAAGGACACTATGGGATAGAGGATCCTGAATTAAAATTTAGTAAGAAAGGCATGCAAGAGGATTCATACAAAAAGGGACAAAATTCCAAAAGCACAAAAAAGTGCTAAAAAGGCATGGGAATGAGGAACAAATGAATATTTATGTTTATCATATGGTATAATCCTGTGGTGTCCAAAGCTATCAGTTACTTGAAGACAAGAATAATAATGAAATTCATCCTCTGGCCTCAACAGAGTCATCTGGACTTGAAAATATTGGTTTCCACTCTCCTAAATTGGATAATTATCAATGATTGAAGATACACACTTCCGACATTCGAGAAATCCAGTTAGCTGGAAGAATTCAATGGGATGCACTTGTTGTTAAATAGTCGGTCACTCAAAGATTAATCGCCCAGAGATCTAGGTTCACCAGGTAATTGCCAATTGTTGCAGTTGCAACTGTTTTTCCCAAATTTATTAAATTTTGGGCCCCTCCTCAAGATTTTGCATTTGTATTAATCGTTGGATCCTTTGAGTTTTGGCCGGTTTTAATTTTGAATGATTTCGTAGACTAATTTTCAGCTATTTTCAAGGATCGCCTATATTTGGATTTTGTGATTGATCGCAGATGTGTGTTTGGTTTACTAACTGATGATGTCGGATCTTTTGTCCTTCGAGTCCGCGGTTTCGGAAATAGAATTGGTTTTTAACCTCTACTGATTTTCTTTTAAAAATATCTCGGACACCTCAGTTTTCTGTTAAATCGGCTGTTTTTTGTCCTTTTCCCTGCCACCGTTGCGGCTCCCAAAGCAGTTTAGCACCCGAAGTCCAAATTGTTTCGACTGCCGATTCATTTGCCTGTTTAGCCTCAGACCCGAGGCTATTTCTCTTCCACCGTTGCGGATGGGGAAGCCGTTTGTCTTCCGATGTTCAAACCTGGCCGAATTTCGATCCAAAGTTTTTTCCACCCGCGTCGCGTGTCTTCAGCTGTCTCTCTTCCACCATTGCAACTCTCAAAGTCCTTTAGCTGCCGAAGTATGAAACCATCCGACTTCTGATTGAGTTTCCTCCCACCGCCGCTTGCCCGCCGTCTTTACCCCTCCGTCGTTGCGACCGGGAAAGTCTTTCCACTTCTGATGTCTAAACCATCCAACTTCCGATTTTTTAAAGTTTCCCGCCCTCCCGGCGCATGCCTGGAGCCTTTACTTTTCCGCCGTTGCGGCTGGAAAAAGCCGTTTGGCTTTCGATGCTGGTTTCCTCCCTTCTTTCACTGTTGGTTTTGCTATCACAAGACTGTAGGAGGACAAGGTAGTATGGTTGGCACTTGTAGAATGACGGTGGTGCACCGGGTTGTTTTTCTTGTGGATTAGCTGTTCAATTTTAACGTTTAAAACGCCAACCCTATGAATGATGCATTTTGGTTTATTTGCAGGTGGGCTCAAGGGATTGGTTAGACTACCAAGATACGAAGGTGTTGTTGGACATTGTAGCTCAGGTTGAACTGTGGTCAGAAGGCGATGAAGGCAACGGCCCAAAAGAGCTATCAGTTACGAAATAGTTCATGGATGCATAACATACAACATAGGGGAATATGAAGCATTGAGGAACTGAAGGGTCAGACATTTGGGAAGCAGCCCAAGCGGTCTGTAGTGGTAGTTTAAATATTTGAAAGAAGGACTGAGAAAGGAATTTTTCCCTTGAAAAATTTGTAAACCATTTTGGCTTGTAAGAGGAACTACTTCGTTTTACAATCAAAAACTGCAATTTTTTGCTTGCTGGAGAAAGCGAAATGTGGAATGTATCAACGTGATTAAATGAACAATGTTGAAGGGGAACTATTTCATTTTTAGCTGTGTTTCATTAACTATGAGAGTGTTTGATTTCCTGAACCTATGTTCTTGTTGAATGTTCTTCAGTATATTTTGTGATGTTTTCTACTGTGAGTAATAGGTGTNATTGTTCATGTGTTTTGAAAGAAGTATCAGCTATCTGTAACTTTTCATAATGCATGTGCAAAATGTATTACTCACCAATAAATGATAATTCTGCTCCCTACGGATAGCTTAGGTAGTTAGTTTTTTTTCTTGTTGTATGTGATTTGGATGCTTGTGGGCCTTAAGACGAGAGGTAAAAACCTGCTCATCACATTGTGACTGCCCCATGCATCTTATCATCCTGCATGTTAATTAGGCACTTGCATTTCATAATTTAAGTCAAAATACAAAAACTCGGTGGACCAGGCCGCAACCGGTAAAGCCTTTGTTTGTTACTTGACCTACGGTAGTCGGACCATAAACCAGATGGATTCCCTATACCAAACAGTCGATGGGCTAGTTGGGAACGTTGATTGGGGAGAATCCCTTACTGTTGCTGCCTGCGATTTTCGGGGCCTCAACAGTTCCATGAGATTGGAGTATTACACTAATGCCCATATAATATTTCAAATGGACTCATACCTGCAGAAAATTAAAAATTATTATTATATCCAAATTATACTAAGTGTATGTAATCTTCCCATTTACTTGGTTTGTCTATGACATACATCCTTAGCATTTCCTCTAAGACTTGATTCACTTTTTCATTCTACCAATCCGTTTGTGGATGATATCCAGTACTAAAATTTAACTGTGTCCAAACCTTTGAACAAGGCTTTCCAGAAGTTACGTGTAAATTTTGCATCTCTATCCGAGACTATTACTTTTGGTACACCATGTAGCCTGAATATCTCTTTCATGAAAATATTTGCAATGTTAATAGCTTTATAGGTAGATTTAACAGGAATAAAATGAGCAGCCTTACTTAATTTATCAATTACAACCATGATGGAATCATGTTGTCTTAAATTCTTTGGTACGTCGGTGATGAAGTCCATGCTATTTGTTTCCCACTTCCATTTTGGAATGGGTAGTGTTTGCAATAATCCTGTTGGATGTTGATGTTCTACCTTAAATTGCTAACATTCAAGACAACGATCTAGGTATGCTGCCACTTCTTTCTTCATGTTTCTCCAAAAGAAATCTTTTCTTATCATAGTGAACATTTTCTAGTATCCAAGATGCCCTGAATACGGTCTTTTATGTAGCTCATCCATGACTGTAAGTTTAATTTCTATTATGTTTGGTATGTACAGTCTTTTTTTATGCAGCAACAGTCCTTGTTTGTTTAGGTGGAAACTTGTTTTTACTTAGTTTTGTTTATTTTTAGCAGTCTTTTCCTTTAAAATATGATACTCCTTATCAGAATTTTCAACATTTAAAATCTGATTTTCTAGATCAGATTCATAGCAGCTGCTTGCAAATAGTAAATTTCGATGACGACTTAGAGCATATACCACTCTATTTTCCTTTCCTTTTATATGTTTGATTTCAAAATCATATTCTCTTAAAAAGGACAACCATCTCACCTGTATTACATTCAAATTTTGTTGGTCAAATAAATATTTAATACTTATGTGATCTGACATAAGAAAAATTTCCTTTCGATTATGTCACCACATTTTTAAGGCATGAATTATAATAGCAAGTTCTAAATCATGTGTTGCATAGTTTTTCACATGTTCTTTTAATTTCCTGGATTCATATGCCACAACATAATTTTCTTGTAATAAAACTCTGCCTAGCCCTTGATTGCAAGCGTTGATACATACGACAAAATCCTTGACTGGATCGATAATCTTTAAGATCGGGATGGTAGTTAATAGGTGTTTTAGTTTTTTAAATCTTTCCATGCATTTTTCAGTCCATTCGAACTTTTTACCTTTCTTTTGTAAAGAATTTATGGGGTAGGAAATATTAGAGAATCCTTCTATGAATTTCCGGTAGTATCTGGTAATCCCCATAAATGATCTGATGTCAGATACGTTCTTAGGAACTGACCATTCTATGATGGCATCTATTTTGTCTGGATTGACTGAGATTCCATCCTTTGACACTACGTGTCCAAGGTACTGAATATTATCTTTAAATAAATCATATTTACTGAATTTTGTGTAAAGTTGTTCTATTTGTACTTGCAAAACTATCCTTAAATGTTCTTCATGTTCTTGTTTTTTTTAGAGTAGATTAGTATGCCATCGCTGGAGACAACCACAAACTTATCTAGGTAGTTTCTTAAGATGTTATTCATTAAACACATAAATGCAACATGTGCGTTTGTCAACCCAAAAGGCATTACAACAAACTCATAATGTCCATAGCAGGTCCTGAATGTTGTTATAAAGATATCCTCATCTTTTATTCGTACTTGATGATAACCAAACCTTAAGTCTATCTTTGAAAATATTGTTGCTCTATGGAATTGATTGAATAGATCATCTATCCGAGGAAGTGGGTATCATTTCTTAATAGTCATCTTATTTAACTGTTGATAAACTATACATAATCTTAATAGCCCGTCCTTTTTTACCAACAAGACCGATGCTCCCTAGGGAGAGACACTAGGTCAAATGTAATTTTTGTTGATTAGTTCTTGCAGTTGTGATTTCAGCTCTGTGAGTTCTATTTTTTTCATTAGATATGGATATTTTGATGCTGGTACCGCTCTGGGTATCAGATCAATCGTGAAGTCAATGTCTCTTTTCGGAGGAAGTCCAGGGACTTCTTCTGGAAAGATGTCTTCAAACTCTTTCAAGACTGGTATGTCTTCTAGTTCAAGTTTTTTATCATTTTAACTACCATTCATTATATAGACAACAAACACTTTACATCCTTTTCTTACTGATCTTTTCATTTGTAATGCATATATATCTCTGATGGTCACCTTCCTAGGGATCCCTCTTACTTTTATATTGTTTTCATTATCACCAGTACATGTAAAGGTTTTATCAAAATAGTTTAACACAACTTTATGTTCCTCTGGCCAATACATTCCTATTAATAAATCATAGGATCCTAAAGGAAGAATATTTACATTAACATGTGTAAGGAAATCATTCATAATCAATTTACAATTTCTAACAAGACTAGTAACTTTATGTTTTGTACTTGTGGCTAATTGCATTAGCCATGACTTGGCAAACTTTTCAGGTACCAATTTGCATAATTCCACTATTATAGGTTATATATAGCTCAAGCTTGCATCTGGATCAATTAAAATAGAGATATGTTTATTGTTTATCATACCTTCAATTTCAACCATAGAAGCCTGGTGGTCTGCTTGTTGATTTTCCAATGCATCGTGGATTCTGGGCATGCTCCTTGCCATGTCCCCAACTGTGACTCCTTCTTGGATAGAATGAACATTAGAAATCTTTTTTATTACTAGAAAATATTTAAAGGAGTGTGCCCTTCCACACTCCTAACATTTCAAGGGCTATTTTTGTGCTGGATTGTTATTAAGGATAGTTGAAGGTTCTTTAACTGCAGAATTTTGGGGTTTAAAGCCTTGGTAGTTATTACCCTGATATACCCTATAGTTATTTCCTGTGTTTTTAAGGAACTTATTCTGCTTCTTTCTGGGATCAAAATTATTTGGCCCTTTATTCTTCCAAGCCAGTATACTTTCCCATTTATTCTTGTTTTGGTCATAACAGAAGTTTCCCTTCCTCGTCGCTTCCTCTAGCATCTTCAGATTGTCATACTCAATATGTTCTTTGAACATGATGGGAAAATAGCTGAGGAACCGCTATATTTTAGGTTTCTCATCAATTATATAAGGAACATAACGAAACAGACTTAAAAACTTACTACAAAGTTCTTTAGTCATCATTGCTGCTAGCCTTAGTTCATAAAATTATTTTTCCTTTTCTTCATAATATTGTTCTGATAAGTAATTTCTTTTAAAGAGTTTTTTAAATGTTTTCCAAGTTAAATATCTCTCTTTTATCCCTTTAACCCTCTTTATGTATTGCCACCATATAACTGCTTTTCTAGTCGTATTATAGATGACCATTTTAACCTTTAATTCATCAGTGTAGTTGTATATCTAAAAATATTTTTTTCATTCCGAACAACTAGGCTTATACCTCTTCTCCCTTCTCAATTTCCCCATTAAACATGGGTGGTTTCATTTTCTTAAACTCCCCAAATATCTCCTCATACAGACTATATTTATTCAATTATTTTTGTTATCGTCATTGCTTTCGCTTGACTCTTGTTGTTTTCTGTGATGTTTAACTAACTCTTCATTGAAAGTTTCAGGTTTATGGCTAGAAAATTCCATCTTTCTGCCCTTATGCTTGTAAGGTGATTTTTTAAGTATTTTTTGTTAAGACTCCTTATTTTTTTCTTTTTCATTGTTATGGATCTTAGCTAACATAATAATATTTAGTTCTTCTCGAGCCTTCAGAATTCTCTCATTATCTTCTTTAACTTTTCTTATTTCGGACCTTAACTCTTTGACAGTTCTTCGTAATTCATATTTATTATCTTGATTTTTGTTTAAGTCTACCCAAATTTCCCCATCCCTTAAGTTTCCCTCTTCACAATTTAAAAGATTTTCTGGCTGATGTTCCTGTTCTGCACACATCTCAGCATCTGCCATGTTTCCTGCAAAATATAGTTACTCTTCTCTTTTTTTTTTGTAAGAGAATTTAACCAAAATAAAATAGAAGTTAGTTTTCTATTTTCTATAACAGTTCTAGTGTTGAGACGATTCAGGCCTAGTGTTGTAACCATGATCTAATACGATTATGTAACACACCTAAAAATCGTAAATAATTTTGTTTTTACATGCATTACTTTTACATTTACTTAGCAGAATCCTACATCTTACTACTGCTAGTTTTAAATATATTTTTCTTGTTGGTTATGACAGGTTTTACGAAGCCTACGATGGATATTTCCTTTCGGAACCTTGATCCATGTTCACGCTAGTGATGTACTATGTTTACCTATTCTTTATTGATTTATCTTCTAATTTCAAGGCTTTATCCCTTAACATAGTTTACACTATGTATGTAAAGACCTTCCCCTAAGCACAAGAGGTTTAGGATTTGTAAACGTAAGGTCCTCCATACGGTGACCCCTTAATATTAATAAAAGTGAGGTTTTTACATACAATATGGTTTGCATTACCCTGTATGTGTTGGTGTTAATGCATCTCTTTACAGTCCTTGATGTGCATGAATAAATATTATCTAAAATGATTCTAGCCATGGTTTATAACTTATAATGCATAACCTACACTATGCATGCAATATGGTTTTAATATGCTTATATGGTTAATTTTTTTGTTCCTAGTTATATGTTATGATTAAAACCTTCCCCAGTACCTTATCCCAACCTAGCACTAAGGTATAATCATTTGTAAAGACCACATGTTATACTTTACCGTGAAAATGGGTATTATCCAAACTGTAACAGGAGTTTATTGAACTTGAGATTTTATTGCTCATTTTTTACTTTAGTTGTTCATTCAAACTTTCCTCAAACTTAGAATTCAGTTGATTTCAAGGAAGAGCTAGCAACCAAAACTGATCCTAATCAGCATAAATTACTGATTAAAATATTCTTTCGCATGTTCAATTTCGCAATTCATATTTTCGCCAATCTATTTCCGCAGCTTAGTTTTTGCAGATTTCCTTCCGAAGTGACCCTTCCACAATGATCTTTCCACAAATTATGGATTATAGATTGCGGGATTACATTTTAACTTTTTAAAATTATCTTTCCATAATTAACCTTCCACAATTAGCTTTCTGCAATGATCCTTCTGCAAATTGTGGATTGTGGGTTGTGGCTTCTTTCCGCATTGCGGATTGTGGAATGTATTTTTAACCTTTTATAAATTATCTCTCCGCAATTGACCTTCCATAATGCAAATTCCGGAACGTATTTTAACTTGTTGTAAATATACCTCCGCAATTTACCTTCCCCAAAGCGGATTGCTAATTGCAGAACGTATTTTTAGCCTTTTAGAATTAACCTCCGCAATTAACTTTATGCAATGCGTATTGCATTTTAATCTTTTTAACTTTACGATAATTCTCCCGCAATTCACCTTCCACAACTATCGAATGCAGATTGCGGGTGGCTTATAACCTTTCTTGTGGAAATGTGTTTCCGCAAAACGTCTTTTCGCACTCTTGTGAGTCGTCGATCTCTTGTAGCTTTGATCTCATCTGTCAATCTGCTATTAGTGTGGAATTACACTTTAACTTTGCAGATCCTTAATTGATTAGTTGAAAAAGTTATAATCATTGACCTCTAGTGCTAAAATATCCATAAATGAGTTTAAATTTATCCCGATCTGAACAGTCTCGATTTGTACAAGGGTTTATGAGATGAATTTTAATAAATTATAAATCTGTAGAAATTTGTGACTCATAACATGATAGGGGAATCGTCCAATTTATAGAATTTCATACTATTAGTTTTATATAGAGGATTAATTGACCATAATACTTGATCTAACTGTTTCTTTGCTCTGACTGTAATTTTGTTATAATAACTAGAGAATGGTATCCCTATTTACCTTAATCATGAATTAACTAGATCTGTTCTATAATACATTATGAGAAATAATATAACAGGAATAAATTACAAATAATTGAAGAATTAAAATAAATGTGTGTTGGGATTCAAAATCCATAGTAGAAACAAGAATAGCCAACAATCTTGGACTCCGGTATGGATGCCCAATCTGAGATGTATTAATAGTTAAATTTAGCATTTTACAGGTGTAGACGGAAGACATAAATCGATCTAAAATTGATACATACTAGATTACTGTTCAATGCATGAAACATTTCTACTTATGAATATAACTGCAAAACCAGGGTTCTAAATAACATCCTACACAGAAGCATAAACTTTCCTGCCTAGAAAGTATAGTTGCAAATTTAAATTTAAGATACACATTCTATTGTAACTAAAATCAATAAACAATAGAATAAGAACCTGGCACCAACACCGGGAAAACAAAAGTGGAGAAGTTGCTCCTCCCAACCAACTCCCAGAGCAGTCAAGTTACTTGCTCTGGAACCCCTGAGCTTATTCGTTGAACCACAAGAGAAAAATCCTCAATGTGTCATCTCTTACATTTCACAGATGTTAATCCCATCCAATTCTAGCCTCCTATTGCTTATGGACGTACTAATATATAGTATTTTTCCTAGGACATGGTCATTTATCAGCCTCCTTCTCTTTAGCACTCAATAGGAGTTGTGACCTGAGTTTTGGGTATGATGCCTCCTGCATATTGAGTTCTCACTCAGTGGTTTCTGCCACTTGTATTTTTCATCTTGTGGGTCAGCAAACACTCTTCAACAACTATCTCCACTTTTTTCTCCCTTGGCATATTTTATATAAAAAAAATTATTACAAAATGTTTTATTCTTGACTTTTCTATCAAAAATAATAAAATAATAAATAAAGTATTTTTCTAGCATAATTAATAATTATTATTAATTCAGGGGTATTACAGTAATGATGTCTAGTGTGTTGTCGTACAATATTATGATGTATTATCTAGAAAACAAAGACATAATTATTTCTATCTTATGTGAAAAGAGTTATGACACATGCATCATGGAGTAATATTATCCTACTATATTGTGAAACATTGTAAAGTTGTGATAAGCATATGTGGGTGGTGCTCAAGTGTAAGAGTGGAGAATTATGAAGAATAAAGAAGATAATACCTTCTCGTGGATGTCTCCCCATTTGGTATTTTACCACGTATATCCATTGTACTATCTCTTTTTCTCTTGTCTCGCTCTTACTATTTGATTATTTGGTTCTTGTATGGATAGGAGGCTAGACTAGTTGATTATTGGTATTGATTTATATGTTAGTGAATGTATTGTTGTATGTTTATGCATATTTCTCAATATTCTAACATAGATGACCAACACGTTATGGACAAAAGTAAAGGGACGCTACTCCAAATGAATAGAAAAAGGAACAAGACTAAGTCACTTATCTTTTTTTCAAATTTTAACAAAATAATTGTTTACAGTGAACTTGATAATATATACATTTGATCTCATACTATTCATTTTGATTTCATGAATACATCAAAAATTCAAAATTTGATGCCATCAATAAATTTGTTCTTTACAATGCAAAGACAACACAACCATTAGTCACATTGTATGAAAAGAAGAGAAGTAAATGTGACAATGACATGAAAAAGTTCAAATGGTTGAATGGTAGAAGCATGCCTTATCTTGACCATTTAAAAAAATATGTAAGCAATTTGTCCCGACAATTGGGTAGCTAACCAAATTAGAGAGAAATATGGCATATTAGATTTTTACCTACGTGGTTAAGAGGATGAACTAAATATAGGAATCAGGTGAAACAACTCTATAATAAATATGTGTACATTGTACACTTTAAAATGCAAGTTTGAATTATAAAATGTATTATGTTTTTTGTAATGCTAGAGGTAGTAGGCATATGATACCAACCTTTATATTTATTGTGATAACTACATTTGTTCTCATCTATGTGGGCATATAGACATCAGTTTTACATTAAGGATGTTGATCATGGATGTGTCACACTTTACAATGGAGTGGAGGTAGAGTGCAACCAATATTGGAGTGCTAGCCACCATGATTAGAACCTAATACAAGGAAAATTAGATTATGTTGCAAAAATACAATAGATTGTGTAAGTGACATTCTCATATTTTGTAACGCACCCAACAAATGCACTAATATTAATAATATATATATATATATTACTAAAATGTTATATGCAAAATGATTATATGCATTATTATAACAAATGCACAACAATGCATAACAAATGCATAATAGGCTAAGTATTTAGTGGAAGCATATAATGTTATATGAGACATATAATAAAAAATATTATATTTTAATGTATACTTGCAGAACAATATGTATTTCCATCTGGCACATAAATATGCACCATTTTTAATACACATAATATATTTTCTACTAATATACAATATACTGGCACAAAATAAACTATGCCTTGGAAGGCAACATTTTCAACTTTTCCTTATAAATTCTTTCTTGAGCACTACACAATAAACATTATGTTGAGAACTATGCAGTAAAACTATGCAATAAGCACTAACTTGGGAGCTGTGCAGTAAGAATAGAGTTGCGCAGTAAGAATTGTGCAATAAGTACTACATAGTAAACACTAACTTAAGAACTGTGCAGTAAGTACTATGTAGTAAACACTAACTTAAGAACTACAAAGTATGTTTCACAAAAATGGAACTAAATCAATTATAGTTACATATATAGACATTCCTCAAGTCATGTTATTTCAATTTTCTTATGACAAGGAAAAACAATATAACCCATGGTAATTTGCATGCAACCCATACGATTCCAATTCTTGAAAAATAAAAACAAATTCCACTTATTATTAGACCATGGTGTTTGTCAAATGACAAACATTTTCAACCTATGGTTAATTAATGCAAAATACCCACCAAGGCATACTGCCCAAATTCATCATGTGGTTTTCAAAAACAAAATATCATTCCAAGCAAGGAACAATAAACAAGGCTGAAATTGAACTTCAACTTCAACATTTAAACTTCTTTGAAATAGAAAATTTGACAAACATTTTCAACCTATGGTTAATTAATGCAAAATACCCACCAAGGCATACTGCCCAAATTCATCATGTGGTTTTCAAAAACAAAATATCATTCCAAGCAAGGAACAATAAACAAGGCTGAAATTGAACTTCAACTTCAACATTTAAACTTCTTTGAAATAGAAAATCCATTTTATGGTTTTAAATACAAAATACCATCAATGCAAGGCACTACAAACAAGCCTAAACACATGGTAATTGTTCACAATTTACCTATTAAAAAAATAGGTCAATCCCATCTTCAACATAAATATTTAAACTTCTTTGAATATATGGAAAATAAGGGTTTAAACTTTGCAACATATTTTAACAAATATTATGTTTACAACCCAGTATACTAGCAGTTTCTATAGGAAATTGCAATAATAAATAAATATTGTCAAATAAGCATCCAAGTTATAGAAAAATAATAAAAATGAAAAGAATTGCAACTTATTTGTCCATTCATATAATTATTTTCTCCAATTATAAATTTTAACAAACATGCCGCAGAATTAAACTTGTACCTATTCCATATTCAAGAATTCAACCAAGCAATACATAGACTCGTTCTTTAAATCCAATTTCAGAAATTAAAATAGGAAACCATACAATGTTTTACCATTCATCAATGAAATAATATGGAGAAATTAAACACCATTTCTGTGAATAAAAACTTAACTGCAAAAACTTGAATTGGGTAACTAGCTGTGTGAAGCATGCTCCGCCCAACCGTAGGCAATTTTTCTCATTACTCTCTCAATAAAGCACCAACCCCGATCTGAGACTCATGCATTCACCTGTAAGACATCTCAATAGTCCCATAATTTCTGAATTTCACACTTTGGAAAACAAGAAGTTGGCTTAACTCCAATTTCATTCCACATATTGCATTTCACTTCCTTAGTTTCATTCTGATAGCACGATAGTGAGATACATCATTGCCTTCAATGCTAAGAAATCCACCAAGTTAGTGTTATTGTTTTATCAATTTTTCTTAGATGATATCTTAAAACAATTTGCCACTAGAAGATCACTGAAAGAACAACATGCAAAAAAACATAAGAACACAAGAACACAGAGATTTTCCCCGGGGAAACCACAAGGGAGAAAACCCCGCAAAACTTCCTCGGTATAGAACTCAACTAGTGCAATGTAAGACCCATATAACGATTGCTTCCTTCTACTTGGTGCACTACTACTTCTCTCTCTTGCTAAAACCAAATTGAGTGAGTGAGTACAAATGAAGGGGAGAACCTCCCTATTTATATTATTCTGTTGACTTGACTTCTAACTTGGTGGGGCCGACTTCACTAGCTGTCAGGGCCGACTTGTCCAACTGGACATTACAAATAGCATTTATTATATTGACACTTGGGTACTAATGACCCGACTTACAATAGGAGGTTTATGTTGCATCCTTCAATGACTCTAACAATACCAAACTCATCTCCAATAGGAGGAATACAAGATAACTAGAATATCTTCCAAAGTTACATTACTTTAACTCTCCCTCTTAAATAGGAAGGTATTCAACTATTAGAAACAACTGCTACTATTACAACTATACAACTAACTGGTGAGACTCTATATGTCATAGGAAGTTTTGGTACAACATCATACATCTTCATCATCAATCTCAACTAGACCTTCTTCTACAAACATCTTTTATTCAATCTTCTTCTTGTCATATGCTGGAACATCTCTTACAACATCAGCATGTGAATGATGAATCATCTTTCGGATCATCATCCTTCGCTTCATATTTTGAGCTATCTTCTGTATCATCATTATCTGAGCTGTCATCATCTGCAGTTTCAGTACGTGAATACTGAACCATCACCATCTGCATCTTCAGTACGTGAATACTGAACCATCATCATCTGTAATTTTAGTATGTGAATACTGAAACATCATCATCTGCATCAATAGTATGTGAATAATAAAACAATCAACACATCATTAGCATATTAGTGCTAACGGTCAAGAAATACTAGATCATCATAAACATCAACATCGGTATAGATATACTGAGGCTATCACAACAACAGCTCAGCATCAATCAATCATCTATCAAGCATCTCAATAAGTATCAGTATAAACAATACTGAAATTAACATCAATATAGAAGTACTAAAGCATACATCTCAATCAGTCATTTGAATCAATCATCTCAATAATCAGCATATCAATGCTAAACCAATCATCTCAGCAGTCATCAGTATAACAATACTAAATTACACATTTCAACATATCAATGCTGAACCAATCATCTCATTAGCCACCAGTATAACAATACTGAGCTAAACAGTCACCAGTATAATAATACTGAACTAGACATCTCAATAATCAACAGCCATCAGTATAACTATACTGAGATAACATCTCCTCATCTCATCAGTCAACAGTATATCAGTAATGAAACAACCATCCTACCCTCTAACTATCTCGGAGCAGCATCACAGTGAGTTCTCTGGTAGATCCACCCCGGCATTGTTTCTAACTTACTAACTCTTTCGAGCCAAAAATCCTAGTTAGACAAATGGATCTTCCTGGGGACCAACAAGCCTTCTCCTGATTTACAAACCCACTTGGGTTAAAATGATCTAGTCAGACATACTAATCCCCCTAGGATCAACAGGCCTCATCTGAATAACCCTTTCAGGCCAAACTATCCTAGTCATACTTACCCTACTCTAGACTGAGCTACTCATCACTGCATCCTTCTTCCATCTACTGTCACTCCCTAAGTTCGAGAGAGGTCCTTCCAGACTAAACCAAGCTTGTCTCGAAAGTATTCAAACTTTACACAAGTCAGAGGCTTGGTCAATAAATCTGCCACTTGTTCCTCTGTAGGAACATACTTGAGCTTTATAGCTCCTTTCTAAACCATGTCTCTGATGAAGTGATATCTTGCTTCAATGTGTTTTGACTTATCATGAAACACTGGATTTTTTGTCATCTTGATACAACTCTGATTATCACAATGGATATCAATAACATCTATCTCTTCATCAAATAAACTTGGCGACATCTTTCGAAGCCATACTGCTTTACTACAAGTTGAATAAGTAGCAATGTATTCTGCTTCTGCTATGCTAAGTGCAATAATGGTCTACTTTCCGTTGAACCAAGAGATCATGTATGATCCCAAACTAAAACATCCACCTGAGGTGCTATTTCTGTCTTTAGTATTTCCTGCCCAATCTGAGTCTGTGAACCCGTGTAAACTGATCTCACTGTCTGAGGTATATCTAAACCCATAATCTAAAGTTCCATTTATATACCTCATCACATGTTTTGCTCCTATCAAGTGAATGTGCTTGGGATTCACCATGTACTGACTTGGTGTGTTTACAGCAAAACATATATCAGGTCTTGTATTGGTTAAGTACATTAGTGAACCAATAATCTGTTTGTACATAGTAGCATCTACAACTTCCGATGTATCATCATTTAGTAACTTCAAGTTTGTTTTCATCGGAGTAGTCATGGCCTTACAATCTAGCATTCCAAACATTTTCAATATTTCTACCGTATGTTTTCCTTGGTTTAGGAAGATCTCATCTGGGGATTGCCAAACTTCAAGACCTAGAAAGTAGTGCATCATTCCAAGGTCCTTCATCTCAAATTCTATAGTCATCTTCTTCTTGCATTCATTGATGAGTTTGTCTTCTGTCTTGATGAAGCCTAAACTCATCAGGAATCCATCAATTCTTCCGTACCATGTTCTAGGTGCTTGTTTTATCCCATACAATGCTTTCTTGAGTCTGCATACATAAGCTTCTCGATCATCAGTCTCGAAACAGTGCGGCTGTTCGATACACACTTATTCTTCTATCAAGCCATTTAGAAAAGCTGTCTTCACATCCATTTGATGTAACTTCCATTTATTCTTGGCTGCAAAGCTAAGGACAGTTCTAATTGAAGTATACCTAGCTACTGGAGCAAAGGTCTTTTCATAGTCAATTCCTTCATTTTGAGGATACCACTTATTTGTCTTTTCATATTGGGACAATTTCCCACACATAATTCTTTATTATGGATTGGTATTCCTCGACCATTCCATCAACCCATTCCTTCTGATTTGTTGCTTCTTCAAAACAAGTTGGTTCTTTATCAACTAGATCATTCATTAGGGACATATATATGGGATATGACTTTGTCTTCTTTCTTTCTCTGGTGGTTCCTTCTAGGATACCAATGCTTCTTGCTTCTTCAATTATATCACAAGCCCAGGCAGGATTTCTCTTTCGAGAGACTATTTCATTGGGCACTTCTACGGGTAACTGAGGTTCAGTCATGACATGATCCTCAGGTATTTGACTTTCTTCTTCATTCTTAACTGGTTTAGTATTTTCTGAAACTTTGATAGTTTCATGTTCTTCATCTTCTATATCTTTCTTCGACTTTCTAAAAGTTGAGTCTTGATCAAATGTTACATATCTGCTAAGCTCAATCTGATGGTATCCTGGGATGTAGATCCGATAATCTTTTGACTGTTCACTATATCCGACAAACAATCCCTTCTTTCCTGAAGAATCTAGATTTGATCTTGTTATATCCCAAAATAAATTTATCTTGATACTATGAAGAATTAGAGTCATGTTATGAAATATTTAAAGATGACTAACAAATTGAGGGTCTCTGGTTTTGCTATGGTTGAAGAAATTGGAAGTTTTAGCTTTCAGTGGCTTAGGCGGGGTTCTGAACAGATCATTAGCCACTGAAAGGCTTTGTTTCGGCAGCTAACAGTTTAACGCGGGATAAAGGTTCACCACCGAAAGCAGGCCCAATCGAGTAAATGGTAAAAGCACTTTTGGTGGCTTAGGCGAGACTTCAAAAATCTCATTAGCCACCGAAAAGTGTTGGTTTCGGCAGCTTAGTGAATAGTCCAAGAAGGGTGTTAACCACCGAAAGCAAGTAAAAAGCATTGGGGAAAAAGCGGTTCCGGTGGCTTAGGTGAAAGCTATGATGTTTCATTAGCCACTAAAAGGCCGGTCTTTCGGCAGTTAAAAGGGATATCTGGAGAGACCATTATCCGCCGAAAGCCAAGTTTTACAGCGCCAATTGGAAAACGGTTTCGGTGTCTTGGGCGAATAGGTCAGCATTTCATTAGCCACCGAAAGTCTTGTTTTCGGCGGCTAGCATATAAATTCCTGAAGACCTTTAACCCAAAAAGGTAAAAAGAAAGAAATGGTTAGAAACCTATCAAATCAGAGCCCGTCAGCAAAATAGCGATCATCAAAGGGCGTGATAAACCACCGAAAGGACAGGAGGCTGCATCAAGGCGTGAGGAAATGAGTGAGGAGGTCATTGTTAAACTGATAAGGACTGATGTGATTTGAAACCCTCCTTCTCCTTCCATCTATCCAAATAACTACAGAAAATCCCACTGGGTATCCAGGTTGATTTTAACATGATTGTTGGGCAAAGGGTCTCGAAAGGATCAATTGAAGCCATCACCCTTTGACCTAAGCATCAATCATGCATTTGAAATCCCTCATAATTAGTTCCCATTCTTCAGTACACTCCACCTTCGACTTAGCATTTCTCACCACCAGAAAACCATCTCTGAGAAGCAGCCTGCTAAAAACACTATCCCACAGAACTAGAATTGATTGTTGCAGGTACCAAGGAGTGACATTCAGCAAATGAAGAAGGGAGGACCCGCTCTCAGGAAAGAGTTGGGAGGCATCAGCTCCTTGGAGGCACATCCAGAATTCTGTTAATTTTTCAAGGATGTTGGCTGCTATAGGTTTTGTGAGAAGATTCAAGGTTCACACCAGCAGGTGGCTGAGGCATTTTCTCTCTCTTTCGATGGCTCCAAGGCAGTCATAGGTAAAGAAGAATTTCTAATAGATGAAACCCTAATTACTGAAGTGACTGAACTCCCTAGCACAGGAGAGTAGTGGTTTAAAAAAAACATACCAAAGGATGTAGAGTTTAGATCTTATCTGAAGCCTGAACATAGAGGGGTGGTGTGGAAGAAGAGTGTACCATCCTCCTGGCTAGAAGAGAGGTGGCAGCAGCTGTTGAAGGCCATTGTGGTCTACATAACTTGTGAAGGGAGATAAAACAAGGCCATGATATACCATTTTAAATCAATGAACCACTTCACAGGGAAAAGCCCACTGAATTTACCTTTCTACTTGCATAGGATCTTAGCAAAAATGGCACACCAGGTGAAGGCTCAGCCAACCAAGATTGTTGGCAGACTGTCTCATCATGGTCTTATCCAACTCCTAATCCAAGAATTGCTGAAGAGGAGAAATATGGTGTGGGCTTATTTCTTATTTTGGAATGGTTTTGAAACGTGCATGTAGCCAGAAGAAAAGGGGAAGTCTCCTGCTAAAAATTCTAGCACACCAAGGAGTGGGAAAAGGAAGAGAAGGGCTATATCCCCAGAAACAGCAGAACAGCCTCCTTCCTCTTCCAAAGCCAAGAAGTTCAAAAGAAACTTGGATTTCAGTGAAAAGGGCCAGGAAATTACAACACAGTGGGAACATCTTGAACCTGCCCTACTCAAATTCAGAAGAGGAAAAAGAGGAAGGTACATACCTAGCATTGCAAGTTGTAGCAGAGATTGAAGAACTCCCATCACCTACACCAAAAGAGCAAGATGAACCAGCAGAGAAGGATTCCTCTAGCAAGCCCAAGACTCAAAGGATAAATCAGTTGCTGAGGCAAGTGTATGAGATGGAAATTTTAGAAAGGGAGATAAAGAAAAACAATGCTACATTGACCAATAGGAACAAGCTGCTGCATAACTCTTACCTAAAGCTAAGAGAAAGGTATGTTTTCATAAAAAGACTAAATAAAATATACCTGAAAGACAAAACAAGGTTGTATAGAATGATTAGGCTTCAAAGACTACATATGAAGGAGGCCAAGCTAAACCCTGGCACTCACCTCATGTCATAAACCCTAGCTGAAGCTGCAGTAAGCCTTCAGCCTCCAGAATCAAGCCAGGCTATTGTCAACCTTCCTAACATAGAGCCTACTGAATAAGAAAGACAAGAAAACAAACTTGAAAGAACAATTTTGGAGGTGGCCTAAGAATTTTTGAAGAACAGGGCTTTCGGTGGCTTAGGTAGACGCTGAGGCAATTCATTAGCCACCGAAAGCACCGCTTTCGGTAGCTAACAGTTCCGATATTTTGGCCTCTTAACCGCCGAAAGCAGAAATAGGCATAAGATCAAATTTTGACATGAAGGACCAGTTTTGGGTGAACATGAATAGCTCAGCGACAAAGTATAAAGATGAAGGATGCTGAAGAAAACATCAAGGAAGGTATGCTTCAGTTTTGCTGTGACATAAAGGAAGAAAAGGTCACCAACACTTAACTGTCTAAGTGAAACAGTGACTTAACCAGCAGAGGGCCAGTGGCAATTATTTTTAGTACTTACTTTAGTTGTCAGAAGGTTCAAACAATGAATGAATTCTATAGTTAGTTAGACTAGTAGTTAAATTAGGGTTTTTTGACCTAATTATGCAAAAACAATTATTTTGTCTATTTTTAGTAAATCAGATCCAATTTTTCAGGATATGAATATTTTTGTAAAGGCTATAAAGCTTAAGACTTATTTTATTGAAAAGGTTCGACTTTGGGGACTTATAGACCATTACTATTTTCAAGCTTCTCATATTGCTCATGACCTAATATAAGGCTCTTTTATCATCATATGTTTAGCTTACATTTTCTGTTTATTTTGTGCTTATTCTTGAATGTGTTATTCAAGTTTTATTCAGGTTAATTGATGTCTGGTAGCTGTCATCCTATTGGCATATTGATGATTTGAATTATAAGTGCTTTCCTTGTCATGATTAGCCATTTATATATATATGTTTTATCTATGAATCTGTCAACATGATAAGTTCTCCATCTCTGCACCATATTTTCAACCTCTGAATAGTGGTAATTAGAAGCCTTATCCCTGATTGAGTTTTATGCATGTCTTGAGAGTGTGAGGTCCTATTGGTCACCTGACTTGATCCACTTAGAAAACCATAAAAACATTTAAGTTACCAGGCATCCTTGAGCTGCAACCTATAGGAGTTTCCTGGAGTGATAACAAATTGGCATCATTTCCAGGGAGATGAGACTAAAGCTCAGCTTCCTTGGGAGACGACATAGATCCTCTTTGATGATAGACAAAGTTTGGACACTATTCTGGTTATAATTATCTATCTGGTGACTCCATTGGAATAAGGTGGCTTCAAGAAGACCAAGTACCAGAGCAAACCCTCAAGGGCCACCAGTAACACCTGTTTGAGATCCAGAAGAGATTCTAAGAAGAGCTAGGGCTTCACTAAGATGGACCAGCAGTGCTGCAAAGGAAGCTACATTAGGTATTTCAAGAAATATTTCTGCTATTATTTCTTCTGCTGAAACACTTAATTCTCAAGAATTTACAAATACATCAGAAAATTTTAGGGTTTGGGCATCTTCAATCACTGTTGCTTGTGAAGATCCAATCCTTGGTGACTCCACTGGGATAAGTTTACCACCATCACGTTTTTAGCTACTACCTACATCAATACTAACTTCCTCCACCCTTTCCATACCCATTTCCAATATGGCAGTCCCTCTGACAAAAATGGAAAGGATCCTGGTAGCTAGGTATGCCCCCCTAAATTTTCCTAACCCCTTCTCGGCCATGCCCACTGGATACTGCCTCAAGTACATGCCTAAGTTCATAGGAGAGGGAGATTTCACAGCTGAAGAACATCTAGAGGCATTTTACAATTATGCTGAGAACATTAATATAGAACATGAATATGTGTGGACTAAGGTTTTTGTACAAAGCCTAGATGGTCAGGCTAGGAAATGGTTCAAAGAAATTCCTGCTGGATCAGTAGCAGCCATTGAAGCCCTAGATGACATCTTTCTAAAGCATTGGGGAGAGAGGAGATACCACCTCTATTATATCACCGAGTTTAGCAACTTGAAAAGAGAGAATGGGGAGTCTGTCTTGAACTTCACCAAGAGGTTCAACAATATGTACAGCAAGATCCCCACTGAAATCAAGCCCACTGATACCTCGACCAGGATAACGTATGCAAATTCCTTTGACTCTGATTTATGCCTGCTTCTAAGAGAAAGGTGGTCTGCCTCCCTATCACTCATGCAGGATGTTTCCCTAGAGGTAGAATCTAACATTGTGGCATCTCAGAAACTCAAAGGAAAGATAGATAGGAAGAAGCAACCAGCAAAACCTTTTGGGCCTTCTTCATCAAAGAACAAGATTGATAAAATGACCAAACTGTTAGATAACTTGACTGCTGAAATGTCTAAGCTAAAGGACTGAGGACAGATACCTATGAGAGGTAAAGGGCCAAGTGATTTTGTTCCTCGAAACCCTAATTTTGTCCCTTACAAAAGAGGAAACCCTCGGTTTAGATCCTCAAAAGGGAAAGGAATCAAGGGGAAGATCAGAGAATCAGAGCCCCTTTTCAGAATGATGTGCTAGAAGAAGAACCAGAATTCATTGAGGAAGGAAAGGCTGAAGACAACATCCACTGCATGGAATATGAAGTTGACTATTCTTTTCTGACATAGGTAGAATATGAGGAAGCCCTAATTGATGAGTAGATCAATGAAGAAGCAGTGTATCAGGCCGATGGTCAAGGAGGGTATAATATAAGGTCCAAGCTGGTTGTTCCCCTTAAGAAGAATGTTGTTCCTGCCAAAGAGCCTGTTGCACCAACTAAAAAGTCTACTATTTTACCAAAGAAAATAGTTGTCATTCCCAAACCATTGCAAAAACCAGCACCTTCATCAAGCCCTGATCATGTTCAACTCAAAGCTCTGGTACATGAGGTAGGTTTCCTGATAGACTACATTATTCTTTCAACCTTGAGTAAGAGATTCAGAAATTGAAGATCCCTTTCCCATTAATCGAGCTAATGAAAAATGATGCATTCAAATATTCCATATTGAATTCTCTTCAGCCAAAGATACATATTGATACTGACTTTGTAAATCTGCAAGATGATAAACCTATTGTAACCCTAGGCCCTATGATCGAATACCTAAAGGATTCATGCCCACCTTTCTGCATATCCTTGAATATCCATGATAAAGTCCTTCATAACTGTCTGCTAGACTCAGGAGCTTCCCATAACCTAATGCCAAAAGCTGTGATGGATGAGCTTGGTCTCAGCATTACAAAACCCTACTATGATTTGTTCTCCTTTGACTCCAAAAATGTCAAGTGCTTGGGCCTCAACAAAGACCTTGTGGTAAACCTATCTCAATTGCCTTCCAAAAGCATCATGATGGACATTGTAGTGGCTGATATCCCTCCTAAATTTGGTCTCTTGCTGTCTCGATCATGGAGTAAAAGGCTAGGTGGAACCCTTCAAATGGACCTTACATATGCTACAATCCCAATGTTTGGAGGGGATACCAAGAGGATTTACAGAGAGAATCAGCTTGCCTACATCATAAGCAATGAAAGGAATTCAGTGAACCACCCCATCTATGTAGTAGACACTGATTTTGGGTCATGCATTCTGCAAATAAATGATTCTCAACAAACACCAGTCTAGCTTATCAAGCCCACCTGTCAGCAGCCCGAAGAAGTGACCACAGCAGTCTAGAACATGTATTTTGATGGGGCTAGCACTCAAAACTTAGCAGGTGCAGGTATAGTATTGATCTCTCCATCCAAAGAGAATATTCATCTATCTTATAAGCTTGATTTTAAAACCACTAACAATATAGCAGAATATGAAGCCTTGTTGCTAGGAGTTAAATCTACCAAGGAAATGGGGATCATGTGCATGAGAATCTTTGGAGATGCAGACCTTATTATACAGCAGGTCAACAACACCTTTCAAGCAAATAATGTCAGACTAAAGGCCTACAGGGATGAGGTATGGAAACTCAGAGACTCCTTTATGTTTTTTGCACTATCATATATACCTATAGCTTTGAATCACCTGGCTGATTCCCTAGTTGTCTTTGCAAGTCTGTTTGTTCCTCCTTTACCTCCTAAGCTCAGCTATGATGTTCAGGTCAATTACATACCTTCCCTGCCAGATAATGTAAAATTTTGGAAGGTGTTTGAGAATGATGATGAGCTTAGTAAATTCCTTCAGCTAGTAGATGAATTCTCTGATATACATATAGATCAGGAAAACTTAAACATGGAAGAATCCCAACAGTTCAAGTTGAAAGATAAAGTAGCTGATCAGAATATTGTCCAATTACCCAGCAATTATATACCTAGGGGTCTGGTACCCCTGGAAGATCCTTTTGAGCATAATGATATCCCTTTCAAGCCTGCCAAAAAAGAGCAAGACCCTGCTGTCGAAGAGCAAAACATAGGTAGCCAAATCCATCCAAAACTTATAAATCTGTCCACTGAGTTTACTACTGATCAGAGTTCCAAATTTTGCACCCTGATAAAAGAATTTGTTGATATCTTTGCTGGAGAGTACAGTGAACTGAAAACCTATGACACCAATATCATCCAACACATGATTCCTTTGGAGAAGGACACCATCCCTTTCAAACAGAAGCTGAGATCCATCAGTCCTCTCCTACTACCTGTAATTGAAAAAGAAATCCATAATCTCCTCAAGGCCAAAATAATAATCCCCCTCAGCTATTCGAAGTGAATTGCAAACTTAGTGGTGGTAAGGAAGAAGAACAAGGAGATCAGGTTGTGTGTAGATTTTAGAAACCTGAACAAATGCTCCTAAAAAGACAACTATCCACTACCCAAGATGGAACACCTGTTGCAAAGAGTCTCAGGTGCTAGTGTCATGTCATTTCTGGATGGCTTCTCTAGATACAACCAAGTTGTTGTGCACCTTGATGACCAAGAGAAGACTACTTTTACCACCCCCTAGGGCACTTTCATGTATGCTAAAATTCCATTTGGGATGATGAATGTTGGGGCTACTTTTCAGAGAGCCATGGACTTAGCTTTTGTAGGATTGAAAGATAAATTTGTGCTTATATACCTGGATGACCTAACTGTTTACTCTCACAGCCATCATGACCATTTGTAGCACTTGAGGAGGGTATTTTTGAAGTGCGAGAGGTTTAGGATATCACTTAACCCTAAGAAGTCCCAATTTGCACTCGATGAGGGGAAACTCCTAGGTCATATAGTCTCAGCTGAAGGTGTGAAGATTGATCCAGTAAGGGTGGAAGCAATCCAGAAGTTGTCCATACCTAGGTCAAAAAAATATATTCGGTCCTTTTTGGGTAAGATAAAAATTTTCAGGAGGTTCATCCCTAATTTCTCTGAGCTGGTAAAGCACATAACAGCTATGTTGAGAAAGGATGAAGAAATAAAATGGATTGACCATGCAAGAAGCTCTTTCGAAGACATCAAGAAGGCTATCATGGAAGCCCCAACCCTGATTAGTCCAGACTATACCAATATTTTTTATATATTCTCCTTTGCATCCTATGACACAGTAGCAGCTATGCTGTTACAAAAAGATGATGAGGGTCTCGATCATCCAATTGCATTCTTCAGCAAGACATTGAGGGATGCGGAGCTGAAGTATAATCCCATTGAGAAACAGGCTTATGCTCTCATTAAGTCATTGAAGACCTTCAAGATTTACATTCTACATGAAAAAGTTCTTGCCTATGTCCCTTCAGCTGCTGTGAAGTATGTTTTGACTCAGCCTAACATTGATGGAAAGAGAGCTAAATGGATTACCAAGCTTATTGAGTTTGATTTAGAGGTGAAGCCCACTAAGCTAGTAAAAGGAATAGGTTTGGCCAAACTCATGGCTAAAGAAAACTATGAACTAATGCGGGATAAACTTCACTTGTGTCAATTCAGCAAAATTGCAAACTGTAGTAGCAGCAGAAGTAGTTCAGGATCAGAATGACATTCAACAAGTGGCTGAAAACTTGTCTTCATGTGAGTGGTATTCAGGTATTATTCATTTTCTACAAAATTTAGAAGTTTCTCCCGGTCTCACTCCTAATCAAGCACGAGCTCTTAAATTAAAATATGTTAAATTTTGCATAGTTGATAAACTATTATAGTGGAAAGATCTGTCTGGGGTTTTGTTGAGGTGTCTAGATAAAGAAGAATCAGATCAGGTCATGCATCACTTTCATTCCAGCACATGATAAAGAAGAATAAGAATTTCGGGTGTTGCTTGCCGTTTATTCTAAAGCATTTTGATATAAATTCGTCGCACAAATAAAAACTTAGTAGAGAATAAAAGGGCTAGTAAAATTTCCAAAGCTTATCGAGGTAAATCATTAAACTGTCTTTCTGTTTAAAAAGCTAAGGAATGAGATTCAGTTCTCTTAGTAATGGCTACAGCTGCCCTTTTTCTAGCAGGTGTAAATTTACAGTTCTTAATGTTTACTAAATTATTAAATGTCTATCATAGTCGTCAAGTGTAGAAAGCCTTAAATATTTCTTCACAAGCATCGTAAGAATGGCAGTGTTATACAATCGTTGGTCTAATTTACATTTTACAAATTTACTAAATTTATGTCATGGTTGACTTGGCTACTGCACAATGTAAATTTGATAAAGAGTTTGTATACCACTGCTTCCCTTTCCATTACTTCAAAGTTAAAAGGGATTACCACTTTAATACAAGCTACCTTTAAAACATTTACCTCGGTGGTTAATAAGTTGAAATGCTCTGCACATAATTTTCTTGGGATCTATTATCTATTTTAAAGCAAAAATATCGTTAATAGATAGATTTCAAGCTTCTTTAACATTCTTATACTTACTATACTCAATTATAAACTTTATTAGTTTAATAATTATACCATCAAGCAAATGAGATTAACTTTGATAAAAAGATATTTATCATAGGATGATTATATAACTTCCTTTATATCATCCTATAGTATACATTCAGTAAGGAATATAGTTATTGATTGAGCTAATACTTTACATTGTATATAGAAGGTCCAAAGTGTGAAAACAAGAGGTTTAAGGAATAAACCCTGTTCATGATCAGTTTATAGCTTAACTTGTTTTTAAGTTCTATAAGCTTTATAAATAGAAATATCTCTTTTACTTACATTTATGAACTATGGTAAGTACCTTTACATATTATAGAGAGGAATGTTTATGAAAGGGATCGCGCCATGATAAAACTAATGTCTACCATGCTCTATGCTTTACAAACTAATAATTTATGCCCCCTTTACCATATATATAAGTTCTAAGTCACGTAATGGTAAAGATCCACATTATAATTGTATCCCACTCATCGTTCTAAGGTTTACTTGATTGGAACTTTACAATGTGCAAGCTGGTTGACATTTGGTGCATGAACCTTGTAGAACCTTCCCATGCATGATTTGGATTACGAATTATTGGGATATTTTCTCTCCGTAAACTCTAAAGTTTCTACCCACTGCATGCCAATTATTAAACTTTCAACGTGGCCTCGTTGTAGCCAAGTACTGGAGGTTTTAAGGGTAGTCTTGAACCCTAGTTTGAGATTCCTTCGTCACCTTCGGGCCTCCGTCCGCTCTGCAAAAACTTTCATGTCTGCTCCATTGCTTGCACTGTCTGCTAGCCGTCTTTCTGCTGGTTATACTCCTCGTGGGCTTGTCCCAAAGCACTGTTATGAAGTGTTGTTCCAAAAGTTTGTTTTCTTAAGCGAAGGTCAGTGATTTTTCTTCAGGGTTTCACCAGTTTTACATGCTCAATCCCGAACTCTTAAACTATAGAGAGTCCTTGCTTCTTTGGCTTGGCATAAGAGTCATGGCCCTTCGATTCCAGGCTGCTAGGCATAGGGTTTCATCGCCGTGCAAAGTCTTTAACAGAGTATGAAGTGACGACCCGAGCCTAAATAGCTGCTGCATTTGTTTTTATCGTTCTCAGTCGTGGTTGGTTGCTTATAGTGATAGCTAACTCTTCCTCCTTAAATGAAGGGTTTCCTTTTCCTCCTGCTGGTGGTTGTTTTGCTGCTCTTCGGTGGTCATATTTCCATTAATTTTTGAGGTAAGATACATAGTTTAACCCTTCGTCATCTTTCAGAATGGTTTTACTTAAACAGTGGTTTATATTGTTATAAGTTTTTAATATTATTGCTCTTCCTTCTTAACAGGGTCGACCTGTGCTCCTCGACGTGGAAGGTGCGAGACCGCAACGACTGGCTGCTTACGGTAAGCCTGGTTTAACCATGGCATATTCCTCCTTTTTGGTCCCTTGGGGACAGTCGTGGGTTGGTCTTCATGACCTGAAACCCTCATGATTTCCTTGGTTCAAATAAATGGACCCGTTCGCTATTTGTTTAAGAGGTTATCCCTTCATTTTAGTATGGGATCTTCGGCTGAAGCCGAGACTGTGATTTTTGGTTTCTTTTGAATACTGTGTAATACATATATATATATATATATATATATATATATATATATATATATATATGTCAAAGCTGTACAGGCTGTAAAATCCTTACTTTGTAGATCTTAATTAAAGCCGAGAGGCATAAAGGAGTTAGACTCTTTCCTTTAATTACCTCCATTGTATACTTTGATTTTGGTATGGGTTTTACCCTGAACTTAAAAATGTAAAGTTGTCTACATAGTCTTCCTAAAAATATCTTTTCTTTACAGTACAGTACTAAAATTAATTTGTTTTATTTATGTTATAAATATATTATTTAAGCTCGGCAATATAGAAAATATTTACACCTTCCTTATAATTATCTTGGAATTATAAAATACCTCTGTAACTTATGAGGTTATTAGTTATGTTGTATAATATTTGGTTAAGCTCAATAAGTCGAGCATACTGTCACTCTGTTAGTTATATCCCACGCATTAATGTACTTGATTTTTACCCATAATATTTTTATAAAGTATTACTAGGGTTTCCTGTATATTACTTTTATATTATTTTACTTTATTTAAAAATAATTGTAACGTTGTTATATAATTGTTACCCTCCGGTATATAATAACTTATGTTTTTACTGGAATACTTATGTATCTATTCGATACAGCTTTTGATTACAGAACTTATGTTTTGTTTACTGTTTACTATAATGAAATAAACATTACTTATCTATATCTTAATACTGTTCTTTTAATTATGTATTTATTACCCTTGTTCTTTATTTATCTTTAATCATAAAATAAAATAATATTTTATTATTGTTTTCTTTACTTACTGCACTAAAAATGTATAGAAGGTACTCTCTGTGTTCTAGAATATCTTGTTTATATTATAATGTTAATATTTATGAAATAAAAGAAAAAGAACTAACTATGTACTGTGTTTATCGAAAACTTAAAAAGTATAGGTTGGTGGTTGTAGATTTTTTTGTTTATGCTTAGCTAGAAAGAACAGAAATGAGTGAATGACATACATTACTATCCATAAATAGATTCTGATGCCAACTAGACTGTATTTAGAAGTAAATCAAGATTCTAGCTAGTCTTTCTTTCAATTTGATTATTATACAAGCAATAGTTAAAAACTGGAATGATGTAGACTGTAAAGTTGTAAAGCATCTTTATCTAGCTTAACTCTACTCTAATTTAACTATTGTACTCTTTTCTTAAATTCAAATAAGCCATAGAATTACTGAAGGTAAATACTGTAACAAAACTGTTTAATCTACCCACAAATACTACTGTCAGTAAATAATATAGTTCTTTCTCTGTTTCTAATAAACTGACAGTTTCAGTCCAGGTTTAACACTACTCCTGATACAAAAGATATTTCTTCCGATTAATAAAAGAAAATAATCTATAATTCCATTAACATACTATTCTGTATTTTCATCATACTATCTTTATTTATAATTTCACCCCTGTGCTGGAGTACGGTCTGGATCACTCCAGATGAGGAAAAACACGGGTGGGGTTTTATTTCTCATCAAAAGATTCTGTTACTAAACAAATTACTAAGAACAACTTCATTACTAAACCATCTAAATCTTTACATCATAAGCTACAAACATAACATTCAACCATACACAGATATTAAAACAAATATTATTAGATGGTAGAAACTGATCTTGAGCTTGGACAACAATAGTAATGGGAGGTCGTTCCTCCCTACCAACTCCTGGAGAGCGCTCAAATAGTGACTCCTCAGGACCCCTGAGCTTGCTCTGGTCTCCCTGGCTGGAACTAGGTGCAGCAATAATCAAGTACCAGTCTTCAGACTCAATACTAATCCTGAACTTATCAGTAAATTCCCTCAGCTAACAAGCTGTATCAGACCAAGTTACTGCAGATTATCTCTCAAAACACCTTCCTTACAATTTTCCCTTTTTCCCAATGAATTTCCTGAAGTGCATTCCTCCTGAATGATCCTTCTCCTGGAAATATCTAAGCAACCTCAACTCTATTCATTGGGTACTTTTAAAAGATTGCCTAAGTCTTTTTGGGTTAGTTGTCATTTATTGATCCACCTACTCCGATCCCACTTTCTTGGGGGATCATGACCCCAAATGTAGGGAAGTTGCCACCTGCAACATAGGAAGTGTTTGAGGATGCTGCCACTTGTCTTTTGCCCTCCACCTAGTTCCTCCACCAGTTTAACCAGTAACACTCTTATTAACAGCTCTCCTAAGCTGTTGTCTCCACTTTTTATTTATTAATAATAAAATATTCAGAATTACATTCCACTTGTTTTGATCCTGCTGAGTCATCAGTCCCTACTTAGCATTAAATATAACATAATGTCTTAGAAAATATAATTAAAACAATTAACATTATTTTACAAAATTGGGGTATGTGACATACACACCCCCTTAAAATGTAACATCGTCCTCGATGTTACTTATTCTTCATCCTCTACAATATCCTGGAATAGATTCGGGTATGCCTCCCGCATCTTACTTTCCAGTTCTCAGGTGGCCTCTTCAGAACTAAGGTGCTTCCATTGCACCTTCACCTATCCAATGGTGCGGTTCCGTAGAGTAATTTCCCTCCTCCGGAGGATACAGTCCGGTTCCACCAGAATTTCTCCTTCTGGTTCCACCTGTACAACATTCCAATCAACCACGTGAGTAGCATCATGAACATACTTCTTCAAAACAGAGATATGAAAAACATTATGTACTTTCAAGTTAGGTGGTAATGCTAGTTGGTATGCAACTTGACCAATTCTAGATAAAATTTCAAATGGACCACAGTAACGTGGTGCTAACTTTGCACAACTCCCCAGTCTTAGAGAGCTTTTCTTTGGCCTTACCTTTATAAATACATGCTCACCTACCTAGAACTCCTTGGGAGTTCTTTTCAAATCTGCTTGGCTCTTTTGCCAATACTATGCCACCTTCAATAATTTTCTTCACTTGTTTCACAATTACCTCCATTTTCTTCAATAATTCAGGTCCTAACACCAATCTATCTACTGGATTATTCCAGAAGATAGGAGTGTTGCATTTACGCCCATATAAAATTTCAAATGGACTAAACTTAGCTGATGACTGATAGTTATTATTATATGCAAACTCTGCTAGATGTAAGTAGTCTTCCCACTTACCTGGTTGATCTTTAACATACATCCTTAATAAATCCTCCAACACCTAATTCACTCTTTCAGTCTGTCCATCTGTTTGAGGATGGAAGGAGGTACTAAAATTCAATGTTGTATTTAATTCTTTAAACAAGGACTTCCAAAAATTTCCTATGAATTTAGGATCCCTGTCTGAAATTATAACTTTTGGTACTCCATGTAACCGAAAAATCTGCTTTAGGAATATATCAGCTATATTGGCAGCCTTGTAAGTAGTTTTGACAGGAATAAAATGTGTTGCCTTGCTCAACTTGTCAACTACCACCATAATAGAGTCATTTTGATTCTGATTTCTGGGCAGTCTAGCAATAAAATCTAAGCTAATCACTTCCCGTTTCCAGCTAGGAATAGGTAAAGGTTGTAGCAAACCAACTGGATGTTGGTGTTCGGTTTTCACTTGTTGACATTCCAAACATCTAGCAATGTATTCAGCTACCTCAGATTTCATATTAGGCCAAAAAATATTCTTTTCTTAGCATGGTTACAGTCTTTTGGTAACCTGGATGTCCTGAGTAAGGTGTTTTATGGACTTCGTCCAGAATTAACAACTTAACCTTAGGCACATTAGGAAAATACAGTTTATCTTTAAATAATAAAAATCCATTTTCATTTAAACTATAACCTTTTATTAAGCTTTCTGTAGGTTCTTCCTTAGCTGTAGTTTGCAATTTCTGGTAATGTTCATCTTGTTTTACCCCTTCTTTAAGCTATTCATTTAAATTAGAAGCATAAGTGTTGATTGTTGCTGTAAAGTTCAGCTTTGTGTTTCTGCTCAATGCATCAGCCACCTTATTTTCCTTACCCTTTATGTGCTGGATTTCAAAATCATATTCACTCAAGAAGGCTAACCACCTTTCTTGTCTAGCGTTTAAGTTAGGCTGATCTAAAAGATATTTCAGTCCTTTATTATCAATCATTAGAATAAATTTCCTTCCTATTAAATGATGTCACCACATTTTTAAGGCATGTATAACAGCTGCAAGTTCTAAATCATAAGTTGCGTAATTCCTCTCGTGAATTTTTAACTTCCTAAACTCATAGGCAATGACATGCCCGTCTTGAGTTAGAACACCGCCTAAGCCATCATTACAGGAATCAGTGCATACTACGAAGTCCTTATTAGGATCTGCTATTCTTAGAATAGGCACACTAGTCAATAAGGTTTTTAATTTCCTAAAACTTTCTTCAAATTTTGAGTTCCAATCAAATTTCTTACCTTTCTTTTGCAAGGAAGTGATCAGATTTGCTATTTTTGAAAAGCCTTCAATGAACCTCCGGTAATAACCGGTAATTCCCATGAATGACCTAACATCCATTACATCTTTTGGAACCGGCCAATCTTTGATTGCCCGAATCTTTTCAGGATCAACTGAAATCCCTTCCTTAGTCACTACGTGACCTAAGTACTGGATTTCATCCTTAAATAAGTCGCACTTGCTAAAATTCGCGAAGATTTGTTGTTCTCGCAACTCTTGTAACACTATCTTTAGGTGTTCTTTATGTTCTTCTTCCGTTTTAGAGTAAATTAAGATGTCGTCGATAAACACGACAACAAATTTATCTAAGTATTTATCCATTATATTATTCATTAAGCACATAAAGACAGCTGGGGCATTAGTAAGCCCAAATGGCATCATGACAAACTCATAGTGTCCATACCTTGTTCTAAAGGTTGTCTTGAATATATCCTCATCCTTAATTCTTACCTGATGATATCCTGACCTCAAATATATCTTTGAGAACATCGTGGCTCCACATAGTTGATCAAACAGATCATCTATGCGGGGCAACGGATATCTATTTTTAATAGTGATTTTGTTTAGCTGATGGTACTCTATGCATAATCGCATGGTTCTGTCTTTCTTTTTAACAAAAATGACCGGTGCTCCCTAAGGAGACACACTAGGTTGAATGTACTTCTTATCTATTAACTCTTTTAGTTGTGATTTTAACTCATTAAGTTCTAAAATATTCATTCGATACGGAGCTTTCGAGCTAGGTACCGCACCTGGTACCAGCTCAATAGTGAAATCCAATTCCCTCCTTGGAGGTAATCCTGGAATTTCTTCTAGGAATACGTCAATATATTCTTTTAAAACAAGAATATCTTCTATTTTTAACTTATCTGTTTCAGATTTACTTGCCTCATATGTAATAGTTACTGCATAGGCTTTACATCCTTTTCTAACAGCTCTTTTAAGTTGTAAAGCAGAAATCTGTCTGATTATGGTTTTTCTAGGAATACCCTTAACCTTTACTGGTTGTTCATCATTATTTAAGCACGTGAAAGTTTTATCATAACAATTTAAAACTACCTTATGCTGCTCTAACCAATCCATGCCAATCAGTAAATCATATGATCCAAGTGGCAAAACATTAAGCTTAGCTGTAGTTTTAAATTCATCCATAAGTAAAGCACATTCTTTCACATAACAGGTTACTTTTCTTTTTGCCCCAGTGGCTAATTGAACTATCCAGGAATTATCAAACTTATCGACAGACAACTTACATTTCTCCACTATCTAAGGTGCACTGTAACTAAGACTAGCTCCTGGATCGATTAAAATGGTTACAGGGGTTTGATTAATCATACCTTCCACTTCCACCATGGAAGTCTGATAATCAGCTTGGCGGTTCTCCAAAGCTGCATTTATTCTAGGCATAGTCCTCGCTAGTTCTCCAACGGTCATTTCCTCCTGCATAGTATGAATATTGCTGACTGAATTTTTTCAGTTTGGGCAAACTGAGGCATAGTGCGTGCCATTACATTCCCAACACTTAATAGGCTCCTTAGGTTCAAAACTCTTGGTAAAATTCCCATGGCTATTTGCAGCTTCCTTGCCCTTAAAATTACTTGAATTATTGGAAGTACCATTTCTATTTCCCTGGAAATTCTTATTGTTAGAATAATTTGTATTCTTATTATTCTTGAAATTCCTCTGGGGTACAAATTCCTTCTTCTTAAACTCAGGCTGATTGTTATTTTTCTTAGCCTTCCAGTTGGCTAAGCCTTCTTTCTTCCTGTTTTGCTCAAAACAAAAATTTGCCTTCCTCATGGCTTCCTCCAGAGTCTTCGGGTTATCATACTCAATTCTGTCTTTAATGTGATGTGGTAGACAGCTGATAAATCGCTGCACTTTAGGTTTCTCGTTTACTAGATATGGTACATACCTAAGCAAGCTTAAGAATTTACTGTTCAAATCCTTCATAGTCATTGAACCTAACTTCAATTCGTAAAATTCTTTAGCTCTTTCTTCATAATATTTCTCGGACAAAAATTCCTTCTTGAAGTACCTTTTGAAGGTACTCCAATTAACTTCTTTTTCCCTGATACCCTTGACTCTCTTCAAATCTTGCCACCATATGTCTGCTTTTCCAGAGAGATTATATATCGCCATTCTTGCCTTCAGCTGATTTGAATAATTGTATATATGAAAATACTTCCTCATCCTGGATAACCAGGACTCTGCTTCTTCCCCTTTTTTGGTCTCTCCATTAAAAGTTGGGGGCTTTATCTTTTTAAACTCCCCTGAAATTTCCTCATATGGCCTGTACTTCTTCTTTCTGTCATACAACTCAACCTCACTATTGTCACTAGTAGTTAACTTTGTCATTCACCGTACCCTTCAGATGATGAACTGCTTTCAGTTTTTGCCAGCTTCATCTTTTTAGATCTTCTTTGATGACTAACATCCTCAGAGTCTGATTTTTTGCTCCTTCCTTCAGTTTGGAACTTTTCTATTAAAATTTGGTTCAACTCTTCCTGAGCCTTCAAAATCCTCTCATTCTCCCTCTTGACTGATTCCATTTCAGTCTTCAAATCTTTTACAGTCTGCAACAGCTCTGAAGAGTTGGCAGTCTCCTCCTCTAACATAGGTTCTCTGGGCAATTGTCTTGTCTCTATGTCTGGAGACTACTCCTGAGCATACTCTCCCAGCTTCTCCATACCTTCCTGTTAAACTTCAGAAAAGAAATTTTATGTTCTTTACATAAAACAGAATATATATGTTAGTATATTATCTTACTTTACTGTTCTATGGAAGCTAATTGGGCTGCATCAAGGCCTAGTGTTTGAACCTTGTGCTCTGATACCACATGTGAAAACCCAAATTTTTCAGAAAAATTTAAAATTTTTAAATACATAATATTTTCATAAATGCATCCACTAATTATTTAATTAGTTATATGTTATTGAATTCATTATCTGATTTACTTATTTGATTATGTTTTAACTTTTCAGAACAGTTTCTTTCAATTTACTGACTTGTTTTCTCTTTGCGACCACAAGGTGGGACTGTCATGAAAATTCTGGGCTTACTTAGCTTTCGAGCTAACACAGAAATTTTCCTTTGCTTACAGACTTACAGGTAAGAAGTTCGGGTGCTGCTTGTCGTTTATTCTAAAGCATTTTGATATAAGTTCGTCGCACAAATAAAAACTTAGTAGAGAATAAAAGGGCTAGTAAAATTTCCAAAGCTTATCGAGGTAAATCATTAAACTGTCTTCCTATTTAAAAAGCTAAGGAATGAGATCCAGTTCTGTTAGTAATGGCTACAGCTGCCCTTTTTCTAGCAGGTGTAAATTTACAATTCTCAATGTTTACTGAATTATTAAATGTCTATCATAGTCGTCAAGTGTAAAAAGCCTTAAATATTTCTTCACAAGCATCGTGAGAATGGCAGTGTTATACAATCGTTGGTCTAATTTACATTTTACAAATTTACTAAATTTATGTCATGGTTGACTTGGCTACTGCACAATGTAAATTTGATAAAGAGTTTGTATACCACCGCTTCCCTTTCCATTACTTCGAAGTTAAAAGGGATTACCACTTTAATACAAGCTACCTTTAAAAGGTTTACCTTGGTGGTTAATAAGTTGAAATGATCTGCACATAATTTTCTTGGGATTTATTATCTATTTTAAAGCCAAAATATCGTTAATAGATAGATGTCAAGCTTCTTTAACATTCTTAGACTTACTATACTCAATTATAAACTTTATTAGTTTAATAATTATACCATCAAGCAAATGAGATTAACTTTGATAAAAAAGATATTGATCATAGGATGATTCTATAACTTCCTTTATATCATCCTATAGTATACATTCAGTAAGGAATATAGTTATTGATTGAGATAATACTTTACATTGTATATAGAAGGTGCAAAGTGTGAAAACAAGAGGTTTAAGGAATAAACCCTGTTCATGATCAGTTTATAGCTTAACTTGTTTTTAAGTTCTATAAGCTTTATAAACAGAAATATCTCTTTTACTTACATTTATGAACTATGGTAAGTACCTTTACATAGTATAGAGAGGAATGTTTATGAAAGGGATCGCGCCATGATAAAACTAATGTCTACCTTGCTCTATGCTTTACAAACTAAGAATTTATGCCCCCTTTACCATATATATAAGTTCTAAGTCACGTAATGGTAAAGATCCACATTATAATTGTATCCCACTCATCGTTCTAAGGTTTACTTGATTGGAACTTTACAATGTGCAGGTTGGTTGACATTTGGTGCACGAACCTTGTAGAACCTTCCCATGCATAATTTGGATTACGAATTATTGGGATATTTGCTCTCCGTAAACTCTAAAGTTTCTACCCACTGCATGCCAATTATTAAACTGTCAACGTGGCCTCGTTGTAGCCAAGTGTTGGAGGTTTTAAGGGTAGTCTTGAACCCTAGTTTGACATTCCTTCATCGCCTTCGGGCCTCCGGCCGCTCTGCAAAAACTTTCTTGTCCGCTCCATTTCTTGCACTGTCTGCTAGCCGTCTTTCTGCTGGTTATACTCCTCGTGGGCTCGACCCAAAGCACTGTTATGAAGTGCTGTTCCAAAAGTTTGTTTACTTGAGCGAAAGTCAGTGATTTTTCTTGAGGGTTTCACCAGTTTTACATGCTTAGTCCCGAACTCTTAAACTGTAGAGAGTCCCTGCTTCTTTGGCTTGGCATAAGAGTCATGGCCCTTCGATTCCAGGCTACTGGGCATAGGGTTTCATCGCCGTGCAAAGTCTTTAACAGAGTATGAAGTGACGACCCGAGCCTAAATAGCTGCTACATTTGTTGTTATCGTTCTCAGTCGTGGTTGGTTGCTTATAGTGATAGCAGACTCTTCCTCCTTTGCTGTAGATGAAGGGTTTCCTTTTCCTCATGCTGGTGGTTGTTTTACTGCTCTTCTGTGGTCATATTTCCATTAATTTTTGAGGTAAGATACATAGTTTAACCCTTCGTCATCTTTCAGAATGATTTTACTTAAATAGTGGTTTATATTGTTACAAGTTTTTAATATTATTGCTCTTCCTTCTTAACAGGGTCGACCTGTCCTCCTCGGCATGGAAGGTGTGAGATCGCGACGACTGGCTAATTACGGTAAGCCTGGTTTAACCATGGCATATTCCTCCTTGTTGGTCCCTTGGGGACATTCATGGGTTGGTCTTCATGACCTGAAACCCTCGCGATTTCCTTAGTTCAAATAAATGGACCCGTTCGTTGTTTGTTTAAGAGGTTATC
>LPNX010301329.1:32464-128360 GCA_001517045.1 Pseudotsuga menziesii | reverse complement strand
GGCATAAAGGAGTTAGACTCTTTCCTTTAATTACCTCCATTGTATACTTTGATTTTGGTAGGGTTTTACCCTGAACTTAAAAATGTAAAGCTGTCTACATAGTCTTCTTAAAAATATATTTTGTTTACAGTACAGTACTGAAATTAATTTGTTTTATTTATGTTATAAATATATTATTTAAGCTCGAAAATATAGAAAATATTTACAGCTTCCTTATAATTATCTTGGAATTATAAAATACCTCTATAACTTATGAGGTTATTAGTTATGTTGTATAATATTTGGTTAAGCTCGATAAGTCGAGCATATTGTCACTCTGTTAGTTATATCTCACGCGTTAATGTACTTGATTTTTACCCATAATATTTTTATAAAGTATTACTAGGGTTTCCTGTATATTACTTTTATATTATTTTACTTTATTTAAAAATAATTGTAACGTTGTTATATAATTGTTACCCTCCGGTATATAATAACTTATGTTTTTACTGGAATACTTCTGTATCTATTCGATACAGCTTTTGATTACAGAACTTATGTTTTGTTTACTGTTTACTATAATGAAATAAACATTACCTATCTATATCTTAATACTGTTCTTTTAATTATATATTTATTACCCTTGTTCTTTATTTATCTTTAATCATAAAATAAAATAATATGTTATTATTGTTTTCTTTACTTACTGCATTAAAAATTTATAGAAGGTACTCTCTGTGTTCTAGAATATCTTGTTTATATTATAATGTTAATATTTATGAAATAAAAGAAAAAGAACTAACTATGTACTGTGTTTATCGAAAACTTAAAAAGTATAGGTTGGCGGTTGTAGATTTTTTTTGTTTATGCTTAGCTAGAAAGAACAAAAATGAATGAATGACATGCATTACTATCCATAAATATATTCTGATGCCAACTAGACTGTCTGTAGAAGTAAATCAAGATTCTAGCTATTCTTTCTTTCAATTTGATTATTATACAAGCAGTAGTTAAAAACTGGAATGATGTAGACTGTAAAGTTGTAAAGCATTTTTATCTAGCTTAACTCTACTCTAATTTAACTATTGTACTCTTTTCTTTAATTCAAATAAGCCATAGAATTACTGAAGCTAAATACTGTAACAAAACTGTTTAATCTACCCATAAATACTACTGTCAGTAAATAATATAGTTCTTTCTCTGTTTCTAGTAAAGTGACAGTTTCAGTCCAGGTTTAACACTACTCCTGATACAAAAGATATTTCTTCCGATTAATAAAAGAAAATAATCTATAATTCCATTAACATACTATTCTATATTTTCATCATACTATCTTTATTTATAATTTCACCCCTGTGCTGGAGTACGGTCTGGATCACTCCAGATGAGGAAAAACACAGGTGGGGTTTTATTTCTCATCAAAAGATTCTATTACTAAACAAACTAAGAACAACTTCATTACTAAACCATCTAAATCTTTACATCATAAGCTACAAACATAACATTCAATCATACACAGATATTAAAACAAAGATTATTAGATGGCAGAACCTGATCTTGAGCTTGGACGACAACAGCAATGGGAGGCCGTTTCTCCCTACCAACTCCTGGAGAGCGCTCAAACAATGACTCCTCAGGACCCCCGAGCTTGCTCTGGTCTCCCTGGCTAGAACTAGGTGCAGCAATAATCAAGTACCAGTCTTCAGACTCAATATTAATCCTGAACTTATCAGTAAATTTCCTCAGCTAACAAGCTGTATCAGACCAAGTTATTGTAGATTATCTCTCAAAACACCTTCCTTACAATTTTCCCTTTTTCCCAATGAATTTCCTGAAGTGCATTCCTCCTGAATGATCCTTCTCCTGGAAATATCTGAGCAGCCTCAGCTCTATTCATTGGGTACTTTTAAAAGATTGCCTAGGTCTTTTTGGGTTAGTTGTCATTTATTGAGCCACCTGCTCTGATCCCACTTTCGTAGGGGATCATGACCCCAAATGTACGGAGGTTGCCACCTGCAACATAGGAAGTGTTTGAGGATGCCGCCACTTGTCTTTTTCCCTCCACCTAGTTCCTCTGCCAGTTTGACCAGTAACACTCTTATTAACAGCTCTCCCAAGCTATTGTCTCCACTTTTTAGTTATTAATAATAAAATATTCAGAATTACATTCCACTTTTTTTTACCCTGCTGAGTCATCAGACCCTACTTAGCATTAAATTTAACATAATGTCTTAGGAAATATAATTAAAACAATTAACAATATTTTACAAAATTGGGGTATGTGATAGAAAGGCCGGTCTTTCGAGGGTTAAAAGGGATATCCAGAGAGACCATTATCTGCCGAAAGCCAAGTTTTACAATGCCATTTGGAAATGGTTTCAGTGTCTTGGGTGAATAGGTCAGAATTTCATTAGCCATCGAAAGCCTTGTTTTCGGCGGCTAGTAGACAAATTCCTGAAGGCAAGTTAACTGCCGAAAAGGTAAAAAGAAAGAAACGGTTATAAACCTATCAAATCAGAGCCCGTCAGCAAAACAACGATCATCAAAGGGCGTGATAAACCACCGAAAGGATAGGAGGTTGCATCAAGGCATGAGGAAATGAGTGAGGAGGTCATTGTTAAATTGATAAGGACTAATGTGATTTGAAACCCTCCTTCTCCCTCCATCTGTCCAAAGAATTGCAGAAAATCCCACTGGGTATCTAGGTTGATTTTAACATGATTGCTGGGAAAAGGGTCTTGAAAGGATCAACTGAAGCCATCATCCTCTGACCTAAGCATCAATCATGTAGTTGAAAGCCCTCATAATCAGTGCCCATTCTTCAGTACACTCCACCTTCAACTTTAGCATTTCTCACCACCAGAAAACCATCTCTAAGAAGCAGCCTGCTAAAAACACTATCTCACAGAACTTGAATTGATTGTTGCAGGTACCTAGGAGTGACATTCAGCAAATGAAGAAGGGAGGACCTACTCTCAGGCAAGAGTTGGGAGACATCAGCTACCTGGAGGCACATCCAAAAGTTTGTCAATTTTTCAAGGATGCTAGTTGCTATAGGTTTTGTGAGAAGATTCAAGGTTCACACCAGCAGGTGGTTGAGGCATTTGCTCTCTCTTTTGATGGCTCCAAGGTAATCATAGGTAAAGAAGAAATTCTGATAGATGAAACCCTAATTACTGAAGTGACTGAACTCCCTAGCATAGGAGAGAAGTGGTTTAAAACCACCATACCAAAGGATGAAGAGTTCAGATCTTATCTGAAGCTTGAACATAGAGGGGTGGTGTGGAAGAAGACTGTACCATCCTCCTAGATAGAAGAGAGGCGAAAAAAACTACTGAAGGCCATTGTGGTCTACATAACTTGTGAAGGGAGATACAACAGGGCCATGATCTACCATTTTAAATTGACAAACCACTTCATAGGGAAAATCCCACTGAATTTACATTTCTACTTGCATAGGAGCTTGGTAAAAATGGCACACCAGGTGAAGGCTCAGCCAACCAATATTTTGGTAGACTGTCTCATCATGGTCTTATCCAAATCTTGATCCAAGAATTGCTGAAGAGGAGAAATATGGCATGGGCTTATTTCTTATTTTGGAATGGTTTTGAAATAGGCCTATAGCTATAAGAAAAGGGGAAGTCTCCTGCTAAAAAGTATAGCACACCAAGGAGTGGGAAAAGGAAGAGAAGGGCTATATCCCCAACAACAGCAGAAGAACCTCCTTCCTCTTCCAAAGCCAAGAAGTTCAAAAAAAACTTGGATTTCAGTGAAAAGGGCTAGGAAGTTACAACACACAGTGGGAACATCTTGAACATGCCCTACTCATATTTAGAAGAGAAAAAAGAGAAAGGTACAGACCTAGCATTGCAATTTGCAGCATAGATTGAAGAACTCCCATCACCTATACCAAAAGAGCAAGATGAACCAGCAAAGAAGGCTTCCTCTAGCAAGCCCAAGAATCAAAGGATAAATCAGTTGCTGAGGCAAGTGTATGAGATGGAAATTTTAGAAAGGGAGATAAAGAAAAACAATGCTACATTGACCAGTAGGAACAAGCTGCTGCATAACTCTTACCTAGAGCTGAGAGAAAGGTATGTTTTTCTAAAAAGACTAAATAAAAGATACCTGAAAGACAACACAAGGATGTATAGAATGATTAGGATTCATAGACTACAGATGAAGGAGGCCAAGCTAAACCCTAGCACTCACCTCACATTGGAAACCCTAGATGAAGTTGCAGTAAGCCTTCAGCCTCCAAAATCAAGCCAGGATGCTATCAACCTTCCTAACATAGAGCCTGCTGAATAAGAAAGACAAGCAGACAAACTTGAAAGAACAATTTTGGAGGTGGCCTAAGAATTTTTGAAGAACAGGGCTTTCGGTGGCTTAGGCAGACGCTGAGGCAGTTCATTAGCCACTGAAAGCACCGCTTTCGGCAGCTAACAGTTTCGATATTTTGGCCTCTTAACCATCGAAAGCAAAAAGAGGCATAAGATCAAATTTTGACACGAAGGACCAGTTTTGGGTGAACATGAATAGCTCAGGGACAAAGTATAAAGATGAAGGACGCTGAAGAAAACATCAGGGAAGGTATGCTTCAGTTTTGCTGTGACATAAAGGAAGAAAAGGTCACCAACACTTAATTGTCTAAGTGAAATAGTGACTTAACCAGCAGAGGACCACTGGCAGTTATTTCTAGTACTTACTTTAGTTATCAGAAGGTTCAAATAGTGAACGAATTCTACAGTTAGTTAGATGAGTAGTTAAATTAGGGTTTTTTGACCTAATTATGCAAAAACAATTATTTTGTCTATTTTTAGTAAATCAGATCCAATTTTTTAGGATCTGAATATTTTTGTAAAGGCTATAAAGCCTAAGACTTATTTTATTGAAAGGGTTCGACTTCGAGGACCTGTAGACCATTACTATTGTCAAGAATCTCATATTGCTCATGACCTAATATAGGCTCTTTTGTTATCATATGTTTAGCTTCCATTTTTTGTCTATTCTGTGCTTATGCTTGAATGTGTTATTCAAGTTTTATTCAGGTTAATTGATGTCTGATAGCTGTCATCCTATTGGCATATTGATGATTTGAATTATAAGTGCTTTCCTTGTCATGATTAGCCATTTATATATATCTATTTTATGTATGAATCTGCCAGCATGATAAGTTCTCCATCTCTGCACCATATTGTCCACCTCTGAACAGTGGTAATTAGAAGCCTTATCCTTTATTGAGTTTCATGCATATCTTGAGAGTGTGAGGTCATATTGGTCATCTAACTTGATCCACTTATAAAACCATAAAAAACATTTAATTTACCAGGCATCCTCGAGCTACAACCTAGAGGAGTTTCTTGGAGTGATAACAGATCTTTTCTCCTTGGGAATGTGAATATACACAGGACAACCAAATATCTTTAGATGAATTACCTCAGGTTTCTCTCCGGAGAACATTTCTTCTGGAGTTTTATTCCCAAGGGCACTGTGGGAGATTTTGTTTTGAACATATATTGTTGTTCTTGCTGCTTCTGCCCATAGGTACATTGGTAGATCTTGGTCATGTATCATGGCTTTTACTGCTTCCATGATATATCTATTATTTCTCTCTGTCGCACCATTTTGTTGAGGATTATAGGGAATGGTGAGCTCCCTCTTAATCCTAGCTTCCTTGCAGAAATCATTGAAGTCATTTGATGTGAACTCTCCTCCATTATCTGATCTTAAGGTCTTTATTTTCTTCTCAGAATGGTTTTCTATTAGAGCTTTGAGTTCTTTAAAACTTTCAAACACTTTATCCTTCTTTGTCAAAAAATATATCCAAGTCTTGCGGTAGTAATCATCAATAAAAGAGGCATAGTAAACATACCCGTTTAATGAAGTTGTTTGTATTGGCCCACATATATCTGAATGGATAATATCTAAGATCCCTTTTTCTTTGATGTCACTCTTCGGATAGGGATTCTTAGTATTCTTCCCTTGTGTACATCCTTTGCATATACCTTCATGTTTGATCTGAATTTCTGGTAGACCAGTCACAACCTTACTTACAATTGGAAGAGCTCTATAATGAACATGAGAAAGCCTTATGTGCCAAAGCTCACATGGATTTATTGTACTAGTTGCTGAGGCTGAATCTTCATGTCCTTTCAATTTGTAGAGTCCTCCTTCTTCAATTCCAATTTCTATTGCATCATCTAAGGTATTTCCTTTGGACCACATGAGTACTTTTCCATCTATGAAGGCAACTCTGAACCCTCTCTTGTCCAAGGCTGAAATAGACAGGAGGTTCTTCTTTAGTCCAGGAACATATAGAACATCCTTTATCTTCATGGATTTTCCAGAATCCAACTTATAAGATGCTTCTCCCATTCCTTTGATGGGATATTGGGAGTCATCTCCAAGCATTACCTTGTGAGGAGAATCCTTTTGTATATGGCATGATAGTGATTCTTTGTAACCTGTCATGTGCTTGGATGCACCACTGTCTATTAACCATGTTTCATTTCCTGGTGAGACTAGTCTTGTTAGGGCAGAGATCAATACATATTCTTCAATGGATTCTTCATCTTTCTTTGCTTCCTTTTCTACTTCTTGATCACTGTCTTCAGCAGCATGGGCTTGGAATCTTTTCATATTTTTAACTCTTTCTGCTTTCATGGGACAATTAATGGCAATGTGTCCCATATTGTGACAAGTCAAGCACTCATAATTTGAGAATTATTTCTTGGGTATTTTGAACCCTTGAGTCTTGTGAGGATTATCATGACTCTTCCTTTTGTACTTGCCTTTAGCATGGAATGTTAAGGCTTCATCTTCATTATCATTTAGCTTCACTTCTCTGGCTAATATTCTTTATTCTTCTTGGACACATTCTTCCCATACATTTATGAATTTGGTTAGTTTCCTTCTTGAGGATATTCCTTGGATAAAATATTCCCAATCTCTTGGAATACCATTTAGGGTGGTCATCACGATTTCTGCTTCTTCTACTATATCTCCAATGGCTTCTAGCTGATCTCTTATTTGGGCCACTCTTGAAAAATAAGATTGCATAGTCTCTAACTTTTGAGTCTTTACACTTTTGAGGTGATTCCTTAGGGTCATCTTCATGTTGATGTTTCTCCCTTCAAATAGACTGGAGAGGGCATCAAACATTTCTTTTGGAGTTTCCCTTGATGATACTTGAGGAATCAAGTTATCCTTGATGGAATCAGCTATGATCCCTTTGGCTAAAATCATGTCCTTTTTATGCTTGGATTTAGCTTCCTCCTCTTATGGTTATTTTACTTCCTCATTCACAAATTTGTCCAGATCATTCTCTTGGAGGATGAGCATGATCCTATACTTCCATGCTCTGAAGTTGTCAGCTCCTTCAATCTTTTCATCTAGCTTGGTGCTCTTATTCATCCTCAACAAAATGAGAACTTCAAATGGAACATAGAGGAAGCGTACTTAATTGAATAAAATATTTTATGGATGGCCTCCTTCTGGAAGAGTGTAATGTCCCCTTTTTGGATTTTTTTTAAAATTCCCAATTTTCCAATTTTTTCTCAATTTTGGCTCTTGACTAGTTTTGATGCCTAGACCTCCAAATTGACCCAAATGCTTCCAAATTTTCTCTGAATGTACATGACTGATAATATAACTTAAATATCATGCTCATGTATGTTTTTTTACCTCCAAATTACATCTACAAACTTTTTTAATGTTCTGTTCAAAGTAGGAGCCTTTACTAGCAAATTGGGGTTCCAATTCCCCCCTAGGTAATTACCGAAAATGGCTTCACAAATGATCCCAAAGTCACTTGAATTTATTAACAGAGGATGGCTATGTGTAAGGGACCTTTTTAAAGTCTCATATGCATCATGTTTCAGTTTATAAATTCTGTTATGACTCTTTCCAAAACAACTCCCAAGTCACAATTTCGACCCTTGGGGAAAATGCACCAAATCTTCTCCCAATGGAATAAAAATGAGTAAAATGGCTTCCAATTATTAAGTACTGAACATGGGAATTGAAATACACATTAATTACAGTTCATCCATCATACATTTATCAGAGATACATTCCTCCATTCGAAATAATAAGCATTACCATGGCATATATCAAAATAGAGTGGAAATGGTCGTTGTTTGCTCATTAAAAGTCATTTTGACATACAACTCTTGGGAATTTCGAATTGAAAATTTTTGAGAATGAATAACAGAGAATATTGAACTGATTCAAATAATAAATGGACAATTAAAGGCTCTCCCAATTTGAAATCATCAGCATTGCAATGGTTCACAACAAGATAGTGGGGAAATGACACTATTTCTTCATTGTTCAACATTTTTACATGAATTATTTTGGGTATTTCGACCTGAGAGTATTCTAAATGTGAAATACAAAGGATATAAATCATAACATAAGATAATGGGCATTATAATATTCCCCAAAGAGATCAATAGCTCACCCAAAGCACAATCCCTCCATTGGCATGAATATAGTGTGAAAACTGGAAATAGTTGAGAGAGAGTGCTGCAATAGAAGAATCCACATGATTTCCTGTAGATTACACCTAAAAATAAGACTCCATTAAATCTCCATGAAATACCTGATTGGCCTCTCCAAACACTAACTAGGATGGGAATCTTTCACCCTCGAAATTGGGTTAAGCAAGAAAACTAGTCATCCAGTAGCTCTCACAATTCACAAATGACAATTTCACAAATGACAAAAAAACTTCTTCTCATGGATTATCCCTGTATTTTATAAAAATTATTGGTATTCTAAGGTTCCAAATCCATCCATAAACCAAATCCAAGTCGAATTGGTGTGGCTTCTCATGCTATGCCATGTGGCCTCTCTCTTCACCTTCCCTCTTCTCCCAAATTTGAGGAGGAGCCTCTTGGCCTTCTCCAAATCCCAATTTCGACCTCCAAGATGCTCTATCTAGGCCTAAAATATCAGTATGTCAGTATGTTAGCCTTCATATCTGACTTGGGTCATAACTGTCATAGAATCTCCATCATTGGTGTCATAGCTGTCATAAATGTAAGGGCAATCTAGCCAAGTGTCCATGAAACTCCCATTTGGCTCTTCCTCTCCCATGTAAGTTACAATTCATCCCACTTTATACCTATTAAGTATATTGAAAAGTATATTAACCTCATAATCCATCACAAAACATTAGGCTTCCCATAGATTCAAAATTACAAGAGTAGGATGCCATTTAACATATGAATTCTAGCTTGAGTGGGCCCCACAATCTCCATGTGTCTCCATTCTCCATAGCCATTTAATTTTTCACTTGCATTCATTTAATTAAATCCTTTAAATAAATATTTGTTCCTTCTAATGTATAAACACCATTTATTAGCTCCCTTATTAACTTCCCAATGTTTCCACCCAACCTAGGGAACTAGTGGGATTGATGGAATTTTCCTGCTATGCAATTATTTGAATGGGGACATTACAGTCCTCCCCACCCAATATTGCTTTTCCTCAATAAATTTCAAATTTGGATGCTGCAAAATATTCTCCTCTTCCCATGTGGCATCTTCACTTGGTAGATCTTTCCATTGCACCAAGTATTCTTTGATTGTTCTGCTCCTCAATCTTCTCTCCCTTGTCTTCAAAACTTTTTCCAGAATAAGTGTGAGTTGTCCTTCATCATCCAAAGGAGGAAGTGTATCTGAGATGAAAATTTGCTTACCAATAGCTTTCTTGAGACAAGAAACATGAAATACATTATGAATTTTACTCCCTTCTGGAAGTTCCAACTCATATGCTACTTCTCCAATTTTTCGGATTACCTTGTAGGGCCCATAGTATCTTGGCTTTAGCTTTTATAATCCATTTCTTTTGATAGATGTTTGTTTGTATGGTTGCAACCTCAAACACACTAAATCATCAACCTGAAAGGTCCTTTCCTCTCTATGCTTATCAGCATATTGTTTTTGCTGATTTTGGGCAACCTGCAAATTGTCTTTTAAAAGCTTTAAAATTTATTGGCTTTCTTCCACCCAATATTTAGCTTTTGGAGCTCTACTATCACCAAATATCATATAATCAAATGTAATTTCATCATAAGGATACTTCCCTATTGACATGTGAAAGGTGGTGTTGTAGCAAAACTCACCCAAGTGTAGCCATTTGGTCCAAGCTTTTTGTTGTTCTCCCACAGTTTCGAAGGTACCCTTCCAACCATTTATTCACCCTCTTTGTTTGTCTATCAGTTTGTGGATGGTAGCTTGTACTTGGAGTCAATTTAGTTCCCACCAATCTGAAAATTTCTTGCCAAAAATCACTCATGAATCTACCATCTCTATCACTCACAATGCTCTTGGGGAGCCCATGCAATCTGAAGATTTCTTTGAAAAAAATATCAGCCACTTGTGAAGCACTAAAAGAGGATGTAACAGAAAATAAATGAGCAAACTTAGTCAATCTATCCACTACCACATATATGCAATCCTTTCCCAAATATTTGGGCAAACCGGTGATGAAATCCATTGATATACTGTCCCATTTTTGCTCCGAAATGGGCAATGGTTGTAATAAACCAGCGGGGTGTGTGAGTTCTGATTTTTTTTGCTGACATACCTTACATTCATTGACATACTTCTGAACATCTTTCTTCATCCCTTTCCAATAGAACCTTTTCCTTAGTTTCCTATAGGTTTTGAAGATCCCCAGATGACCTACTAGTGGGGAATCATGTGCTTCCTGCAAAACTTTGTACTTAAGCTTTGAATATCGAACCAAATAAATTATTCCATTATAATTTATCATCCCATTCAAAATTTTGTAGTTATCATATCCCATGAGTCCATCTAATACATCACAAGCAAACTTATCTTCTGCATATTCAACTAGTAGCATGTCTTTCCAATTTTTAGCAATGTCCATAAGAGAAAAAGAAGGTCTTCGAGATAATGCATCTGCTACAATGTTATTCTTTCCTTTCACATATTCAATATAAAAATCATAAGCTTGGATATTTCTTACCCACTTTTGTTTCCTTTCATTTAGATCTTTTTGGGTAAGGAAGTGTCTTAGACTATTATGGTCAGTTTTCACCATAAACTTGTTTCCTACTACGTATTGTTGGAATTTGGCCAAGGCATGCATGATGGCCAACATCTCTTTGTCATATATGGAGTAAATCTTTTCATGAGGCTGCAACTTTCTGCTCTCAAATGCTATAGGGTTTTGGCCTTGCTTTAGGACAGCCCCTACTCCTTCACCTGAGGCATCACATTCAACAACAAAAGGCTTAGAAAAATCAGGTAATACAAGTATGGGACAACTACTCATTACCTCTTTCATTTTTTGGAAGGCATTTTCAGCCTTTTCATTCCACTTGAAAGAATCCTTCTTAGTCAAATCAGTGAGTGTAGAAGTCAACTTGGAGAATCCTTTCACAAACTTCCTGTAGTATGTACATATTCCAATGAAGCCTCTTAATTCTGTGATGTTTTTTGGTGATGGCCATTCTAAGATAGCCCTGATCTTTTCCATGTGCACTTTCACTCCATATTTCCCAATAATGTGCCCAAGATATAATAGTTCTTTCATCCCAAATTCACATTTAGACATCTTATCATACAAAGACTGTTCTTGCAAAGTTTTCAATACAATCTCTAGGTGTTGCAAGTGCTCTTCCCAAGTTTTACTATAAATAAGAATATCATCAAAGAAGACTAAAACAAACCTTCTAAGCTGCTTGTAAAAGATTCTATTCATACATGATTTAAATGTAGCTGGAGCATTAGTCAACCCAAATGGCATAACAAGAAACTCAAAGTGACCATAATGACATCGAAAAGCAGTCTTTTGCATATCTTCCTCCTTCATCCGAATTTGGTGATAACTGGATCTAAGGTCAATTTTGGAAAAGTATTGAGCTCCAAATATCTCATCCATGAGCTCATCAATCCTAAGGATAGGATATCTATTTTTTATGGTCTTCTTGTTCAAAACTCTAAAGTCTATGCACATCCTCAAAGTTCCATCTTTTTTCTTTACCAACACTACTGAATAAGCATAAGGGCTAGAGCTTGGTCTAATGAGTCCCAACTCTAAGAAATATTGAATGGTCTTCTCAATATCATCTCTGAACTTCTTTGGATGTCTATAAGGTGGTATCTAAATGGGTGAAGTACCCTCCTCCAAAACAATGTTATGCTCAACCCCCCTATCAGGTGGTCTACCATGTGGAAGATCTCTGAAAACTTTTCCATATTTGTGCGAAAGTGTCTCTATCTCCTTTGGGTGTTTAAAAATTCTGATTTTTTGCTTGGGAGAGGTGATATAACATTCATTAGCCCATTCAATATCACCATGCCTCAATATATACTATTGCAATTTACTACCTGTTTTGGGTAAGTGTGTTGCCCTCTCACAACCCTTAGTTCCCCTGTTGAATCTTGAAATTTCATTTCAGGAATTTGATAATTTACTGAATTCTCTCCTATAGAATACAACCATTGCACTCCCAATACTATATTAGTATCATCAACATCAACCACATAAAAACTATCAACAAAAGTATAGTTACCTATGGTGACTTGCAGCTTTGGAACCCATGTTTTGCATTGCATGGTGTTGTGACTTGGAACGACAACCGTGAAGCCATCAAATGGTTCATTTGGTATCCTTATTTTCTCCACCATATCTGCATCAATTAAATTATGTGTATCTCCTCCATCTACCAAAACTGAAACTCTTTGTCCCAATACCACACCCTTGCATCGGATTGTGTGATAGCGAGGAACTGCTGAAAGTACTGCCATTGTTGCTTTGTTCAGTGAAGGATGATTTTATTATTGTCTTTCTTCTTCAGCTACTATCTCATATGCCTCCTATTGATCTGAAGTGTGCCACTCTTCATCCATACCCCCTTCGTACTCATCATTATCAGAAAATACTTCTATGTATTGAGCCTTTCCTTTAGCACATTTATGCCCCGGTGCCCATGGTTGGAAGCATGTGAAGCACAATTTTTTCCTTCGAAGTTCATCCCTGTTTTGTCCTTTTTCTTATTATTTTCCAATGCATCCCTTTTCCAAAACTTCTTATCAGGTGCATCCTTTTTCCAAGGCTTTCTTTCAAATTTGAAGTTAGGCTTGGGAAGAAATCTTGTTCTAGGAAGCACATTTTGAAGATCTCTAGTCAAGCTCATTACATCATTTAAGTTAGTAGGCTTGTGGGATTTGACCAAACCTTTTAAGGGCTCTACAAAACCTTCAGTGAAAATCAATACTAACCTTCCCATAGATACATCAGCCACCTTAACTGATAATCTTTGTAATTCCAACATATATTCAATAGGAGTCCCTACCTGCTTCAATTGTGCTAGTTCTTTGAAAGACAATCCTGGATCTTTTTGCTCAAACCTTTCTAATACCCTGTCAATAAATTCCCCATATGTTTTAACCTAATCATGACCCAAATTTTTCATTCCATGGAACCACCATTCATTGGCATCTCCATCCAAGTGCAAAATAGCCATTTTTAAAGCATCTTCTTCCACCATTGGATTCAGCTGAAAATACACATCCAATTTTTGCACCCAAGTGTTAGCAGAACTTTGAGATGAACCATCAAAATTAGGAAGTGGCACTTTACCTATGGCACAATCCAATTCTTTGTTTTGATGCAGAGACTTATTGTCTTCCTTATTTTTGAATTTGTTTGCCATGGTGAAGTACTACTCAAATGTTATATTCCTCCTACACTCTTCATCCAATTTAGCCCATTCTTTTGTTATTGTATCAATTTCAAATTGAATGTTAGTCTCTTCTTTGGGAATAAGAAATTTAGGTGTAGTAGGCCTTGGTGTGCTCTGAAATTCATGGGGTCTATTATGGGGTCCTGTTCTTGAGAAAAATTGCTCACCCATTGTCTTCTTTTCTTCTGAGTGTGAACTACTGCTATCTCCCATTAATCCCAATTTGCTTCCAAATTGGCTAGCCAACAATTCGAATCCTTTCATAAGATTTTGGTTCATGTTCTTGGTTATGTCATCAAAGTGAGGTTGTATGAGTTTAATATATTCAATATTTTCATGGTCAGTGGGTCCCTTCCCCTCGCTAGTCATAGTTTCAGCAAAATGTACCTCTTCTTCTACTACTTCTCCTCCTCCAACAAAAACACCTTCAACTTCAGGATCTAAGGGTGGTGGTTTATTGATTTGACTCATTTTTAATACCATCAGGTGCCAATACCATGCTCTGACACCACTTGTAATGTCCCTTTTTCTGGATTTTTTTTTAAATGCCCAATTTTCCATTTTTTTCTCAACTTTGGCTCTTGACTAGTTTTGATGTCTAGACCTCCAAATTGACCCAAATGCTTCCAAATTTTCTCTGAAGGTACATGAATGATAATATGAATTAAATATAATGCTCATGTATGTTTTTTAACCTCCAAATTACATCTACAAACTTGTTTAATGTTCTGTTCAAAGTAGGAGCCTTTACTAGCAAATTGGGGCTCCAATTCCCCCTGGGTAATTACTGGAAATGGCTTCACAAATGATCAAAAAGTAACTTGAATTTATTAAAATGGGATGGTTATGTGTAAGGGACCTTTTAAAATTCTCATATGCATCATGGTTCAGTTTATATAGTCTGTTATGACTCTTTCCAAAACAACTCCCAAGTCACAATTTCGACCCTTGGAGAAAATGCACCAAATCTTCTCCCAATGGAATAAAAATGAGTAAAATGGATTCCAATGCTTAATTACTGAACATGAGAATTTAAATAAATATTAATTACAGTCCATACATCATACATTTATCAGAGATACATTCCTCCATTCGAAATAATAAGCATTACCATGGCATATATCAAAATAGAGTGGAAATGGTCATTGTTTGCTCATTAAAAGTCATTTTGACATACAACTCTTGGGAATTTAGACTTGAAACTTTATGAGAATGAATAACAGAGAATATTGAACTGATTCCAATCATAAATGGACAATTAAAGGCTCTCCCAATTCGAAATCATCAGCATTACAATGGTTCACAACAAGATAGTGGGGAAATGACACTATTTCTTCATTGTTCAACTTTTTTACATGAATTCTTTTGGGTATTTCGACCTGAGAGTATTTTGAACATGAAATAAAGAGTATATACATCATAACATAATATAATGGGCATTATAATCTTCCCCAAAGAGATCAACAGCTCACCCAAAGCGCAATCCCTCCATTGGCATGAATATGGTGTGAAAACTGGAAATGGTTGAGAGAGAGTGCTGCAATAGAAGAATTCACATGATTTCCTATAGCTTACACCTGAAAATAAGACTCCATTAAAGCTCCATGAAATACCTGAGTGGCCTCTCAAAACTACAACTAGGATGGGAATCTTTCACCCTCAAAATTGGCTTAAGCAAGAAAACTAGTCATCCACTAGCTCTCACAATTCACAAATGAGAAAAAAACTTATTCTCATGGATGACCCCTATATTTTATAAAAATTATTGGTATTCTAAGGTTCCAAATCCATACATAAACCAAATCCAAGTCGAATTGGTATGGCTTCTCATGCTATGCCATGTGGCCTCTCTCTTCACCTTCCCTCTTCTCCCAAATTTGAGTAGGAGCCTCTTGGCCTTCTCCAACTCCCAATTTCGACCTCCAAGATGCTCTATTCATGCCTGACATATCTTTGTGTCAGTATGTCAGAATTCAAATATGACTTGGGTCATACCTGTCATAGAATCTCCATCATTGGTGTCATGGATGTCATAAATGTAAGGGGAATCTAGCCAAGTGTCCATGAAACTCCCATTTGGCTCTTCCTCTCCCATGTAAGTTACAATTCATCCCAATTTCAAACTATGAAGTATATTGACAAGTATATTAACCTCATAATCCCTCCCAAAACATTAGGCTTCCCATAAATTCAAAATTACAAGAGGAGGATGTCATTTAACATATGAATTCTAGCTTGAGTGGGCCCCACAGTCTCCATGTGTCTCCATTCCCCATAGCCATTTAATTTTTCACTTGCATTCATTTAATTAACTCAATTAAATAAATATTTATTCCTTCTAATGTCTAAACACCATTTATTATCTCCCTTATTAACTTCCCAATGTTTCGACCCAACCTAGGGAACTAGTAGGATTGATGGAATTTTCCCGCTATGCAATTATTTGAATGGGGACATTACAAAGACCTAGGGTTTGATGTAGAACCCCTAATTTTTCAATTGGAAACCCTAATAGGGTTAATAGGTGGAAAATATGCACCCTCCTAAGGCGAGGTAGAATGTATCTTCCTTTTTCTGAGATTGATGATGAAACCCTGGGAAAACTGAAACCCTAGTTTGTCTCGACAGCAGTAACAGGTCCAAAATTGAAAATTCTTGGAATTCAATTTTGTCACCACAAAAAGATGCACCCTTCAAAGGCGAGTTGGATGAGCCCTCTTTTATAATTGAACTATTGAGGGATTTGTTAAGAACAACAAACCCTAGATGTGCAGTGTCTCCTTTCAGGGTGGCTCTGATACCATGTTAGTGTTTTATCAATTTTTATTAGATGATATCTTAAAACAATTTTCCACTAGAAGATCATTGAAAGAACAACATGCGCAAAAACATAAGAACACAAGAACACAGAGATTTTCCTTGGGGAAACCAGAAGGGAGAAAACCTCGCAAAACTTCCTTAGTATAGAGCTCAACCAGTGCAGTATAAGACCTAGATAACAATTGCTTCCTTCTACTTGTATGCTACTACTTCTCTCTCTTGCTAAAACCATCTTGAGTGAGTGAGTACAAATGAAGGGGAGCACCTCCCTATTTATATTCTTCTGTTGACTTGACCTCTAACTTGGTGGGGCCAACTTCACTAGCTATCAGGGTTGACTTGTCCAACTAGACATTAAAAATAGCATTTATTATATTGACACTTGGGTACTAATGACCCGACTTACAATAGGAGGTTTACATTGCATCCTTCAATGACTCTAACAAGACCAAACTCATCTCCAATAGGAGGAATACAATACAACTAGAATATCTTCCGAAGTTACATTACTTTAACAGTTAGTTGCCTATACCATTTTCCATTTCACTAGAATAACCAGAGGCACCAATGGACACAATTCAACAATACCAAACATAGAATTTGGGTTCTTGGACTTAAAATTGGGCTCTCTAACTCATAATTCAGTAACATATTTTCCTTCTACAAACCCAATTTGTCTTTCTTCTCTAAATCCAACCAGTATTTATATCGTCTCCTTCGACTCTTCTCCGAGACCTCTAGACTCCTCTCACGCCGAGACAATTTCCAATTTTTGGTTTTTTCATGATAATTTTCCTTTCCCTCCATGAGGTCTCTCCCATGAGCCACACTTTTTCCCTTTTTAATTAAAACTAAAGCATTTCTTAATCACACTTAAATCCCCATTATAACATATAATAACTTTAAGTAATTAAAAAGGGATTTTGACTCAATTCATGACTTAGAATATCTTTAGGGGTTTTAAGGATATAAAAGGGTCATAGCACAAATCCCCCCCCCCCCTGAGATGCTTTCAACCCCCTTACTTTCTCTGGTGAATACATGAGTCCCCGAACTCTTCAATGTATCGCCTTAGCATAGCCAATAGTAAATTTTAATATTAATAATTGCAAAAATACAATATGTTCAAACTTGCAGGCATTCATAACAAAATTATATCTTGGCATCATCAGAATAGGAGTTTCAAACCAGGGGTGTTACATTCCAATGCATTATTTTTAGGTGCAAGCAATGGGATGAATTCAACGATAGTAATGTAAAGGAAAAATGTGATATTAATGAATCAACTCCAAAGTATGTAGGATGAAAAGAAGGAGCCTTATGTTTCCCCACCACACTACAACCAAGTGTTTTTTTTACCCAGATACAGGTTCATGATTCATACTAAGATCAAAACATCTTTCTGAGAACATCAATGTTATCATGCCAAGCTAGGAAGATAATTGGGTTAATGGCAATGAAGAGTGATATTTACATGTTTTATTTCAACATTTATGTTTTGGATGTGTCATTTTCTAATGATTTTCTATAATTGGTCAACTATGTATCTATTTTTAATTGTTATGGTTTTAACCAGTTTTTGTAATTATGTAATGACACTTATTAAGAGAAATGATTGGCCCAAATCATGGTATAGAACAAAAGTATATTTAGTAATAGTTTTACAAACATATTTAAAGAGTACAATTATGCATTATTAATTATCACCAAATTTCAATACTTCCAAAAAGTTTATACATACCAAAACCATTTTTTCTTCATTTTATGATGTTGGATATGAAAAATTAACAACTATTTCCAATCATTATCTTGAAAAAAGAAAATGTTTTGCAACTTCAAGATTTTAAATTAATTATGAATAATTTTTAATGGTAATATCATGCTACCACTTTTTGTAAGATTAATCCATGCATAGAATATCTCACATTGTTCATGTGGAAGCCCCTTCTCTTACCTCTAGATCATGTACATTTGCATGAACCGTTGTGATCACCCGATGAGGGTTGCATGGCATATATTGTACCAATCATGGGGCACCCTTGTGTCCATTACCTATCAATCATATACCATTCTCATAAAAAAATTAAAGGCACATTATTAATGTGAACGCCAAAAAAACCTCTAGTTTCTCTTAGAAATGGTCTCAATGTCACTTTTTTATTTAAATTTGTTTTCATGATCTAAGATGCAATCACTATTTATGATTGTTTTCATGATTTAATATGCAATTTGTTATCACTATTCATAATACTAGCAATTTCCCCTAAAAGGTGCAACGATACGCCTATAGGTTCTTGTTGGAGGGTGAAGTGGATGAAAAGGGAAAACTGAAATTGAATTGGTGTTTTGTAAATAAGTGGTGAATTTTTTTTGTTTGTTAAAAATTTGTGGCACATTTGACAATCAATGATTATATATATTTGTTGTCTAAAAGAAAACCAAACAAAGCCAAAGATAAGATGATGGCTTGAGCTTCCAAGCCTTGTTCCGAGAGAAAAGGAGTTATGTGATTGTTACAATCTCAATTTGCTCCCAAACCTAATGACCATGAGACAATCATTGCGTACCAATGAAAACTAATGAGAAGAAGGCAATGTTTATGTGATGTTTCCATGTTTATGTGATTTTGGTACTAATGAAGCATTCTAAAAGTAAAAGCTTACAAATGTAAATGTGAGAGAGAACCCCCAACATAAATAACAAAAGCATTATGGAATTTTGGGTTCCCTCGTATCAATTGCTTCCCCTTGCAAACATTTTTTGTTGTCATTCACTACACTGATACTGAAAATTTAGTTCAATTGGTTAATTACTATTTAAAACTTGTTCAAAATAAATGTAACAAGTGTCAAGCACTTCTTTATGATGTATTTGAAAAGTGCAAGTCCATAATTTGTTCTTGAACAACGTGAATTTCAAGTCCAGTGGCTAGTCACTCTTTCAAGTGTCTTGGGCACTTCTTTATAATGTATTTGAAAAGTGTAAGTGAATAATTTGTTCTTTGAACTATGTGAATTTCAATATCTATTCCAAGTTTGTTCTGTGTTAAATTTTTCCTAAGTATATGTTGAAAAGTCAATGAATTCTATGTTTAATTCACAAAAAGTTATGGTTTTAGAGTCTTTCAAGTTGTGCTTGTGGGTGAGAAGAAACAATAATCATAACATTTTTTTTCATGGGGCACAATAAATAATTGCATAAATGACTTGCAATAAGGCAAACATTCAAAGGTTCGCACTAATTTGATATTCCATAATTAGCTAGAATTATGGTAATTATATCTATTTTTTTATTAAGGTAATACAAGTTACATTAGGATGTATTTACCCCAAAGAAGTATTTCTAAAAAATGATGACATATGGTACTAATATCCACTCACATAATCTATACATCAAAATATCAAAATGACTACCTTCAATCATAAAACATAGTTTGAAGTTCTATTATACAATAGGTTCATACCAAAAACATTGCAGAATATTAGAGAGGACAATGATGAAATACATATGATACAATTTAATTTTTCCATGTCCATGAAATATAATAAAAAATGTACTATTAAATTTCGCGTTCACTAAAATATGGATCTAAACGAGATAATGTGTCCAATCACTTTACAAATAGAAGAATTTCTGCAATGACCTATAACTCACGCAATTTATTTAAACTTCAACTTGATATCAAATTTTGTCCAATTGCTTAGATACTCAAGTTGAAAACAAATTGTTAGACAAGTATGGAGACTCAATTAATTTTTTGTTTATGGATTCAAGCCATTCACTTAGTTAAGAGATTGTTTCTCCACCATTTTTAGGGAAATGGTTTTCATCAATAATTTCCATAAATGGTAAAAAGGATTACAATAAGTTTGTACAAAAGTTGTATAGAATGTGAAACTAATCATAAACATATTTTGAAAAACTCTTACAAATTAGTTTAGTGAAAATCTCTTGAACTTGGGGTAAAGTGGTACTCTTCTCTCGTCCCCAAATCTATGGCTCATTCCCAAATCTATGGATTTAAAAATCAAGCTTGAGTGTTTTCATAAAAATGCACTTTAACCTTATCAAATTGAGTGCTTTCATAAAAATGTAGTCTAGCCTTATCAAATTGCATGTAAGAGGAAAACAAATCATATTTTATAAAAGTTCATATTCTTCACTATTCTTTCAAAATAAGCTTTCCTTTGATTTTATACATTTTTAAGAAACATAATACCTAGATAACACATGATCGCTTTCTGAAATTATATTTAATGTGAAAAAGAATAAAAATCGTTATAAAAATATATATTTATGAATAATATATTTTGAATTTTTATTATTTAAAACTTGAGCATTCATATTCTTCCCTAGTATTGCATTTTATTCCTAATTGGTTGCATTTCCTCAAAATTGACAAAAAATGGGCTAAACTATTTTAGCACACCTAGACCTTGGAAATGGAGACATTTTAAGAAAATGTGTAATCTTTAATTTGTTATAGTTAGGTTGTATTTCCTCAAAATTGACAAAAAAAATGGGTTGAACTATTTTAGTAGACCTAGACCTTGGAAATGGAGACATTTTAGGAAAATGTGTAATCTTTATTTTGTTACAAATAATGTGGATTAAATCTTACCATATTTTGTTTGTATCCATAACAATTGTTTATGTGGCATTCAACGCAACTATTTACACTGTAAAAATAGTTGAAAGTTAGTTTTTCAATGTTTTTGCATAATATCTAGTTTTAAATATCAAATTCAAACTATGAGATATTAGGATGATGTGAAATGTCAAAATGTAATCTCCAAGATTAATAGCTCAATTTGACCAACAATTTTGTGAAAGTAAGTTTTATCAAATGTAATATTTGTGTTGTTTTAGCAAATGTAATATAAAACATGTTTTATAGTGAGGTATGTCACCTATTGCAATTTGTTATCATGAACAACATAGGTAAATGGAAAGACATGCTTGATATTTGAGTTAGACCAGATGATAACATGCTAAAGGGCATAATTCATGAGTGCCTTTAGACTAAATCATATATATTTCTTGAAGGGAGATAATTAAATTTCATTAGTCTTATAACATCAAAGGATTTTACCTTGCCAATCCTTGAAATAAAATAAGCTTAAAAATTGCTTTGAGGCCTGATATACTCTCAAGCTCTGTTAAATTAAGTTCGATGTGGCCATCATATTGGAGGGTAGTTAAGCAAATTTTGACATGGCTATCTTATTCAAGTGCAAAAGCGGTCATTTTAAGGCAGATGCTAATGAATACAATTACCTATATGCAATGTATCAAGTATTGTGTGAAGTGTTTTCATTTTTTAGAGAGGATGCACTCTCCCTTTATCAATTTAATACCTACCATCTGTACCTACTGATTTAGATAGTGAGTCGAAAATCAATTTATGTCATTTGTACCTACAAATATACGGTTAGGTAAAACTTCTTGATCTTATGTCAATTGATCATGTACTTCTTTTTGTCCTTATTCCTCTAAAATAAACACGCCAACGTAGTTGAAGTGGACTTTACTATTTGCTTCATTTTCATCTATAACTTCATTTCTTTTTTGTAGTGATGCTTCAAAGTTAGTGGGATCAATATCATAATTTAAGGATGGGATCTATAACCTCAAAGTTGTTGGACTTCTGTAGCAGAAGGTAAGAATGAGAAAACAAAGGCTTCAAAATAACTTTTAATGTTAAATAGACTTAGAGTTGTTTAGTTGCAGATGTAATTTACACTAAACACTCTTAATTATCCCTTTTAATAATAGTATTGTGTGGTGAAGGTGAGAGGGAACAAAAATGCAACCAAAGAAGGCATGAAAGGTGAAGCAGTTGCTACTATTGTGCTATTTCTAGGCCATACTCCATATTGATAAAGAATAAAAAATACTAATAGAATTTAATGGAAATACATTAAAAAAAAATCAAAATAAATGTAATAAAGCACAATAAAGAAAACACAAACCGTCCAAGTATACCAACAATGAATCACACAGAGACATCGAACAATTCAACTTTCCATTTCTCGCAAAAACACCTCTGTGTAGGATATCCTTTATCCACAAGTGATATAGTCCCTCCATACCCAGAGGGTTCGAGGGTCTCTAAATCGAACTGATAAACGATATGCAACTACACCATAGAAAAAAATCACCATACCAGAGAAAGACCAATATCTTTCACCTTATAACCCAGTACAATAATCAATTAAACTAATAACATTGTCTAGCTTTGACCATACCAGAAATTCTCTTTAAACTTAGAAGTAATAATATTTTTGATATTGCCAATGTTCTGCAAAATGTCATTTTCATTAATGCCCCAATGGTTTAAACAATCCATGGTATCTTTACACCAACACCGCTTGAGGCGTAATTGGTTTTGGCTTGAGTTTAAAGCAATTTTAGGAAGTTTCTCATTTCCCATGTGGAAAGACCCACTTCTATTAAGAGAATAGGATCAGGCGTATTGCTTTTAATTTTGAGGTTATAAGTTATAAACCGCTTCTAGATTTGCTCAATCTTCCTCCAAGATTCTCTAGAAATGTTGCACCCCTATACTTCACAACCATACAAGATAACAAGGATGACAAGAGTTTCAAAGAGGAACTTCTTTTTATCCCACATGACTAGATTGGCTAATTTAGAGTTATTTTCATTTGCATATGGAAGAAAGTCAATAAAATTGAAAAGAAAATTAAAAAAGTTAAAAACATATTTATTATAAAAATAATAGAAAAGATTCCATAAAAACATAATTTAACTTACTTTAAATATGAATAATTATGTATATTTGTAAGAAAGTCATTAAAATTGAAAATAAGATGATTGAAAGTAGAGATTCTCAAATATCTTTGTATTTATATAACTAAAAAATATCAAAATTTAAATTTCAAAAGTTTTATAAGCCTTCTAAAAAATCATCTCACTAAATAACTTTCCATTTTAAATGTATCATACCATATACTCTTATATACACATAACACTACTAAAAATAAATATTAGTCTCTATGTAAAACAAAAATATGGACTTTAATTAAAAAATTATTACACATACAAATCTTTTCAACTTCATTAACCCACATATCGCATAAATAAATAAATAAATATTCTCACAAGCCTAACCCTATACGTGGCCAATTTTTATTGGGGAAACACGTGGCATCATCTGATATGTAGGAGGGACGACGAAGTGAACTGTCAATGCTGAGCACACAACCGCCTAAACAAAAAATTTATGTACACAACACGTGGGTTAGGGACTCGTGGCATGCACTAATTTGTCAAAGTGATGACGAATAGGTAATTGTGCCCCAGAAACCCGACCTAGAAGAAAAATGCCTATTGACGTAATTAATAGTAACAACTATTATCATGCATGAGAGTCACTTTAGTTGAAGGTCTTTTTTATCCTTTTTTTTGTATTTGATATAAGAATTTATAATTATTTTCATGATTATTATGCATGATATTATTATTATTTACAAGATTAATATTAACAACTATTATAATTTGGATCACTTTGGTTGAAGATAATTTTTTTTTTATCTCTTTATATATATATATATATATATATATATTATTGTTTTCATGATTTAACATAAAATTTAATCAAACAAATTTAGGACAGCAGGAGCGGGAGGGGTCATCTTTGATCTTGAGGGGAAAATTGTGAACACCTATGCTTGGGGATGAGAAAAAAAAACCAACAATGAAGCAAAGTGGTTGGATCTCTATCAAGGTATGGAAATGGACTCCCATATAAGCATCTTAAAACTTCATGTCTTTGGAGATTCCAGGTATGTTATTCAAAAAATGCATAGACCTTTCAAGGAAAATTGTTAACACCAAAAATTGTTCACCTAGATCTCTATGGTACAAACCATAATTATACATCATAATCCCACCATTATTCCCTTCATTTTGATCTTCACAATTAAATTCCACCAAAATTTGTCAAAAAAAATAGTATTCCTTCCCCCATAAATACAGGGAAGTTGAGCATTTATTGCAGCATAACCCCACTCCACTCTCTCCAAAAAGGACAAAAAAACACTAAAATGATAATAGTTAAAAAACCATGGACAAATACCATGCACAATAAAATACCATGGTTCAAAAAACCTTGGATCATCCTATAAATACACGTGAAGGTCTCCCAAAAAAACACTTTTCGTCCACTTTTGCATTCCTTAAACCCTCAATTGGTGAAACCTTTTTTCATCATTCCCATACTTTTGCCATATCATTTTCCACGGTTTATGTTGAGCTTGCTCTATACCCTCTTGGATCCATTCCCCCTTTTTGACAACCATTGGTGGAGACGACTAGAGAACTAGACCATGAAGTCAGTGGATCATTTCCTCAAACAGTTGCAGTGGACAATGTTATTGAAAGGTATGCTTGTTCTTATTTTTCATTAGTTAGAATAAATAAATAAAAATTCATAAAAATATTTTTATTGTTGTTACTGCTTATTCTTGCAATTCAAGGTTAAGAAATCCCTTGCACCATGAACTCTACCCTATGATCTGGTTGATCTATGGTTGGTGATTTTGCACGTGGTCGAGGAGAAATACCCACTACAAAAATCCCTCTAGATATGGGAGAATTCAAAAACATATTCTTAATCTAGTCATCCCCAGCATCATGGTCTTTTATCATGTCAAAAGACGGAACAAAAACTTTGTGGATGAATGGACCAATTAAGGCTCAACGACTGATCAAGGAATGATAATGTTAAAAATTCAAACAAAATTTAGGACGTGGATCCCATGAAGTTAGACAAAAATATGTTCCTAAGAGGTGACGAAAGGATAAGTAGAGGGTTAAACATCATGAATAAAGGCGAGGAAATAATCTCACCCCACACTAGGATCCACCCATGAGGGTAAGCTCAATTGATAGACAACTAGTGATTTACATGCATCCTAATCACAGTGCAAGTTAAATGTCATAGCAGCGGGGCATGCTTTGGGAATTAATGTCATTAAAGGCACTAGCATAAACCTCCTCTCTTATGTGCAAGCTCGCACACTCGAACTGGCAATGATTAAACATGACATGCAAGGTGAGAGAATGGATTTTTATTGTGTTTCAAAATCAACCTAGAAGGAAAGTTTCTCTGCAATAAAAATTCATAGTGGATTGTCTGAATATGGAACATAGTCTCCAAGGATGAAAGAATCATTCTATCAATTTGGAAAGCTTTATCTATGTCAAGAGAATGATTCAGATATCCCTCCTCTTGGGAAATTTCTTAGCCCTTGCAGCTAGAACAGAGATTTTTCAGCCTTTGAAAGAAGATTCACTCCTCCCACAAAAGAAGAAAAAGAAATTATGTCTTCATTGAGGGAGATATTTTCCATTTTCAAAGGAAATTTGGAAAAATACAAGAACATGTTACAGGTTGTTCAAGAAAATGCCAAAAGGGTTCTCCAGTATATTTATATCTTGTTCGAGGCTGGTCACCACAATACCAGTTGTCTTGCATGTCTAGAGTCACACATCGATAACTTGGATGACAACATGAGAGAACAAATTGCTCTAATAGAGGAAGTCAGGAAATAATTGATCAAACTCGTGAAGATGAACCATTGCAGTCATTTCCAAGAGTCCCTTGTCAATGAAGCTCGACCAATGGACAAATTTTATGTTATCCAGCCCTTACGTGGAATATCATAAATACATGAATACATAGATGGTATCACTTCAATAGACCATGTTCTCATGTAATTCTGTGTTTTCATATGTAATCAGTATGTTAAAGTTTATGTCACTCATGCCTTGGAAAAGGATGAAAATCTAGTAGGAAAACTTTTTTCCCACAACTACATGTAGAATTTGGGATTATGATATCAGAGGACGAGATTTTGTACAAAAATATCTCTCTTGGTACTCTTTGTAAAGGATGGTTGTGGTCAACTATTATAATACAAATATTTTCTTGTTTCTGTTTATAAAAAAAAATAATCAAACAAATCAATCTTAAAAACTAATCAAATATGATTTAGAATTGTTTTTATGACTTAATATGTAATATGTTTTCACTATATAAAATATGAGTAATTATTTTGTTAAATTTAATTATTATAATTTTAATTTATCAATATTAATAATAAGTTTAGGGAAAATATTTATCCCCAAGGATTAGCTCAAGTGGTTATGAGCTAGACGTGAGATCTCTCCTTGAAAGTTGCGAAGGTCACATGTTTGACTCTCTTGATCCTCTTGGGGTTAGGATGTTGAATTAGCAGTGATGTTTTAACTTGTTTATCATCAATTAATCATAGAGAAGTACTTGGAGGGTTTTCAATGAGATTATTCCTCCAAAAAAGAAAAAGTTAAAATTTTAGGATAAGTATTTAATCGGTGGATCATTTATTTGTGACATGTTCCTTTTTGTTAGGGTTCTACCATAAGCTCCCTTAAACATGTATATAGGTTGCTATGTATTAAGGTAATCTATGTTAAATAGGCCTTTTGAAGTATATATAGTGTGAAAGCAACTTTTGTAAGAAGACTTACTAGAAGGTTTTGCCTACTAGAAAGTTCCTTCACTAGAAACCATATAAAGGAGTAGAAGCAATGTAATAAGATGCCTTGTAAAGTATATTATAATTGGAACTTTTCCCATTTTGAGGTTATCCCCTTTAAGTGGCGAGTGAACAATGTTTTCATCAATAAAGGAATTTCTATTGTGATATTTGGTTATCTACAATTGTCTATTTCTTTCGTAATTATGTCATTTTCATTCTAAAACCTTATTTTATTGTGTTATTTCTACTCTAAATCTCTTGTTTTGTTATCAAAGTACATAATGTTTGGTACCAAGAGCACACAATGATCTATCATTCAACAACTAAATTTTCTTTTTGGGAAGACTACATGCATGAAATACAAGAGGTTTTACCTAATTGGACACCCTTGTAACCCTTCTTGTACCCCTTTGAGTAGTACTACATTAGACAACACTTGTTTATGGAATTTCACTTCGACATACCCTTGGATATATCGAAAAACCTAAGCGGCCTTAAACTAGATTTAGATAACTTGATCAACCATATTGTTTCTATAGTGGCATTAAGCATAGAACTTAGGAATATTATTCTCCAGTACTTGGGTAATCTGATAGTACAAATAATGGAATGTTCGAGCATCCTTAGTTATTTCCCTAAGAGATTGGGCTAAGTATTATTGTTGGTCCCTGCAATTATATCAAATATATATAGCACCTAGCATTTTTTGCCCTTAGGGCCCTATAAGCCCTATCCTCTATGAACTGCCCATGAAATTCCTACATAATTTCAAGTATTAATAATTTGGCATTATATTTGTGTAGTTATATTTGGGCAAGTGTAAAACTCTGCATAAGAGAAACAAAATAAAACATATGGATCATGCTTACACCATTATTTCAAACCTATCTCAACAAACTCCTTGTGTCATGTTGAATGCTTTGGTACCACTCTTTAGTAACCCTCTATGCAGACCCACATCTTCAGACCCTTATTTCCAACCAATATTAACAACATCCTTTCATTGATTTGATCACATTAGCACCACTCTTTCATAACCCTTTTTGTGGATCCATTTCCCATATGGTTACCACTCAAGGAGCTAATATCTATAGGAAATTTTTTCTCCAAGAAACACCCTATGATGAGTTGAAAAACAAGTTATACCATAACCTCTCATATACTTATAAAAATATTGATGACATATAGGCCAAGCTGTTTCTTTTCAACTAGATGATCCAATTCATGACAGTCTTCCCTTCATGATCTTCAAGATACCCAAAGTCATATCAATCTTCCCACAAGAAAGGGATTGCATCATCCAATCCCACTAGACCTCACTCCATTGTGCTTGTCCATGATTTGACGATTCAATTATGGAACATATTTTCTAAAGATGATAACACTAAATTAAACATGTCAAACCCCACAGGACATGTCACTTAGATGGAACATTAATTTTCTTTACATGGAATCACAAATGATATGATGAAACCTCAAGTGGGTGTCTTATATTTGGATCTTGAATGTTGGAAATGGTGGCAATGACACAAGAAATCCTACAAGGGTTATATTGCTTTGACACAATTTCTTTCAGATCTCTATGAGTGTTTTGAAATAGACACTCATTATTTGGGGCAACTAACCAAGCACAAACAATTTGACACAGTGATTACATCTCCTCTTTTAACCATTTGGACATCCTCACCAAGGGCATGTCCAATACTTTTTACAAGGAATCTTTCATCAATGATTTGAAAGAAGAGATATGTGAATAGGTCCTAATGGCTCACCCTACTACTTGGTTGGATGCCACTCAAAGAGATAGAGAAACATAACATGTGATGAATGCTCAAACAAAAAAGACCCCATTTATTCCCCACCCCCATCTATCTACACTTCCTTCCTCTCATCCCTCGTCGTCCTCTCCACCTCTAAAGTTCCAAATTTTAACCTAAGCTAAAATGGAAAAGTGTCAATTCAAAGTTCTTTGCTAAAACTATGATGAGAAATATTTCCCTGACCATAAATGTAAGGAGAAAATTTTATGGCCATTTTAGATGAAATTTCTAATGAGCAATTTGAAGTTAGCATCCATGAGGTCCCTCATCCATCTATGGAAAACATCCTTGATCATGAACTTCTAGAAGTGGAACCCCATATCTATTTGCATGCCTTGACTAGTCTTTTTACTCCCCAAACCTTGAAATTGATTAGCTACATCAAACATCACAAGGTCATAGTGTTAATTCACAGTGATAGCACACAAAAAAGTATTCATCATCAGATAGCCCAAGAAACAAACTATTATATCTATGCAGTGAACAACTTCCAAATCATGATTGCAAATGGAGGAGCTATGAAATGTGGTGATCATGATGAAAATGTGTGATTATTCCCTTAAAGCTTGCATGTTTTCTATTGAAATGGGTGGTTTTGATATTGTATTGGGATCTGAATGGTTATAAACATTAGATATCATCACCATGGATTTCCATGCCTTATACATGAATTTCCAACAAGCAGGGCATAAATACACTCTCAAAGAAATTACAGTTGGATCTTCAGATATTATCAACTTGCACCATATGGGAAATATTCTTAAAAAGTTCCATTTGGGAATTGTGTCTCAATATTGTGCCATTCAAGCTTTAGAGACCCCTTCTTAACCCATTCTTTCTTACATGCAATCAGTATTGAAAAAACACCCACCATATTCAGCACTCCCAAATGACTACCCCCTTCCCATAGTGAGCATGATCATTCCAATCCACTCATACTTGATAGCCTCGCACCCAATGTATGCTTGTATCACCACCCTTTTTCCCAAAAATATAAAATTGAAAAGATAATTCAGGATTTGATAGATGTTGGTGTCATAAGCCCAAATACTAGCCCTTAATCTTCTCGGTTGTTATGGTCCTCAATAAAGAAGGCACTCGACTCATGTGTAATGGCTCAGAATATGATGAAGCGATAGGTTGACCAACCTCATTTAGAACACCATTTTGCAAAAGGATATTAGGTATTCCTCCACCTACATCCCTATAAGTAGACCTCACTTGAGGAAAAATGCCACCAAAATCTTGCTCCTAAGCTGTATGGACCTTATAAGGTCCTTAAACATGTCGGTCCCATGGTTTACAAATTGGAGCTACCTAGCCACTCTAAGATTCAACCCATATTTCATGTATCCTACTTGAAGAAAGTGGTTTCTCTCACTACCATTCAAACTATCCTTCCAAAATTGGATGAACAGGGTTCCATTTGGTCGTAGCCCAAGACCATCCTCAACAAATAGGAACATTTCCTTTACCAATGCACCATCCAAGACAACTTGATTTAGTAGAAAGATACTTAGCTTGAGCATGCTACATGTGAACCAACATAGATATTTCAACAATTTATGCATCTCCAACCTTAAGGACAATTTTGTTAGAGCATGTTATGGTCTTACCCAACCCCCTTTAAAACATATATATGTTGTTATGTATTGAGTCCATCTACATTATATAAGGCCCATGAAGTAGATATAGTGTGAAAGAAATATTTGTAAGAAGATTTATTAGAAGGTTTTCCCTACTAGAAATCTCCTTCGTTAAGAAGGCTTACTAGAAGGTTCTACCTACTAGAAATTTTCTTCACTATACAAGACAACTTGATTTAGTAGAAATATGCTTAGATTGAGCATGCTAAATGTGAACCAACATAGACATTTCAACAATTTATGCATCTCCAACCTTAAGGACAATACTGTTATTTAAAAGAGAGAGCATGTGATGGTCCTACCCCAACCCCCTTTAATAGATAGATAGGTTGTTATGTATTGAGGCCATCTATATTACATAAGGCCCATGAAGTAGATGTAGTGTGAAAGAAATGTTTGTAAGAAGACTTATTAGAGGGTTTTTCCTACTAGAAATCTCCTTCAGTAAGAAGGCTTACTAGAAGGTTCTACCTACTAGAAGTTTCTTCACTAGAAACTATATAAAGGAGTAGATGCAATGTAATAAGATTCCTTGTAAAGTATATTGTAATTGGAGTTATGCTCATTTGAAGGTTCCCCCCTTCGAAGAGGAAAGTGACCGATGCTTACATCAATAAAGATATTGCTATTGTATATTTGGTTATCTACAATTGACTATTGTTGTGGTAATAATGTTATTTTCATTCTAAAATCTTGCTTTATTCTATTATTTCTACTCTAAATGTCTTGTTATGCTATTAAGGTAATGGCACTTTTCTAGAAATGTTTGGAATGGAATATCACAACTTACTATTGGTAAAACTAAATGGGCTTCAACGACTTTGGTTGATTGTCTCTTTAACTAGTTAACTAACAAGACAGTCTTAGCCTATAAGACTCTTCCTTTCCTATTAGTATATGGAATTTGGTGGTCCAAGGATGTGTTTCAATATTTGGTCCTCACAGTCACACGGATTGCACACCAGGTACGACTAGCTTGGGATGATCATAAATTATTCTTAAAGAAGTTTCTACCATAGCGTTACTAAGACCACATATTAATCAAGAAAGGCAATGGGGCTACTTCAATGGGGCAAGTCAAGGAAGTCATGGTATCTGTGAAGTAGGGGAAATTCTTTATGTTGATACCTCACATTACATTATGATAAAGTATGCAACTAGTCAAGGATCAAATAACCAAGTTAAATTCTACACCCTATGGATCCTACTAAAAGGAGTAAAAAAAAGCTCTAAAAAATCTTTAGGCCTTTGGATATTGCAAGATTCTGATTGATAGGGAAAATAACCAATGTTGTATAAGAAACTTAGGCCTCTAGCAAATCATGGATCTAGTCCAAGAGGTAAAGGATTCCTTTGATTCTATTTTATTCAGTCATGTATATTGGAAATTTAATATCTAGGTAGATAAGTTATCTAAAGAATCTTTGATATTCTAGGAGGGTACCTTACTTTAACAAGAATTCAGGAAGTGCACTCTCCAACTAGCCATTGAAATAAATTTATACTAAGGGGGTCTTATGGTTGGTATTTTTGTTGGTTTGGTATTGCTATAGAATTGTTTTTTTTATGAATATGCAAAAAGTGTAACTCTCATCTATATGTAACATTGAGATACTTTTTGTTCGAAGTAATGGTCTTGGATACTTCAATAAGCTTGTTTTTTGTTGTTTTAGTCTTTTCGAGGGCCGATATATGACTATATTGTGTAGTATTAGGCTGTAGATGTCGGAAGAAGTTAGCTTTAGCGAACTATATAGGATTTGAGTCCACCCAAGACAAAATGTTTTGATTTCCTTCTCCAAAATAACAAATATAATGTTTTTTCTTTAGAAAAAAAGGTTAAAGTAAACATATTTAAGAAATCCCATTTAATAAAAAATATGATTTACAAAATTATTCAAATCATAAAATCATTGATTGAATCATTTAATCAAGTTTGTAAACATATTGTATCTTCTTAGACAACAAACAATTCGCCTTGAAAAATAGTTTTTTCATTATATCGTATTAAATGATTATAATTTTTTGCAATCACAATCCAAATAAATGATTTCATAAAACAAAACTTAAAAATCATATGGCATCTTGAATTTAAATCAGTGATACACCTCGAATTTGATTTAAAACAGAGAAATCAATAATAATGACAATCATTAACATACACGTAATATATTTTATAAATCAAACAACATCAACATCGACATTATATGAAGACATATAATATACATAAACATTAATATCAAAATCAATATGTGTGTGTGTGTGTGTGTGTGTGTGTGTGAACCATTGCTACTTAACTATTGGTGGATCCAATGATGGATTTGTGGATATTGTAACTGACTGTACATGAGGAGGAATAGGTGGATCTATGGATGCTACAACTGACAGTGCAAATGGATAGGTGAATGGTGTAACATATTGTGTTGTATGGATGAGTGGATGATGCAGATAAATGTGGAAATGGAATACTAGATGGACCAGTGGATGATGTAACTAATTTCATTGGTGGATCCAAGGATATATCATTGTTTAAACTAATTGCACAAGTGGAATCTTAGGTGGATATTGCAATGGATTAGGTAGGTGGAGGAGATAGTGGAGGAGAAGGAAGAGGAGGCAGAGGATTCTCATCATCTGAAAATGAAGTAGATGAAGAAGATGAATGAACACCTCTTAATATTTGTTGCATTTCCTTAGTGACTAGGATGGGGATATCAACAATATGACATCAATAATGTCATATTGTGGGGAAGGATCCCATAAATATTTGCAAGCTCAACATCTTGTGTGATTAATATAGGTTGCATTGACACCTATCCATATCAAGCCATCAATGTACACAATTTATTTGTGACAGGGTGACAAAATTTAAGGTATGGTATTTGTGGCATGCCGTAGGCTATTCCCTTAAGGAATCTCATCGAACTCCTCTATCTCTATCTCATCAACATATACAAAAATATAAATAATTGTTATACATTTTAAACAAAATCTTATAATTAATTGCATGCACATTAAAGAAGATAATAAATATACGATTAGAATAATCAAAAGATAACAATAATATTACCTTTCAAATCTAGTGACTTGATTGCAGTAAATAAGATGTTAGAATATACTCGTTGTCCATCCTTGCATACAAAAAATGCATAAGATTGAGGATGTGATCATCCTCACTACACAACAAATCCAAGACATCTATACCCACCAACCTACACACATACTTCAACTGGTTCTTCTTGGGAAACATATGCACCCACATGCACATACACACATCAATCACCAACCTAGAAGGGTAGGAATGGAATATCAACCAAGTTGTTGGAAACCTATCAAAAAACAAAGTAAACAACTTTGAAGAAAAAGAGAAGAGACATCTCCCCCCAACACGCTAAGACAGTGATCCAGATCAATACAAAACGTGGTAAAAAATGGTAGATCACCTGATCATCATGGGTCTTTGGAATAGATTATCTAACTAGTACAACATAAGCAACTAATGTGATTCCCATAAATGGTATGGTGTGTTAGTAGGGTGATGAAAAGGCTCAAGCACATAATCTTTTGTGATAAAAATATATGTAATCTTAACTAGCCCTTAGTAACATGGAACTCACTAGGGAGAGAAATGTACACATTGACATATATATGCACATATGATAGTTGACTCTCTCTTGCAACATTAAGTGGTAGATTGGGGAAATGGAGAAAATCATCCCCTCTCCTAAATAGATCAATGATGAAATAAATATTCTCCACTATGGATCAATACTATATATTAAGACCAACCTTGAATCCCTACCTACCATGATCAAAGCAAAGATTTAACTTTGTTAATGATAACTATGTGTTCCCACTAAAGGAGTTGGAATCCTCCCCATGACGAGTGTCATACTCTTAAGGCAGACTCCTCATGATGCCTCCATGTGCACATGTACGAAGGACTACCAACAAGAGGTAGAAGAATCCTCTTGCAACTACTTGTCATCATGCTACCAAATCCATGGTCCGTAACATTCATTTCACATTCAGGTTGATGTCCTTTCATCAGATCTTACCTCAGATGGATTCATCTTCGATTTTGAGAGACGATATCTCCACATCTTGTGATTCATTCATATTCAAAACCCACACTTCACTCTCAATCATGGATAGATTTGGAGTCCTTGTGTAATATACCAATGTCTTAATATGTGTAATGAAAAGATAAAACACATAACAATAATGGTAAGATATATGAAATACCCTAAAGGTATGATAACACCATCAAATACTCCTCAAGAAAGGAATCACTCCTCAATCCATGCTTGTTACAATACAAATCATACTTCCCAACTTGTCCTCATAATGACTGTATTCACCTCTATATATACCTATCCTCACTCATTACATATGTCGACCAATTTATTATTAGGATGACCATATAGTTACTCCATTACATATCCATAAAGCCCCATATATGCCCCCCTTGGGTCACATTAGATAATATCATCCCCTTGGGTTCCTCCCTAGGTCCCCATATGATCCTACCCTTGGTATATTACCTTCCATCCCCTTAAACATGTTTCATCCTCAAAACATGAGAATAAGATATATAATAAGATCCACTAAGAATAGTCTTCAATTGATACCAATCGCGAGTATCCATCCATCCAAGTGAAATGTGGATACAAGGTCTCACTACTTCCTTGACATCTTGATCTGTATTTTGGTTCCATGTTGTTGATGTGCTACTCTAATATCTACGTGAATTTCTTTTAGTCCTCCATGTGCTACCATACTAGTACTTTTGTTGGTTCCATCTAGTTCTGAAATAGGTTATTTCACTCTCACAACTATCGCTTGATGATTGTTGTTTCTTTGAGTGGTGTAGGTTGCAATATGCAATAACTTGAACTACTGGTATTTCTTTCTATGGCTTCTCAACATGTGGCTCCTTAGACTATTTTTCTTGTAGCTGCCCTTTTTGGGGATTTTCTTCTTCATGTGCTTTCGTATTGTCTTCTTCTTGTAGATTTCTTTCATGGTGTTTTTCTTCATTCTTCAAAAGTAACTATCGATTATTTTTTGTTAGATTCTTCAACTTGTAGTTCCCTTGAGTCATGTATCTCCTTAGATTATTCTTCATGTTTATTCTCCTATTTAGGATTTTCTTCATGTGCTTCAGTAGTATATTCTTTTGAGTCCGCTTCTGAATCTTCATACGAGGTGTCATTAGGTACTGAAACTAGTTCCTTTGTATAGAATTCTTCATGTGCCAACTTGGATTCTTCTTGTTTAGTGAGAGAAATATCTTGCAAGCTGAATTTATTTTCCTTGTACCATAGCTTAAAAAACCTCTTTTCAACATTAATATTAATTGTACCAATTGATAGCATCTAAGGACATCCCAAAACAATATCCACCTCATCCATATCTAAAGTATAAAAAATTGAATGAAAAACATACTTATCCATATAAACCTTCAAATATTTGAAAATTTTGAACCGTCTTACCATTAACTTATGTGCTTTGAATATGCTTTGCAAGAACTTACAATCTTTTAGCCAAACCAACATTGATGAAATTGTGCTTGCAACTAGGGTTGATAGAAACAATGAACTTTTCATTTTGAATACATCCATGAACCTATAATATGAATTTTCCACCTAAAAATAAACCCTTATGTCTTTCTTGATCCTTCTTCTTGGCATGAGACTGCCTATCAAAAAATTCTTGTTCAAATTCTCCTTTTGAAAGTGCCTTCATCTTGTCCCAGTTAAGCAAATCCCACCATTTTCATCATTGTCTTGTAAATCCCAAATTACCAAACATCTCCAAGACCCCCTCATAATGATCTCCTTTCTTTTATGTACTCTTCAATACTAATACCATCATCATTTCCTATAAAATATTTCATTTTGGAATCTTTCAAAACCCTGATTTGGAGAGTGTTTTTTCTGGTTATCCTTGAAATTGAGGTATCTCTACAATTTAGACCGCTCTGAGTCTGAAACTTCATCCTATATTAGTTTGATATGTATTCTCTACAATTCCTCAGGTATGAACTAATTCTGATGCGCCAATAAAAAATTATGGCAATTTTCTCAACACTTGTTATTTTTTATCCTTTCAGAAGAGCGAAAGTGTATGGACTTCCACATGTCCAATTTTTTGGATCCAAGTCTAAAATTTATACCACCGATACTTTAGTCTATCTTCTTTTTGATGCAATATTACTCACTCAATTTGAATCTTGCATGCTCTCAATATAACCATTTTTCCCATAAAACATGTTTGAGACCAGTTTTTGGACTAGTTAGAAACCCCAACTTTCGAAGTATAACTCTGAACCTATAACGAGTCAGAATCTGAAACCTTTACCATAGATGCTTAGTTTGTATTCTACTTCGCCTCTAAGTTTCATTGTCTAAAGCCTTCTATAATAAAAAAATTATAGCAAAAACTCTAAGATGACTTGTTTGAGGTTGGTTTAAGGACCAACCTTAAAACCCTAAATTCCATAGCATATAAATATGAAATTATAGTGGATTTGGAGCTACAAATTTTACAAAAGGTAGTTCGTTATGTCCTCTATTCACTGTAAAATTGCAAACCTTGAAAGATGACCATTTTTGAAGAAGCCAATCCCTAGTGCCCCCCAAAAAAAATTCAATTATTTCGAAGGAAAGAGCTTTGATACCACTTGTAATATACCAACGCCTTAAGATGTGTAATGAAAAGATGAAACACATAACAATAATGCAAAGATATATGAAAGACCATTAAGGTAGGTTAACACCATCAAATACTCCTTTAGGAAGGAATCACTCCTCAAGCCATGCTTGTTATAATACAAATCATACTTCCCAACGTGTCCTCATAATGAATATAGTCACATCTATATATACCTATCCTCAATCATTACATATGTGGGCCCATTTATTATTAGGCTGACCATACATTTACTCCATTACATATACATAAAGCCTCATATATATCCCCCTCGGGTCACATTACATAATATCATCCCCTTGGGTCCCTCTTTAGGTCACCATATTATCCTATTGTAGGTATATTACACCTTGCCTTCAGTAGGAGACCCAGATTGAGAAGGAATAAAAGAGGTCGAAAGGAAATTCAACATAGCTATTGTTCTGTAGAGTCTTTCGTAGTGCTTCACCTCTTCATTTGGTTTCAGTGGATGAACTTCTCCAGTCTGAGTAGAATGGCATGAATCAAACACACTTCCCACAAAAAGGTCAATGGACCTACATGAACTCATATGCCTTGAGTTCTTGAGGGGCAAAGAAGAGCTAAATCAAGGTTTCATGGCATATTTAATCCAACAACAAAAAAACAAAGACATGGGATGGATAATAGAATCATTAAAAAATTGGATGTTCTTCTTGTCAAGAGGTTAGAAGAGGAGCTTGCCTTGTTATAGTATAATCCAAGTAACACACTAACCAAGGAAACTCACTACTCCAAAACCCTGGTGTTGCTATGGCAAACCAAAGCACTCTTAGGATGCGCCATCATGGAAAATGCCTAAGGAATGTTTGGGGATGCAGTGAAGTCCTGAGTCTCTTAGAAAAAGTGGGACGCCTGGAAACATGGGTTAATCTAATTCTTCAAAATAAACAGAAATTCAACGCCAAACTTAATGTTGTCACTCGTGAGTTGATAGGAAAGGTCTTCCAGCGTAGAGCGACTCCCTCCAACACCTGGCTCATATACCATAGGTAGCTAGAGACATAAAACACTAGCAAATCCTAGGAGACTATCATGTCCCCATATTTTTGGACATAAAAGTGTGGACCATGCCCAACACATTGGGGGGTCAAAGATGCATTAATTACCTCACCTAGGGAATTTTGTCCAAATATTATGTATGAGGCATTAACTAATTAGCCTACGGGAAATTTTGCTAAATAAACATTATTGAGGCATGTATTTAATTTTTATTTATCATTAATATTTATTGTGAAAATTACATGTGGAATTGAGCTTTCCATGTCAGGCATAATTGGCAAGCCAACTTTCCAAGGGAGGATATTAAGAAAGTAGAAACTCTATGACAAAAGCAGTCTAAGAGAGAAGCGAAAGTGCCCAAAAGCTATGACAAATTCTGTCATAATAAAAGTAGGCAACAATTGACTAAGGAGGGCATGGTTTCCTTTTTGAGACTCGGTATCAAAAGAGGGAAAGGCAGAAAAAGATGTCATTGACAAAAGTAGCAACTATGGGCCTAAGGAAGGTGCAGTTTCCAAGTTTTATAAATGACATGGATAGGGAAACAACTCACAAGGGTCCCTACTTACCAATTACTCAAGGAGGGTGCATATGTGGCAATGGTTAGGGCTTCTATGAGGATGACTTGCTCTTACAGGACACCTATTGCCTCTACCATTTAAGTAGGTCACCCATAGATATATTAAAGGATAATTAAAGCTCCATTTACTAGTTTGGTTGATGTGTTAATTGATTTGTGCTTATGTGGGCATGCCTTTCTGAGTGATGTGCCTCAGACACTTAGGAGATGAACCCCAAACCTTCCCTTCCCACTCCTTCATCCCCATTTATTCTCTTTGCAGGTATGTAGCACTTGATTTTCAGCCATTGAGGATAATATATGACATATTTTGCAGCCTCCATCTCAGTCAAATCGAGCTCCAGTGAAGCCCAAGCTTCACCTATGCTCTTAACCTTTCTCTTGTCATATTTTGGGCCTCATGTCCACCATTTTGGAGTCCTTTTATGTAATGGTCAGTAAATATAATGCTATCTAATGTATAACAGTTGATAAAATCTATCATTTATATTTCTCAGGTCGAAATAATTATGTCTCTGAAGTTTACCTTCTCAATTTCCCATGAAAAGCTTAATTTGTCATTGTAATGGGGGAAATTGATCAATCTAGTGCAATAATGAGTAATAAAAGGTTGTGGGCATGAGTATAAATGATTATATATGTCCATTGAAGCTATATTAATGTCTTTCATATGTCATTTGTTGCATTGAAGTCAATCTGTTATGAATTCTATGCTTAATTTTGCACCCTACCTAGAACACTAGTTTTACCATTTATGCTATAAAATGAGTTCTACCCACTCAAATCCAGTTCTGTAAGTTTGTATGGATAAATGATAGACCCACCTTCCCATACATAAATCCATATCATATTTTAGTTCATGTCATACAGTCATTTGGGATCCTCCATTGCGCAGGGTCTCACTAGGCCAAAATTGCCTAAAATTCCCAATTCTTCCCTAAACCCTCCAGACAACTCCAGATATGTTAGAAACTCTCCCAAATCATATTTTATGTTGTATGAAGGCCTGATATACCTATAAAATTTTCCCCAAGCCCCTGTTTGAAAGGATGGAAGGAATTTCCCCCGTTTCACGGTTGGGTGACCCAAAAGCATGGGAGTAGGTTTCCGCATAGAGGACTCTGAAAGTTGAATGTTCCCCGATCTAAATGTGTTAGGGGAAAGGAATTCACTATTTTTAACTTAATATTGGTTTCTTCTCACTTCCTACTTCCTTGTCTACAAATTTACCAACAAAACACCTTGAATTACCTAGTCTGCATATTCACTGAGTGGTTGTAATTTAATATCAGAATTTTTATTTAATTTGCAACATTATTTAGTGTTTAGGTATGCATATCTAACATGGGAACATTACAGTGGTATCAGAGCACTTCCCTCCACTCCTATGGAAAGAAGGATCTCTGTTTACTAACATTGTAGATCAGTAAGTCAAAGTTGCAACCATGAAGTTGCTACCAATGATAGAAGAAGGCATTGAGCAGTATGAAGAAGAAGATTATGAAGAGACCACATGCAGTACCTCATATATATTATGTAGGGATGATGTTGATGATTTCTTTCCTCCATATTATGATGAATCCATTTTGCAAGAATATACTAGTGTCGGTGGTCAAGTGTTCAATGGGAAGAACTCTAAGAAATCTTCCTAGTATTTCATGGAATATTGTTCCTTAAAAGAAGAGATAAGGGAGGTCTTACCTTTTCAAGATTTCTGTACTCTGGAGATACAAAAGCTATTCAGATATCCCTGTTGTGGGGAAACAATCATGGTTGATGAAGTGTGCAAGAAAGTGGATACTGGAAGGTTTCCTCCTAGAGCCAAAAGAGGAGGAAATAAGAAATATTCATCAAAGCCATCTACTTGTCCAATCAGTAAAATAATGTTTATATTTTTTCTAAACAAAGTTTCTAGTGACCATCAAGATGAAGAATCTTCAAGTTCATTGAAGAAGAAGAGAAATGAAGTGGAGACAAATATCCACGAGGTGAAGTGCAAATCACCACAAGGTGGTTTCATAAGAGAAGAAGTTGAAGAGGAATGCACTTCAATTTTCTTGGTGGGTGATCTCAAGATCACTGATAGAGATGTTGGCTCATGTATGGGTGGAGATACACCTTTTGGATCAGGTCCAAAGGAATGTTACAAATAAGAATTACAGACAACTTTGGAGCCACATAAGGAAGAAGAAAACAAGGCCACACCGCTTGGGTGTGAACCAGAAAATTTGGTGGAGGAGAGGGCCACCTTAGTATCACTTCAGGAAGATGGAAAGGTGAAGAACATGGACGATAAAAGTTCTGATTTTTGCAGCAACCATGTACTCCTACAACCATCTAATCCATGGAAAGATGAAAAAATCTTCACTTACATCTGAGGATTGCAAAAGGAAGGCCAATTGTGAGGGAGATAAATTCACTCCTAGTTTGCCTATTAGTGATCACACAATCAGTGCAAAGAAGAGTGAGGGTGTCAATGGCGATAAGATGGTGAATGAATCTTTTGGATCAGATCCAAAAGAGGAAGAAATATTAGATCTTAAGTCATCAAATTTCTCAATGAAGTGGAAGACAAGCCCTCACCAGTTGGGTGTGAACGAGGAAAATTGAAGGAGAAAAATCTGATGTAGAAAGATGAACATAGTTCATATTTTTGCACTATCTTGCAACACGATGAAGTTGCAGCCACATCAAAAGTAAAGCTTGACAATTGTAAGAATTCACATCCCTCTATCATCAGTGAGGAGGTTCAAGAACCACCTAGTCTTGCAACTAGGAAAGAAAAATTAAAGATTCGTGAAGAGAAGTGCAAGCTACTACAAGGTATTTGCAGTGAAGGAGAGGGTGAAGTTTCCCATGAGAATACAGAGAAATATGTTGCAGCCATGGAAGACATAACTGAAATCCATACTGATGAGGATTGTGCAAGAAAATAGCAGGGTGTTCGTTCACTTGAGCCTACCACCAGTGTTGTAGAAGAACAAACCCGAGGGATAAGAAACACTCTGGACATGATTGAAAGAGTGCCTACTGATGGGTGCTGAAGTTTCATTGAGACATCTAAGGAGGGATGTCCATCTCTCTATGTTGGTGACATAGATATTTCCTGTGAAGAAAAGGTTCCAAGATCAACTTCCACTTCACCACTAGAGTTCCATGAAGTTGATACTAGAGAGAGGGAAGAAGAAGAGGTGCAAGAACCTCATTTTCTTGCAGGGTCACTGAAGATGAGTGAGTGCAGAATCAAAGAGGCCCTACACACTCTCCATAGAACCTCTGCATTGATTATAAATCTATATTGGAATTTGGAGGAGAAATATTCCATTGAATACATGGAGAAGTTTCAGAATGCCATGACAAGCACCAAAGGTAATTTTCTACAGTTGATTTTCGATAGAGACAGTCTGCTTGAGCTTGTCAAGTTATTATATGGAGCATCCTTGAAGGATGAAGAAGAGATATGCAAGCTCACACAAGAATTATTGACCACCCAAGATTCCTTAAAGAGCACTGAAGGTGCACTCCAAGAATCCAAGATGGAGATAGAGCAACTTCATGAGAAGTTGCAAAGATCTCACCTACCCTCCTACTCACCATTCAACCATATTCACAAGGATGATTGCAGTCTTGAACATATGGAGGAATCTCATGATATGGTGGATCATGAGATGCAATTGGTTTTGCATGCGCTTGAGAATTGTGCAAACAATCCTAATCAGAACCAAGCACTTGACCTTTTCCAGAGAAAAATAGAGTTGTTTTCTGGAGAGAGTCTCTTCTCCATGGAAGAGACAGATGATCTCACCTCATTTGGATCAGCCATTGAGGAAGAAGAGGTAGCCATAAGTTGGGTGGATAAGTGTTGCAGAGATTTGATTCACAGTTCTACCCACACCTTTATTTCAGCTTCATCAAGTGGGGATGAAAATTGGGAGAAGGAATTTTTCGTGTTGTTGCAACATGAAGAGTTGGAGGCTTTCCTAGGTGTTCATGATGACTTGTTGAATGCACCATCACCCTCCCAACAGCCACATAGGAACATATTTATGTCACTTGACGGAATTCAACCACATATGGATTGGGTGGAAAATTACATGTCCCACATGGAGTCTTCTTGCAGAAAAATTTCTGCTCATGAGTAGTGGAAGGCAGTTGAGCAAGCAAATTGCCAAGAGGAGTTGATGAGAACAATATCTTGCATAAAGTGGTCTTGGTGGAGGAAATACACACAACTGGATGGATTCTTGTACCCTTTGACCAATGGAAGAGAGTTGATCCATTGGAAGTGTTTACATGGACATTTTGGTTGGAGTGTTAGTACCTTCTCAGGTTGGATGAGGGGACACTTATTTGTTTTTCCTGCTTGCATTTTTTGAGATAATTGTGATGCATCATCTTATTGTGAGCAGTTTGGGCATCCTTGTTGGTTGGATGATGCCTATACTCATCAGGGTTGGACATGGGACTCACACATATGTCATTGCAACAATAAAACTATGAGCTTCAGTGCTAGTGTGCATCAAGCACATAAAGAACTTTATGTTGGGTGGGGACGTATCACAGATTTTCAATTTGGCATTGAGAGTCTCCAATGTTCAGTGCAATGGTATGGTTTCCACATCATTAATCTCATTTCCTGTGATGATAATTTTTTATGGTGGTTACTAATGTTTGGAGACTTACAGTTGAGGAAATGGGATCCAGGCATATTTTTGTATGATAAGTTGTGTTGGAAGGAATTCTCACTAAAGGGGGTGCAATGAAAGAAATGGGACCTTGGAATTGCTTGTTTTTGGAGAAACTTTACATGCTAGCTTGATGGAGCAAGTCAAAAAAAAATTCCACATGAGTTCATGCTCCAGTTCTCCTACATGATGGGCAAATTTGCAAAACTTTGGAGTGCTTCTGCTTGAGGACAAGCATATTTGGAAGGGGAGGACTGCCATGTCCCCATATTTTTGGACATAAAAGTGTTGACCATGCCCAACACATTGGGGGGTCACAGATACATTAATTACCTCACCTAGGGAATTTTGTCCAAATATTATTTATGAGGCATTAATTAATTAGCCTAGGGGAAATTTTGCTAAATAAGCATTATTGAGGCATGTATTTAATTTTTATTTATCATTAATATTTATTGTGCAAATAACATGTGGAATTGAGCTTTCCATGTCAGGCATAATTGGCAAGCCAACTTGCCAAGGGAGGAGATTAAGAAAGTGGAAACTCTATGACAAAAGCAGTTAGAGAGAAAAGGGAAAGTGCCCAAAAGCTATGACAAAAGCTGTCATAATAAAAGTAGGAAACAATTGACTAAGGAGGGCACAGTTTCCTTTTTGAGACTCAGTCTCAAAAGAAGGAAAGTCAAAAAATCTGTCATAGGGAAAAGCAGGAAACAATTGACTAAGGAGGGTGTTGTTTCCTTTTTGGAGGATCAACACAAAAGCAGGAAAGACAGAAAAAGTTGTCATTGACAAAAGTAGCAGATATGGGCCTAAGGAGGGTGGAGTTTCCAAGTTTAATAAATGACATGGACAGGGAAACAACTCACAAGGGTCCCTGCTTGCCAATTACTCAAGGAAGGCACATATGTTGTTAGGGTTAGGGCTTCTATGATGATGACTTGCTCTCATAGGTCACCTATTGCCTCTACTTGCTAAGAAGGTCACCTAGAGATCTATTAAAGGAGAATTCAAGCTCCATTTACTAGTTTGGTTGATGTGTTAATTTATTTGTGCTTATGTGAGCATGGCTTTCTGAGTGATGTGCCTCAGACACTTGGGAGATGAACACCCATCCTTCCCTTCCCACTCCTTCATCCCCATTTCTTCTCTTTGCAGGTATGGAACGCTTGATGTTCAGGCATGAGGATCATATAAGACATATTTTGCAGCCTCCATCTCATTCAAATTGAGCTCTAGTGAATCTCAAGCTTCACTTACGCTCGCAATCTTTCTCTTGTCATATTTTGGGCCTCCTGCCCACCATTTTGGAGTCCTTTTATGTAATTAACAATTAATCCAATGATCTCTAATGTATAAAAAATGATAAACTCTGTCATTTATATTTATCAGGTCGAAATAATTTTGTCCCTGAAGTTTACCTTCTCAGTTTCTCATGAAAAGCTTAATTTGTCGTTGTAATGGGGGAAATTGATCAATCTAGTGCAATAATGAGTAAGAAAAGGTTGTGGGCATGAGTATAAATGATTATATATGTCCATTGAAGCTGTATTAATTTCTTTTAGATTCCATTTTCTGCATTGAAGTCAATATGTTACGACTTCTATGCTTAATTTTGCACCCTAGCTAGAACACTAGTTTTAATTGACTAGTTGTACCATTTATTCTATAAAATGAGTTCTACCCACTCAAATCCAGTTCTGTAAGTTTCTATGGATCAGTAATAGACCCAAATTCCCATACATCACTCCATATCATATTTTAGTTGGGTTCGTATAGTCATTTGGGATCCTCCATTGTGCAGGGTCTCACTACACCAAAATTGCCTAAAATTCACAATTATTGCCTAAACCCTCTAGACAACTCCATATTTATTAGAAAATCTCCCAAATCACATTTTCTACTGTATGAAGGCCTGATACAAATCTGCACCTTTCCCCAAGCCCCTGATCGAAAGGACATAAGGAATTTCCCTAATTTCATGGTTGGGTGACCCAGAAGCATGGAAGTAGGTTTCCGCATAGTGGACTCTGAAACCTGAATGGTCCCCAATCTAAATGTGTTAGGGGAGTGGAATTCATTGTTCTGAACTTACTCTTGGTTTCTTCCCACTGCCTACTTCCTTGTCTACAAATTTCCCAACAAAACACCTTGAATTACCTAGTATGCAAATTCACTGAGTGGTTGTAATTTAATATCATAATTTTTATTTAATTTGCAGCATTAGTTAGTGTTGAGGTCTACATATCAGACTTGGGAACATTACAGAGACTGTCGAGGAATCCAAATCGAAGGTAGCCCCATATATCATCATCTCAAATGATGATTAGCTCATATCTCTTTGTCTTTCCTAATGGCATAAGTTTAAGTTTGCCCAATCTCTTAATTTTCAAGGTGTAATGGAACTTCCTTTTGGTTTAAATGTCTCGTCTTGTCGAGCATATATTCCTCTTGGTTACACTGTTGAAACTTTCATAGGCACAACTCCTTTTTTTAGTTTCAATTTTCTAAGATCTGCAGTCATGGACAAGTCTTTCTGTTTCTGGTTCTCAAGATGTATGGATTGCAAGTATATCAGTTTAAATTGGATGTCAATGCTGGAATTTTGGAGAGGGGAGTGGTCATGCCTTCCTTCTATTAGACCAGTCTCCTTAGAAAATGTAACTACTCTTTTGATAATATAAATTCTTAGCTCGAGTATTACACAATAAAAAGTTCATTGAAGTTACTTAAATTTGTTTTTTAAGGAAGTCAACATTTATTTTATTTTATTGGGATAGTAAATTTGAAAAACCTTGACTCCTATAATGGTGATAGTTACAGGTAAGGTTGTTGGTATTAACTTGGAGTAAATTACATTTTTTATACAATAATAATCAATGTTTGAACTTGGGTCTTCATCATAATCATTGTTCTAAGTTGTCAGGAGATCATTGTGGGCCTTTATCACAACCATTGCTTCAAGATTTCATGAGATCAATGTGGGTCTTCATCACAACCATTGCTTTAAGATTTCATGAGATCAATGTGGGTCTTCATCAGAACCATTGCTCCAAGTTACCATGAAACTACAACACAATAGACAAAAAGTTTATTCATCTCTAATAATAATTTATATTAAGGTTGATTACCTCTTTATAATATATTATATGTTATATTAAAATTAATATTTTTAACAAAATCTAAATTAAGATAATATAACATGGATTGTTATTAGGTAATGTATTTTATTCTTTGGTGTATTTGATTTTTACATGTCTTTCATTGGAATATTATTATTAGGTATTAGAATATGGACTCTTTGTAGTGGGAATTTTTATTTTTTATTTTTAAGATTTTTGGGAAAAAAATCATATTAAATTTTCATTTATAATTTACGATTAAAAGACCTCATTCATTGTTTATGGGACAAAACACCCCATACATATCATGATTTGATTTGATACATACACTATTTCTCCACGTTCCAACTTATAACATGTAAAAAAGAAACATATATTCTTAATCATTAAATTCATAAATGAAAATTTAATATGATTTTTTTCCCAAAAATCTTAAAAATAAAAAATAAAAATTCCCACTACAAAGAGTCCATATTCTAATACCTAATAATAATATTCCAATGAAAGACATGTAAAAATCAAATACACCAAAGAATAAAATACATTACCTAATAACAATCCATGTTATATTATCTTAATTTAGATTTTGTTAAAAATATTAATTTTAATATAACATATAATATATTATAAAGAGGTAATCAACCTTAATATAAAAAATTAAAAATATCTTCATATTTTTATAAATATAAATAAGAAAATAAACCTTATTTAAAACATTTTAATAAAACATATAAATTTAACATTATCTAAATTAGATTTTGTAAAAAATATTAATTTTAATATGACATGATATATTAGAAAAAGTAATCAACTCAAATTTAAAAGATAAATGTATCTCTAATTAATGTAAATAAAAAAAATTAACATTGCTTAAACATTTAAACGAAATACATAAATTTTGATTTTAATTATTTTTAATAGCCATATAAATTAGATTATTATTATTATTAAACATACAAGTTAGAATTTTATTATTATTATTAAATATTATACTCAATTGGAGATTTTGTGAAGTAGTTATTCTTAATATGACATATATTTAGATTTTGTTAAAAATGTTATAGTTAATTAGAACATAAGAAAATATTTATAATTAGAACACAAGAAAATATTTAATTTGATGCCTGGACAACCTGATAAATGAAAAAATAATATTTTTTGAGTTATATTTCATTGCCAGTTGGCAAGTCTTTATCACTCTATCTCCAGCAGCTCATTGAACGTCAGTGTACCTCATCTGCCACGTCACCAGCCTTATCCTTTGAAGCGGGGCATTGTCCAATGATGAGTGGACCTTGCTGTTTTGGGAAACTTTCCCTTCACCAAATTCCTGTCCAAACGGTTGAGGTGGCGTGATCGAATCTTCTAGATAGCCAAGAGAAAAGAACAGAGTCATATCATTCCAATCTTCCGGTGGTCGGGTCTTCGAGTCTCCTGCCGTCTCCATTTATGGCGATTTGTGCCTTGAGACTGCGGGCTTGATGCAATCCGGGATTCGCCCAGAGCGAGCGGCCACGGAGGACGGGGGACTCGCGGTCGAGGAGGAGGAGGAGGGGGGTTATGAATGCCCGCCGGAGTCGCAGTTGCCTCGAATCCTCTCCGTCCTCTCCTTTGCTCTCCAGCGGCTGGTGACACGGAATGACCAGTTCGCTCCCGCCGACGGAAAGAAGGTCACGGTGTTCCACGGCGTCCGCAGCCCGGCCATCACCATAGCCAAGTATCTGGAGCGGATTTACAAGTACACCAGCTGCAGCCCCTCCTGCTTCGTTGTAGGTTACGTCTACATCGACCGCCTAGTTCATAGGCAGCCGGATTTCCCGGTTATTTCTCTAAATATCCATCGCCTGGTCCTCACCAGCGTCATGATCGCCGCGAAGGTGCTCGATGATGCGTAAGTCCTCACTGGCCTTGCCTTAGGCTTTGATGAAATTCGGTTCTCATGTTGTTTTTCTTCCTGAAATTTCATTGAGGCGACCGCATATGGAGATTTTCTAAGAAATCCTCAACTTAGATTCCCGAATTTTGACTTTTGTCTTGTTAAATTATCCGAAATTCTATCCATGGTGGAAATCTAAAGAATCTCTGCTTAAATTTCACAATTTCCGTCTTTTTCGTTGAGTTGCTTCCACAAAGTTCTGTCAGCCGAGGAAATTGAAAGAAACTCTGCGTAAATTCACGAATTATGGCATCGTCCTTCTTTTATCCCCTGAAATTCCGTTTGACGGGGTTTTTTGAAGAATCTCTGCTCAAGTTTCATGAATTTTGGCTCTAGTCTTGTTTTATCCTCTGAAATTCCGTCCGCTGGGGAAATTGAAGGAATCTCTGCTTAAATTTCACAATTTCCGGCCTTTTTCTTCTTTAATCATTAGAAGTTTCATCTGCCGGGGGATGTCTTATGAATTCTGTTTTGCATTGTTTTATCCGCTGAAATTCCGTCTGCTGGGGTTTGTGAAAGAATCTATGCTTAAGTTTCATGAATTTTGTCTTTTGCCCTGTTTTCTCATCTGAATTCGGAAAATAGAGAATCTCATAATTTTTCCAAATTGTTTTTTTATTCCAGGCACTATAATAATGCTTTTTACGCCAGAGTGGGCGGCATTAGCAATACGGAACTTAACCGGCTCGAAATCGACCTTCTCTTCCGTCTCGGTTTCCGGCTGAAGGTTACGGGTAAAGTATTCGAAAGCTATTGTTTGCATTTGGAGAAGGAAATGCTTCTTGGTGTTGCAGGACAGAGGATTGAGAGGACTCTGCCCGTTTTTCCTAGGGTTTTATCGGACTCTGACAGTGTAAAGTGCGAGGAGTCCAAGGTTCCCCGCTGCTCTTCTGCCACAGCCATGGTGGTCGGACACCATCTCGATCCTCCTAGCCGGTGAAGGTGAAGGGCGCTTATGTTGCGAGGGCCATGCCTGCCTCTAGCAGTCTTCAATAATATTCGAATCAGGTACACATGGACTGACCCGAATACATAGGGCAAACGTTATTTTCCCATCAGTATAACATTAAATGCCATTTATGGTGTAATGGCTTAAAACCCATTGATATCTCATCCCCGTTTATAAGAATGTCTGAACATTTTTTTTCGTTTTAAGCATGTATATACAGGGTGTTGTTTTGTAAAATAACTGAAATAAACCGTTTGTATTCTTATGGCAGTCGGAATTAATGCAAAGACTGTAAAATTCTTAACGAAGCAGAAATAATATCTTTTGTTGGGAATTTTTCTTAACTTTGAACGGCTGAGTGCGGATTTTGAAAATTTTCTATAAATAGTGAGCCAGTTAAATGAAATTCTCACTTTTGAATTTGGGTTTCCGTCCACACGGGATAGTTTTTATATTTTAGGATTTTGATCATTCATTAGTGGTTTTGCACTAAATATTTTTAGTGAAATTGGTTTCAAAATATTTCTGGACAACTGACTTTGTAAAAATTGTGATAAAGAAATTGAGGATGAAGATCGTTGTTTTGCAGTATGTATCTTGAGTAGAAGCGAACATCCTCTCTTTTAAATCCCTATGAAGACTCGCCGCTTCATCAAGCAGTTTCACAACTTCCTAGAGAGTCACCTCTATAGTACTTGATTTTTGTTCTCCAATTGCTGTAGTATCTCCCTCAGCTTTTCATTATCCTCTTGGATTTGCTGATTTATCTGCTTTGATCTGTAACCCAATGGGTGAGTCAAAATCTCCCATAGCGCTGAAATTGGATTTCAATTTAAAACAAAACTTCTTTGTGAGAACTATTTTGGTCTAGATTCTTTCCTTTTCTAAGCATCCAGCAAAATAAGAAAAATACAACATATACAGAACATTCATTCTCTAGGCAATAATATTTTAAGGGGAAGCTTCATGGGGAAGAAACTCTAATATATTTGTTTATCTAAAATAAGTCGACTAAAAAGTGTTTTACAAATGCACCCTTGCATCTTGCATATACAGATGCCTTACGCTTCTAATCTCTTGGAGAAAATTGCTTGGCTACCCACTGTCTATCATCTAAGAATTTGTCTTGCCTACTACGGCTTGCAGTGCAGAGGGTGGTGTTCACAATATCTAATAATTCCAATGTTTGAGTTGAAGGATCCCTTTCTACAAGGTTCCCCTTCTATACAAAACTTTTGGTTGATCACGATCCTTCAATCAGCTGCTACAGTCTGATTGTGCAATCTCCAACATGGCTCAGAGTCCTCTCTGTTGGCTCCTTCTCGGATTCCACAGGCTTACCGTTAAACAAAAGATTGAATGCTTGCTTTGTTTGATCGACGGTGTCTCTCGATTACGACACTCAACTCACCTACAGTGTCAAGCTTCTCTGCTGACATCTACCCACCTGCAGGCTGCGATCTCTAGTAGTTTGCGTTGTAATGGGCTTCTCCGAAGAGTCGGGTAAACCTGTTCCTCTACTCTGCACGTTAGTTAAATTATCAATTTGCCTTCTACAGGTCATTCGATGCCGACGGCCCAACAACAATGAATTGGTTTGATGGTTATTGTTGATGTGGCATACACGTGTTGCTTCGGATCTAGTCATCACCGGTCCACTTGTTCATTCTATAGAGGTTTATATACGCGTCCTCCAAGAATCCATTAGTCTCAGTTGGTTCCATGGTAACTGTCAATTGCTTGCTAGTCAACCAACAATCCTAATCGACTTAGTCCTTAATCCTCTGACTATCTGCAGACCATACCTTGTCAACCATTGATGGATAAATCATAAACATGACTACATTGACTAGTACCTATCTTTGCTGTGTGGTTATGCTCCATCAACATGCAGCCATTACTACCACTCGTAAACCACCAATATGTTCTTCCAGTGGGTTCTACTTTGTCAAGTAACTACGTGGGTTCTATCTCAAGTCGCTTGTTTGCCCAGTGGATTTTTCTCAACCACTTTATTTAAACTCTGATCCTAGCGACTATCCGACAGTTCAGAGAATGACCTACCCTCAAATATTGTTTACCTTTTTTAATCAGCTTCCTTCACTGTCAGGATCCATTTTCAGATCATTAGAATCAAGTGGGCAATGTTCTTCCTAGAAAGATGGGGATAAGAGATCTCGTCTAGACGTTTTAGAAGATTCTGTACCAAATCAGTGCAAATCCTGTAGATGACAAAGTCCATGTCAGAGGGTTGAGTTGATGCGTGCTTTACGCTTGGCGTAGTGTGGTTTACAAATGTGACGCTCAGGGTTTGGTGCTGAGATGCTATTGTGGCGTTGGCTAAATTTTGGCTCGACTCTGTAACTCGGCACGTAGGTAGTGTTTGCAATTCAGTTTTGTCACGATCGCGTATGTTTCTTTGTCGCTGGTCCAAGGATGTCTTGTCATCATTGTAAAATCTGGGACCAGTTGGCACTAAAACAAACTTTCACGCTGAACGAACTTGCATTGGAATTGTGTTCCAGTTGGGGTTTGGATCAATTTTTACCTTAAGATATATCCAATGGGGTGAATACTTATATTACTAGAAGGTTTTTAAGAAATATATATATTGTTTCATGTCTTTTCTATCTTGGATCAAATTTTTGGGCGAACAATACTTGTTATGCTATGGAGCATTTAATCCGACGGCGGTCGCACTGTCCGCAGTCGGATCCGTTCCAAAGAGCGATCCGACGGCGGACAGGGCGACCGCCGTCGCATTAAATTCTGCATAGCATAACAAGTATTGCTCACCAAATTTTTGTCCGCCATTTTTGTTTGACCCCTCGATCCAACCTAGATTAGTACTAGTTGACCTGCAATCATGAGTTATCCTTGGCTGTAAGTTGAATCCTCATGGAAGTTTGGAACCTTGTCGTGTCCAAAGAGTTCAAGTAGAACAATGAACTTCGGACGACAGGTTCTTTCGGTGATTATATACGGGCCGAATCATAGATCATAAAGCACTCTAGACATGGAAAATTCGTTGGTTACGGTTTTGACAGGGTGGGACCATTAATTGAAAGTTCAAGTTTTGTCCTAACCATGACTTTGTCTGTTTTTTAATAAGCTGCTCATCATTGTTCCTAGATTGATGGAACCTTTTGGAATATCGATATCTCGCATTTAGGAGTAATCTTGTCACTCCTGTACTGTCTTGCTATGTAATTATGGGATCATTTGTACAAAAATAAATATCGTATATCTTGCATTTAGGAGTAATCTTGTCACTCGTGTGGTGGCTTGCTATGTAATTATGGTGTAATTTGTACAAAAATGAAATTATCTGGTCTCAGCTGGGTAAAAGAATTAAATTGGTTTGGTGTAAAATAAATGCAGATTTTCACAAATTTAGTTATTAAGCACCCAGAGAGAATAAAAACAAACCCAGATGCATAAATCTCTCAGTGGTTAAAAGATCTGGAAGCTTCCAAGATAGATCTTTCTTTATGTGTTTTAATGGAATGTCGGATTATCATTTATCCTGCTTTTAGGAGTCATCTTGTTGCTCCTGTTTTGCTATGTAATTATGGGGTCATTTGTATACAAATAAAATGATCTGGAATTAATTTGATTTTATGTGTAAAATGAAAATGAAGGTTTTTACATAATTTAGATAGGTAGTAGTTTATATTCGTTTTAACTTTAGATTTATTAAGTACTTAAAGAGAGATAAAAAAGCAATTGAGATGCAAATCTCTCAGTATTTAAAAAATCTCTTAAATAAGATGGATCTACCTTGGGGTGATTTAATGGAACCTTGGATTATTATTATTTATCTTGCATTTAGGAGTAATCTTGCCACTCCTGTAGTGGCTTGTTATGTAATTATCAGGTCATTTGTAGACAAATAAAATTATATGATCTCATCTTGGTAAAATAATTAATTTGGTTTTATGTGTAAAATAGAAATGAAGATTTTTACATAATTTAGATAGAAAGTAGTGTAAGATTTATTTTGACTTTTGGTATCCAGAAAGATTGAAATAAAAAAACACTGAGACGTGAATCTCCGGACTTTAAGATCTGAAAATAAGATCAATCTAGCTTGGTGTGCTTTATATATATATAATTAGTATAATGTGTCTCACAGTTGACACTGGATTGATATAAACAGTAAACAGAATTACTTCAGAACCCTTGATATGATTGAGTTTGTAGTATAATTTTTATTTGTATATAAAGATGTGTGAATGAATGTATCATAAATATTTGTTGTGTTTTTATATTTTTAACATGGTCAGCATTACATAATTTTTTATTTTTTTTAATATTTTTAATATGGTCTTTTACAGTTACAATGGCAATGTAATTACATATGTACGTCTTTAATTTCATTCCTATCTAATTTAAAAAAATTTAAGAACCTGCTGACCATTGTTCGTAGATTAATGGAACCATGGATTATCATTTATCTTGCACTGAGTAATATTGTCGCACCATTGTTCTTTTAGATTTATCAGTTATCTTGCATTTAGGAGTGATCTTGTCCCTTCCATAGTGAGTTCCTGTGTAATTTTCTGATCATTTGTAAGACAAAAGTATTATCTGATTTCATCGTGGCAAAGGAACTAATTTTGTTTCATGTGAAAATAAGACATCTACATAATTTAGATACACAAATAATTTGTCTGTCTTTGATTCCATTCCTATCAGATACCAAAAAAAAAATATAAGAATGCTTTTATTGTAAATTATTCGATCTAATCCGGAGGTGTACCGGGCCAAAAAAATCTCTGTTAGATATAACTAAATATGTACCTTAAAGTTCTTATGATATTCTTATGGATGATTACACTACCTTTACCTTTAGATACCTAAGATATAAGAATGTTTTCATTGTAAAATATTGGATCTAATCATATTTCTCTTTCTTTCTGGCTGTTTTTTATCTAATCATATCTGTTTCTGGTTATAAAATTTCATTGAATTTTCAAAACGTGTAAAAACATTGCTAGATTTTACAGAGTGTAGATTTTACAGAGTGTGGATGCTTGGGGGCTTTCATGTCAAGTGATTTCTGCACTTAAAATCACCCAACAAATAACAAAAATTACAAGATTTTGTGAGTTAAATTCACCAGATTCGAAAATCAGCGAAAGTCAAAATCGTCCCCTAGTTAGACAGCTCCCTAAATATGTAGCTTAAAGTTCTTATGACATGCAAGAAGATATCTTAGTTTAAAGTTCTTATGTACCATAATTACATTTTCACATTATGTGAAAGAAGATATCTTAGTTTAATGAGAAAAATTAATTGATAAAAATACTATTAGTGTGAAATTTGCTTCAGTGATGTCAGTTTCTCGATTTTACAGAGTGTAGGTGCTTGGGGGTTTTCATGTCAGGTGATTTCATATCTGCACTTAAAATTGCTTCAGTGATATCAGTTTCTCGATTTTACATAGTGTGGGTGCTTGGGGGTTTTCATGTCAGGTGATTTCATATCTGTACTTAAAATCACCCAACAAACAACAAAAATTCAAGATTTTGTGAGTTAAATTCATAGGATTCAGGCTGAAAATCAGCCTAAAAGTCAAAATCGTTCCCTAGTTAGACAGCTCCCTAAATATGTACCTTAAAGTTCTTATGAAGTGCATTAAAATCATGCATAATTACATTTTTCATAAGATATCTAAGTTTAATGAGAAAAATTAATTGATAAAAATAGTATTGGTGTGAAATTGTACAACACTAATATCATCAGTTTCTAAATTTTCTTAACAGTTTCTAAATTTTCTTAACTTCTGCCTACAATTTTATAAAAAAAATGTGAATGAAATTTTGGCAGGAAAACTTTAATTGACAGTAATTTGGAGGTCATCAATCTAAAATAATTTCATGAAAGAAAGGAATACAAGTTGTTTGTTAGATGTTAGTGTGGTTTGAGTCTTGTCACTGGAGTCCTTTCTTCAAGAGGAGCAAACATGTTTCATATATATATTCTTCAATAAAACACATTAAATGTAACCAGATTACTCAGACTTACTAATCCAAGCTTAAAAAAAGCACAAACTTGTGATGTGTATTCTAAGGCGTATGCATAATTTGCATTTTCACATCATGTGAAAGAAGATATCTTAGTTTAATGAGAAAAATTAATTGATAAAAATACTATTTGTGTGAAATTGTGTTTAATTAATTGATAAAAATACTATTTATGTAAAATTGTGTTTCAGTAATATCAGTTTCTAAATTTTCTCAACTTATGCCTACAATTTTATAAAAAAAATGTGAATGAAATTTTGGCATGAAAACTTTTATTGTCAGTAATTTGGAGGTCATCCAATTTAAAATAATTTCGTGATATTCCTTTATATAGAAAGGAATACAAGTTGTTAGTTAGATGTTGGTGTGGTTTGACTCTTGTTACTGGAGTCCTTTCTTGGAAGAGGAGCAAACATATTTCATATATATGTTCTTCAATGAAACACATTAAATGCAACTAATTACCCAGAACCTTGCTAATTAGACATAATTAATTAAAAGAAAAAATGATTGAAAAACATTTGTACTCAACACCTTTTATTTAGGAATCTTTAGTACTGCATATGTATTTTAAAAGATTGCAATCCAAGGCGGCTAATAGGCTCTTTTAGAGAAATTATGCACAAGGGATGCATATATGTAATGACTCCTTTTGGCAAAGGGTTGAAACCAATACCTTGATTATTAGTTCAAATAGGGTAATTGGCATATTTTCTAATTGTGAGAGTCCTCTTTGAATTTGGTTGTTGTATACACCCGTGATGTCTATCTTCCTTTTCATTTATCACTTTTTGATTAGATGTTGTGGTTATAGGCACACTTATTATATTGACCCCAAGGATCATTGTAGCCCCGCTAATTACATGCAATCCTAACCACATGATGAGGTCGTTTTGGGGGGTGGCATTCCCTTTGAACTCCAATTCTTTTGCGAAGATTCTTGCCATTGGATCACACTCTAGTATGAGTGCTTGCACCTTTCTTTGCTTTGACAACAACCTCCTTTGGTTGTGCTTTCATTCAACATGTTTCTTTGCATTTCTCACATGCTATTGATCCAATCTTATCCAACATTGTGTGTAGTCATAGCTTGCCTTGAGACCGTCCCTCTACACAACATGTGCTTTCATTCCATGTGTCTCTTCTCATTTTATTATCAATGCAGAAGGGTCCTTTCAATATTTTGTATTTTTTACCACTAAAAATAATGTTCCAAAATGAAAATTTCTAGTTTGTTTAACTTCAAGATTTACTTAAACATGGGAAATTTGTCGTAAATACAAGGATCATGAAACCATTCATCTAGCTCAATTAGTTGAGGAGGTCATGGGTAATTAAATGTGATCTCTCCCTTTGAAGTCCAATAAACATAACATAGTTGAGGTCGATAAAAATCCTCCATCTTTATGCATTGACCTTAGGGAACAAGATCATAACTGCGCTTTCAATGGCAATTGGGGCTTGAAGTTGTAGGGCATAACTTCAAGCACTAATAATGGCTCCTACTTGGGGAAGTACCCCCCTTGGAACATCAACAACATTGGATCTCTGGTTCTTGTACTTGAATATATAAAATGATTGAAAGAATTGTGCAAGTAGAAACGTGACAAATTACATCTCTAGTAAAAACATATAAGATGAGGTGAGGGTTTGGATATGACATAGGGACTCTTTCAATTAGTCATATATGAGGTGAGGTGTTGGATATGACATGGGGACTCTTTCAATTAGTCATAAAGTAGAAGATAATTGGGAGACTATAAAATCCCCTTAGTTCATATAAGTGTATGGCCATGACTTCATTGATTGCATGTGCTTTTGCACATTACTTGGACTCCAGGAAAATGGAAACAAAAGCAATTGTACACAATATGGTGGAATAAAAGATGAGCGCAAAATAATCTTGTTGGAAACCCAATCCTTGTGATTATGGTTCCACATAAAATGTAAATATTTTAAATAAATTGAGAATATGAATAGTCACGTAGGGAGATGAAAAGTTGGTTGGAAGATGAAGAGAAACCACCATATACAGTGTATAAATAAATGCTTTTTTCATCGAATAAAAACATATTTAGAGTTATTCAAATCCTACAGTGGTATTAGAGCACCACCTTCCATAATTCTTGCCTACTATGTTTCAGTCCTCGTAGCCTGTATACTTGCCAGTCTATTACTAGACTACTGGATCATTATTGTGTATACCCTTTGCTCAAAATTGAACGTTTTTTCGACGTTTCTCCTCCATTCTTGTTGCATGCACCAAGATTATTCTGCTATCCGCCAATTGCCAGTCTAGTCTCCTACCAGCCTACACGCATTCAAAACAAGCGTTACTCCCTTGGCTGCATGAGGAATGTTTTTGATGGATTGAGGTATGAAATAGTTTGTTGGTTGTTGCGTTTATTCCCTCAATTCGTTGCATGTTTTTGACTACTAGAAAAGCTGAATTTTTGCTCATGCATTTGCTATATAGCTAACCCTAATTATGTTACATTGCCTCATTTCCATTAAGAGTGCTCTCATTCTGCGGCTACAAATATTTTCACCATCTCGTTGTGTTCTACTCTGTTATTTGCTTAGATATACTCTATGTTTATATTGAAAGTGTTAGAAAAACGGGATCGCACAACAATAACAATAAACAATATGCAAACATTAAAACACATTACAAGAGAGACACATATATAACATGGTTCATCCAAGATGTGTTATGTCCACATAGAAATTGCCAGTCCTTTATTACTATTCCGTCCAACAAATGAAGGGATACAACCTGCAGTAACGTCATTGGACTTTCTCTTCACTCTCTCATAGTCTCTTTCTCGCAATCACAAAGATCAATTTTACAATGCTACGATACAGTACAATGCCTTCCTTTTATAGGGGAATTATCATGGGAAAATACCATGGGTCACCCAATACTATGAGCTTGCAAATTGTTGGACAACAAACAACCCACAAATTTCTTTCAAGGTGAAGCCCTTGAATCCCCATCAGGAGCCTGCTAGCCCCTGGACCCCCGCGGGGGAACGATGTTCCCCTGCACCCCCTTGCTGGGACAAGTGTACAGTAAAACTAGGGTACAAACACAAATGAACAATAACATCTTTGAATCGAGAATATCAAGCTCCACAACCAACATAAAGGATTGTGTCTCTCTCTTTTCACACCTGTGGCCTCTATCTATAATCTGGATGTTGTAGAACTATTGTGCTTTTTGCCTAGATATTTGAAGAATCTACATACTGTATTTAAAGTTGTATTTTTGAGAGATGGGATTGTAGTCGGTTAACTATTTTGTTTTTTGTGAAATGCGATTTGTTATTTGAGCAACCTCCCATGTGTAACCTGCGACATCAATGAGATAGATGCATGTTGAAGAGCTGAGACTTTGATCTCACTCTTGAGAGCCGCAAAGATATAGTTGTGAAGACTCCCACCATATATCAAATGCATGAAGTGTGACTGCTAGGATGAGCTTGTGCCTGCTGTAAACTTGAATTGAATTTGTTGAGGACTCGCACTCTCGCTCAATTGCATGGAGGCAATACGCTTTATTCAATATTGAAATTGCTCATTGGAAATACAAAAATCCTAATTTTCGACCTAATTCTTGTGCATGGAGCATCTCCGCAAATATTATTCATATGTATAATATGGCTGTTGTATGAGCTCGAGGGTATTGTATCTTGTGTATTTGATGATCCGGTGGCTTATGTATGAACCTATTAAGGATGCGTATGAGTCCATGACTGATGTGTATGTTGTATTGGAGTTGTAATATTGAAGAATAGAAGTTTGTAACTGCTTGAAGATGCAGATGTGATCATACTCATTGTATAAGAGAAGGACATGACTTCCTTTCATTGTCCTGAAGCTTCTCACATCCACTTGAAGATTGTAGTTGAGAGCTAGTGCTCTCCCCCACAACAAGACTGCTGGTGGAACATGTGAAGACTAAGCTTGAATGTGAGTAAAGAATCCCATGCTTGAATTTAGTTGCGTGGAGCTGCACATTGAATCCATCAAGACATAGGGTTGTTTCATTTGGACATGAGATTGTTGTTGTGACTGAAGACCGAGTTAAAGACTACCTGGAGAGTGTGAAACTGCTAGAAGTGTTTTGTTTTCTTTAATTCGATTTGAAGATGTATTTTGAGATTGAAGCTTTGGCAACATGTTGTAACAAGATTGTTGACAATTGAAGATTGACTTGCTGAAACTCGACCCTTCTTTTACTTGTTCGATTGTAAGAACTAATATGAAGATTGCTATGACTGTTCATGATGTTGATTGCACAAAGAATTGAATTGATGAGGCTTTTTTTTCTTCCATTATGTTGCAAGAAGTGCGTATTTGAAGTTTGTAAAGAGTTGTATTCAAGACTGCTAGTGTCACCAACTCTGTCGCTACGATTAAATTGTGAAGTATATTGCTATGACCTGCACCATTTTGCTGCAAGATTTTTTGTAATTGTGATATTGTAGTTGTTGAACGAAGTGTAAACGTATTCTTAAAAATCTTGTAAGAAGTAAGGATATTGAATGTAATAGCACTCTAGAGCTACTTAGATAGTGTTGCAGAACTATTTTAAGCAACTGCAGAATTATTTGTAATAGGCAACAGAATTGTGTAATAAGTTGCAGAATCATTTTACCACTTGTAAAGGAGCAGGACTTAAACCTGCATCCCATATTTTTTCTTTCGAATATTTTGTAAGTTGTAGGTTTCATATTTAAGATGCACTCTTTGACATCTGTTGTTGCAGATGTCTTCATTGGCAAGGACACATACCCATAATGGTTCAGAAAGATCAAGAAACCAAGAGAGTATGTTGAAGAATCCTTTTGCTTTGTTAAAGAAACAAAGAATTAACCCAATGGCCCTCAGAGGGAGATAGTAGCAAGAGAAGACAAGGAAGAAGAAATTTCAGAGGCAGAGGGGACATAAACAACTCAAGCAAAAGATCAGATGTGAAGTGCAAGCGTTGTGGAAAGAATGGACATGAAGCAGATCCGTGTTGGACTCCTTGGGAGTCGATCAAAGGAAGACACAATCAGAGTAAAGAAGACAAAAATAAGAATCAAGAGGTTGGTAAAACCTTTGATTCAACTAATTGTATAGTTGCACACTATAATCTTGGTATTAATGAAATAACTTTTCTTTTATCTTACAAAGATTGTTGGCTGCTTGATACTGGTGCAACTTTTCATATGACTTTCAGAAAAAATTGTTTTGAAAAACTGAAAGACATTGAAAATGACATAGTATAATTTGTAGACAAATCTAGCGTTAAACCAAGGGGAATTGGTTCAATCAGGCTCAAGCTGTCTGGTTTTCAGTTTTTGTGTTAAAGAATGTTCTCTATCTTCCAGAGTTGTAGACAAGCTTCTTGTCTTTGGTGCAGATTCGACAACAAGGCCATTCTGTCCATATGTTTGATGGAATTGTAGAGAAGGAATTCCTCTGACATGGTAAGGCCATTGTGACCGGATATGAAGATGAAAATCTGCTAAAGTTGAAGGGTTGTTCTGCGACAGTTCAAAACCTTGCATATATGCCACAGCTTGAAGAAGGTATTTGTCATCTAATTTATTGTGCATGCAAGATTTGGTCACTTGAATTATAACAATCTTCATTTGTTAAGAAGGAATGGTGTATATGGTTTTCCTACTATTTGTGTGTTTCTATGGTTCCTATGTTGTTGGCATCCTTTCTAGATACATGCACAAACCTTGTGAAGGACATTGGTCTGCTGTAAAAAAGAGTTCTAAGGTACTTGAAGGGGACTCAAGACTTTGGAGTGAATACATTGTAGAAGACTTCAAACTCATTTGTTACATTGATTCAAACTTTGAAGGTGACAAAGAGACAGGAGTGTCCACTTTTGGATACACAATGAGTGTTGGATCAACAAGTATTTCCTGGAGATCACACAAACAACGAGTTTTAGCAAATTCAACAACAGAAGCGAAATATGTGGCAGCTGCAAAAGCAACAAAGGAGATTGTATGGCTTAGGAAGATACTTGAAGATTTGCAGAAGAAGCAAGAAAATTCTACTTCCTTGTTGATCGACAACACTTTTCCAATCAAGTTGGCCAACCCCAAATTCCATGATCGAACCAAGCACATCAACACAAAGTACCATTTGATTTGACATCATGTAGAGGCCAAGACAATTAATTTACGACATTGTTCCACAAATGAGCAAATTTTTGACATCTTCACCAAAGCACTTGGATGAGAAAAATTTGAAAGATTTAGAACCATGCTCGTACTCACAAACACCCCTTCGGATTAAGAGGGGGAATGTTGAAAACCTTATCCTTGTGATTATGGTTCCGCACGAAATGTAAATATTGTAAATACATTGAGAATATGAAGTTATGTAGGGAGATAAAAATGTTGGTTGGAAGATGAAGAACAACCACCATATACATTGTATAAATAAAGGCTTTGCCATTGAATAAAATCGAATCAAGAGTTATTCAATCCTACAAAATTAATACTAGCTTGAGAGCTAGTTAGGTTAATCTAATGGAGTTTAAATCTATCATAATATATGCAAGACGAATTGACTTCCTTTCCTTGAACAAAAAGTTTTGGAAATTTCCCATCAAAGAGTAACTGCATTTTCTTACAGTTTACGTTGCCCAAATAAAAGGTCTTCTTTCCAACTATTGCATAAACCTGGAATGAACCTAGCGACAAACAATCAAATTTGTTGTAGTCCTCAAGCTTCTTGTCTTTTATCCGATATGATTGTTAGATATCCTTGCTTGAAATATATTTTCCCAGCTTTTCTATATTTCTCAAGTATACTACAAATTTCTCATAAGCAATGCGACTTAAACATGCTATCTAAACTTCTCATATTATCGAAAAGGTTCTTCTTGATGATATTGACAAAATATGTCTTGCTTAATTAATCCAAGCCATTACACTGTCTAACTAGCACATCTGCATTATTACTTGCAAATGGAAAATACCGATAGATATTATCATGTATCATCGTCCAACTCTGAATTAAATGAACATTAGAGGAAATTTCAACTCAAAATGGGCCTTTTAACTCTAATTCAATTTCCATGCCATCATGTGTTAGCCAATGAAATTGATTTAAATTTGAAATACCATATAGGTCTTAAACATTTTTTTAATATAAATTTGGGGATAGGTATCATAAAAAAAAACTATTTTTTTGTTTGTATTTTCGACATATCTCCTCGTGTCTTTACTCAAATTTCGATCAGGAGACCTTGTTGGATGCGGAATTAATACTCCTTGTTGCCTGCCTTACTTTTGATACCCTCGATTAGGGATGACATGGTGGGACAGAGGAAGGAGGTCTCGACTAAAAGGAGAGGGGTGGAGCTGCTCGACCATACGGGAGAGGGACTTTCCCGAGGTTAATACAGGAAGGAATTTGCTCTCAGAAGCGCAAGCCCTCCGGACCTTAAATAAGTTCTAGAAAACACTTCCATTATTGTTTCCACCAATATTTTGGTTTAATTCCGCATCCAACGAGGTCTCTTGATCGAAATTTGAGTAAAAACAAGGGGAGATATGTCGAAAATACAAACAAAAAAGTAGTTTTTTTTATGATACCTATCCCAAAATTTATATTAAAAAATTGTTTAAGACCAAAATTTTGCATCCAATGAGCTCTCTCGATTGAAATTTGAGTAAAGACACGGGGAGATATGTCGAAAATACAAACAAAAAAGTAGTGTTTTTTTTTTTTTATTTTTTTTATTTTTTTTATTTTTTTTTTCTATTTCGGTTCTTTTCTTCCTCCAAAATTAATAAATATTATTTTATTAAATTTTTTTAGAAGGCCCATTTTGATTTGAAATTTACTCTAGTGAGGTGTAAAGGTTGTAAAATAGTTTATATTATATTTTATTGAAACCAAGGTTTGTTTGGAATCATAATTTATATTATATTTTATTGAAACCAAGGTTTGCATGAGATGACAAAGTTTAAAATAATAATGTTTAGCCATTTAAAATAAAATATGTTTTTAATATGGTTTTTCATTTTGAAAGGAATCACAACATTACATGTTCTCTCTCTGAGTCTAAAGCTCTACCTTAAATCCATTAAATTCATTGCACAAAGTTTCTTGATCTTGAAATATGAAATATTGAAAAATTATGAATACTATTTAATCTTGGGGTATTTACGTTCTTGTTTAATCTTGATGCATTAACACTCAGGAAAATTGTTCTCCAATTTTGCTGAAATAGTGTCCGCATGCACATTATATGACAGCTAGAATTGCCTCATAAACCATCCACTAGACTGTTCCACCAAGTGGCACTAGTCGATGTCCTACATATCTCCTTTATCCATTTCTCTGATTACTTTAAGAATGTTATTGTATACCAAGGCTAGGGCTAAGCAATTAGCATAACATCGAAGGCTAACATGTTGTTGATTATTTTTAGGGGTGTTTGATTCAATGGTTACCTCAGAGCAACTAAAGAAAGATAACAAAACAAGGTGGGGAGACATGGGCTTGAGGCCAGACATTGTGGAACAAACTCATAGGGTTTAACAAGTATGCAATTGGAGATGGTTTGGAAACTATTTATAAAAAGAAGTGATGTTAGTCCTTTCAAATTTGGACTTGAAGATAGATCCCTTGAGGAATCAATAAATTTATCGGATTTCATATTCACCTATTCGGCTGTCAATTTCTTTACAATTTTCTCATTCGCTTTTTAATTGTCTTCTTTGTTTACTTCATAGGCTCCTCAATTGTCTTCTGGATCTCCCTCCTAGCCTCCTTTAAATAGACAAAACCTAACTAATAAAGAAAACCTAACTAATATCTATTAGTTGTTCTCCATGCGTAGTTGTAATCACTCACATTCTTTTAGTTAAACAAGTTCAACTACAAGTTATCCATGCTTAGCTAGATGTTATTACAGGATTTCTTCTCGTTCTCTGTAACGAACGTAAATAAAAATAATAATTAAATAGTTAAATAATTAATAATAAACATAATTAATTGCACTTAAAGATGAAAGGGCATGACCTTTCATTCACAATTCCCAAGCCTTATTTAATATGCAGGTTATCAACCATTGTAATAATCTCTTATCTATCCAATTCTCAATATATGTTTTCCTATTAATGGCTTATTGAATATTCCAGGTGTTCTAGTAATATTGATTGTGTGAAGTAAATAATTATGCATTTCATTTGGTATTGAGCTACTTTGTGATCCAGGCATTTGGCCATATCGTGATTTTTAATCATAATCCTAGAGAGTCCCTNAATTATGGTCTTTGACCAAGTAAAAAAAAAAAAAAGTCAAAAGAAAAAATAAAAAGGAAAGAGAGTTAAAAAAAAAAGGTGAAAAAAAAGTAAAAACTAAAAAAACTGAAAGAACGAGGAAAAACAAAAAAAGGAAAGAAAACAAAAGGTTAAAAAAGAAAAGATAAAAGTAAAAAGAAAAAGAAAAAAGAAAAAAAGAGGGTAAAAGTGAAACTACACCTGGTTTCTTAAAGTGGGTTTGGGTTTGAATATAAGTGTATGACAAATACTAGTAAGAAGCAAGTGAGATTTGAACTTAGGTGGAGAAGGTAACACACATTCCTCCCAACAACCCAATCTACTAGAATTTTACAAAACTTGAGGGGAAAAAAATCTAAAAGTACATAATAATTGCTACTAAGAAGCAAATGAGATTTGAACTTAGGTAGGGAAGGTAACAATCATTCCTCCCAACCATCCAATCTATAAGAAGTATTTATCAATCTTTAAAAAAGAAAAAATATATATTAATATTATTATTATTATAATTACTTAATAATTGTATTAAGTACAAGTATTAAATTACAAAAATAAAGCAAAACAAAACAATTTTTTTTTTAATAAAAGTCAAATATTATATATAATAATAAAATAATATATATATATATATATATTATAATAATTATTTTTAAAACATTAAAAAAACTATATACAAATATTATATAGTTTGTATAAAAAAAACAATAATAATATTAATTAACTAATTAATATTTATTATTGAAAAAAAAGGATAGTATCAAAAAAAGAAAAGAAAGATCTTTTATAATCGAAGAAGCGAAAGAAAAGAAGGCAAGAAGTCGAGACTATATATCGTCAAAAAAACAAAATCCAAGGAAGACTCGTCAAGAAATGACCATCTATCATTAAAAAAGTTAGAGACCATGGAAGTTAGATTGCGACTACATATAGAGAAATTAGAAGACAAGTTAAAGCGTTATCGAAGAGACAATGAAGAATTAGGAGACATGAATACAAAGTCAGAAGTATTGATTAAATTACGTAAGATGCAAAAAGAGCTTAAGGAACAAAAAATTTCCGATCAGAAAAATCACATAGAAAAATTGTCTGCCCAAATGGAGAAATTAAAAGATGAAAGTGATTTCAATCAGAGACTAAAAAATCAAGTTATAAATAAAGAAATAAGTGATTACGAAGCAAATTCGCGAGATATAAAACAGTTCGTGGTGGGGTATGGTTAAGATGCCCCCTAAGCTAGAAGGTCGTCGGTTCTAATCCCATCGGATACCAAAAATCCAACCATGTTAAGGGTTGGTGCGGTCCAGGCCGGGTGCGATCCCCAGGTGATTTTGACGGCTTAAATGCCCCTGGTTTGTGGTTACTTAGCTAATGGCAACCTTGCTAGTCAGGGGGGTTCCACCACTCCCCCCACCCCCCCCCCAAAAAAAAAGTGATTACGAAGCAAAAATAATGCGCTTGAACAAAATCGTTAACAACAACAAAATAGGGACTCTAAAAAGAAACACAAGTTGAAGATCGCAAAGAGTAATAAAACAATATTCAACATTTCTGAAGAAATTTTCAGATTAAGAAATCATAACAAAACACTAGTCACAAAAATTAAGAAGTTGAAAAATAGTTGGAAGACAGAACAATCTACAAAAGACATTGAATGAAAACTTCTAGAAAAGCAGGAAAAAAATAGCTACATTAGAAGTCATAACGAAGATCTTAAGGAACAACTTAAAAAGTCTAAGGATGACAGGAAATCAAAAGTAGAATTGGTTAAGAAGTTTCAAAATGATAACATGCAGTTAGAAAACAAGTTGGACAAGATACAAAATGAAACCTTAAAACATCAAGGGACGAAAATACAAATTTCATCTCAAATCAATGCTCAAAAGAAGACACTCGTAAAAGAAAATGACATTGTAAAAATTTCATATCAACACCCCAACCATAAAAATCGATATCCTAAAAAGTGGTAATTGTCAAAAGCTAATGGTACCAATGTGATCAAAGCTCATAATGATTAATCAGTACGGAATGCCAACAGTCCACAACAAATCAATTTGGGATGGATTGATTCATCCACATATCAGAAGTTATGCTCAACTCTTAGCAGTTCATATCGATATGTTTTGTTAGCTACGACACCACAAAATATGAGGCAGAAACATTATGAAGGCTTTGATGACAAAGCCTTTCTAAGAGAGTGGCAATGTCACGAACATAAATAAAGATAATAATTAAATAGTTAAATAATTAATAATAAACATAATTAATTGTACTTAAAGATGAAAGGGCATGACCTTTCATTCACAATTCCCAAGCCTTATTTAAAAGGCAGGTTATCAACCATTGTAATTATCTCTTATCTATCCAATTATCAATATATATTTGTCCTATTAATGGCTTATCGAATATTCCAGGTGTTCTGGTAATATTGATTGTGTGAAGTGAATAATTATGCTTTTCATTCATGCCCTTTCATCTTTAAGTACAATTAATTATGTTTATTATTAATTATTTAACTATTTAATTATTATCTTTATTTATGTTCGTTACATTATCTACCACGAAGTGCTCGTTATCCATTCATCAACTATGAGTGATCCATGCACTACAAATTATTCATTCATAATCTATGAGTTATTTTTTATATTTTTATAATTTTCTCTCTCACATTATTCTAGTTAAACAGGTTCATCTACGAGTTATCCATGCCTAGCTACACCTTATGATTGACCTTCTTCCTGTTATCTGTGACAAACTACCTGTTATCCATTCATCAACTATTGATTATTTTTTATATTTGCTTATTTTGAATTTCGAAGAGTTGCCATAAAATTAATTTGAACAATACACTTGTCTAATCCTTGTGTAATCTTAGAAAAACATAGGTCATAGTCCACCCCAAATTCTAAGATATAAACACCTATCAATATAACAATTGCAAGCGAAATGGGACAAAATGATCTTTTAATGAGGGAAAAGTCAATAAGTAATGGATCTAAGGACCACTACATTATTTGTTGTGATCTTCTATGAAACTCAAAATAAGTCACGATGTTTTTTCTAATAAATTATATGATCGCCGAGCTTATGGCCTTTCTTTTGGGAATGACTTCAATCTATCTTGTGAAGTAATTAGTGGTTGTCAATATTGTCTTAAATCCATTGTTGGAGTTATTATGCATTTCACCAATGAAATCAAGACCCCGTTATTGGAATGGTGCTACAACTAGTACAAGTTGTATTAGTAATGTTGTGAATTGTGTCTTATTTGCAAATAGTTGGAAAGGCTCAGAGTGTAGCATGAGAAAAAAATCCACGCTACCATAACAAGGAAGGAGAGAGTGGAGTCATCACTTGATTTTAGGGAAAAATCTTGAAAACCAAGGGGAGAGGAAGAGAAGTAAATAAACATGGGAGGAAGGCCACTAAAATAATTAGGTTTTTAATCCTAAGTAATTATGTAGGGTTTCCAATAAATAACTAACAAATTAACAAAGTAAGTGATGTCAACCTAGGGTTAATTCTTAATCTTCTTTAGTCAACTAATTAAACTAAACATTGGAAAATGAAATGAGGAGAAATGGAAAGGACTCCCTCAAATGAGCATTATTATAGGTGATGCATTTTCTTGTGTTGGAATATGTAATGATTATTTGTGTAATGTTGTTGGTATGTGTAATGATGTCTAGCGAGATGAACATTATTGTAAGTGATGAATCTTCTTGCTTTGGAATATGTAATGATGATTTGTGTAATGTTGTCTGTATGTGTAATGGTGTCTAGTGAGATGTCAATATTATGATGTTTTATCTAGGAAAGGAAGACACAATTCTCTTATCTCAGGTGAAATGAGATATCTCGCATGTATCATGTAGTAATATTCTCTTATTACCATTCATTATATAAGGAGGTGGAAAATCATTTATCCTACATGTATTATGGGACGTAATTCTTCCGTATATCTAGCTATATAATAGAGGTGAAGGAGACCTTGAAAATAATGTTGATGAAATATTGTGAACGTATTGTAAAGTTGTGATAATCATATTGGGTGGAGCTCAAGTGTAAAAGTGGATATTTATGAAGAATAAAGAAGATCATACTTGTTGGAATATAATATATTCCTTGGAAGGTAATAATGTCTTTGTATTATGTCGAAAGTTGTCCACAATCTTATGTAAAAGAGTATACATTATATCTCATATTTATTATGGTAAAGTAAATTCTTGATATCCATTGTTATATAAAGATGTGTTATTTTAGAGAATTATATTATACCACATGCAATATGTGAGAGTAATTCCTCCACATCTCTGGGGATATAATATGGTCATGGGAATCTCTTTGGATATCAGATATCATCTATCATCATATCATCACATGATACATCTTGAATGTTCTAGAGACATATCTTGTATATCGTATTGGGATTAGTGCTCTCTTTGTAAGATTGAAGGAGATTTCTAGAGATAATAGAAGACATCATTCCCGTGGACGTAGCCCAATTGGGTGAACCATGTATATCTGGTGTCTTCTTTCCTCTTTTCTCTTTTTGGTTCTTATGTTTGATATGTTGTTGGTTTCTTAGATAAATATATAGTGCAGTTGATCTAATATTCTAACATGGTATTAGAGTTTAGGTTACTATGATCTAGTATCTTCTTTGAATTTAACCAACAATAGTTAATTTCATATTTGCTATCTAGGCACTCACTATGTTTTGCATATTTTCTTTCTCATATGGTAGCCATTAGACTTCTCTTCAGATCTGGGCATTATTTTGTTCTTTTGTAGATTTTTTTTCTAATCTGGTAGCCATTAAGCTTCTCTTCAACTTTGGGCACGATTCTACTTGTTTGAGACTTTTTTTTCAAACTTTAACCCTCTGTTGTGTAGATTTTTGCAAAACAATTTCAAGGGTTTATTAACTGTTTTTCTGTAGATCTATATGAAAACTTGATTCTCCTCAAGGAGATCTATCTTCTGATTATTCAAATATAGTTTTGTTTTATCTAGTGTTTTTTTGTAAGAAATATTGAGGTCACAACTTTGAGATCCAACTCTGAAACTGAGGTTCCATGAAGGCTCCATGACCACCAATAGATGTGTCAATTCAATTATAAATAAACCATTTTTTTATCAACATACAACATTCCACCAATCAAAACAAACCCATTGAATTATTGTCTTTATTAAATAAATAAGAGGTGATAAAATTTATTGATACTGATAAGCACCACTTATCAAGAATATTCCACTTGATATTTATGCAATACACTTAATGAGATACCATGACAATGAATTTGGTAGACATACCTGCTTCAGATACTACTTGTACAACATGATTATGAGCCAATGGAATCAAGCAATAACCAATTTCTTTGTGAAGTAGAGCCAAGAGCATAACACACCAACCACAATTGAGGAGTTGCGTGCACATCTACAATAAATTCCTACAGAGAACCTCCCAGAACATGTCATGCACCTTGGATTGCATGGACATTGTGCAAGAGCGAGCTAACAGATTTGATCACACAATTTCACTGCCCTACATTGTTATTCACTCTCTGTACAATAGACACAAATGGCTACACTTGCATGCATGCATGCAAGAGGATCACTCTTTTAACCCAACATTTTGTTAGCAATGGCATAAACATAACAAAATTGATAGGCCTCGCATTATGGATGCATACATGCATACAATATTTTCAATATTCCATGAGGAGATGTTTAAAAAAACATGCACACAACATATTACCAGTATATGTACACATTATATCCTACCTACATGTCTCTCTAAAAAATATTTTCATATTTGCCATGTGTTCTAATCCTCTAACATTCCTTTTGTAGGTATGAAATGAAACATCATGGCTTTGCAAATATACACAGTTTCATGTGGCTTGATGGAGCTCATGACATGAAAACATTAAATTGTCGAGACCAGATCAAATCAATGCTACAAAAATTTTCTTCAATAAATATGTTACAACATGGATTCCAAGAGAAAATCATAACACATAGATTCACATGCATCTATCCATTGAGGATGACCCTTGCTTGCAAGATACCAAATATTATGCTTTCATCCAACCCACTTCAAGACTATGAACAACTCTTAAACTAAGTACAAAGACATACAAAGTGCCTGAAAATTCATGTCTATGCAGAAAATGGACTATACTCGAATGTAGATATAAATTCCCTAAGAATGTACAACATGAATCATCACTCTACATTGATGAAAAAATGTCAAAAAAAATATCACCCAGAACATAATGGTGATCGTATAAGAATCCATGGTCCTAGCATACTTCAAAGATGGAGATAAAATGTGGATTTCCAACCATTACTCTCACGGTATGTTATCTTGAAATACATAGCCAAATACGCTTCCAAAGAAGAGGGAACACCAGAGACCTAGCATCATATGCTAACTAGAATCATAGGTACACCATGTTCATATTACCCAACCTCATATGCCTACTGTCAGTTGCACTCAGAAGCAATTGTTGATTGAGACATCAGTGCTCAAGAAAATTGCCATATGTTGCAAAAATTACCCCTTGTCACATGCAATCAGTCCTTCACAAATAAATGTTGGTCACCAAATATTTTGTTGCGTATCTCCTGACCCGATCGATTACTTATCTGGATCCAATTTCATATATGCCTAATAATAATGCCCTCTAACTTTGGACCCTTTATCTCTTCTAGACCTTGCAAAACAATGTTCATATAACCAAGGATACAAAACTAAATAGTGGAAGAAGAGAATTGTCCTTGCAATCATCCATATCTAGTTGCACTTATTTCAATTCTAGCCAAAGATTCCCTTCCTTGAATTCTACTAGAGTGAGATGCTTTTATATAAGCACTTTCGTTGCTTCATTAAATACATACGCCTTACGAAACATGACATTCTGTCAAACTAGGAGTGCATATGAAATGCCTACTGTGCATGGCATGTTGATCACATCCATTCATCTACTCTTGACGAGACAATATCTAGATATGAGGATACCGATCATAACATACATCCCGACATGGAGATGAATGAATGGCAAGTTTTGTAAAGATCAGTCCCTATAGACAATATCGACATTAATGAGCTTGACATGTTTGTCTTCCGATATTTTGACCCCAACTAGTGATATGGAATCGTCAAGAAGTATCAACGTATACATTGGAGACTATTCCAATCAAGACTAATAAATGGTATACTTGGAGTGGTCATGCAAATTGTATACACACATGGATCTATACCTCCTGAGTTGTCAACCTATGTTGTTGTGGAATTTGATAAATACATTAGACCTCCATGGGACCAATCTCAACCAAAGCACATATAGATTCCACCCATAAATCGAAGTAACAAGAAACAAATCCTTCTCAAGATGGCTTGGGCATTGGATATCCATAAGTACCAAGGATTGAGATTAAGAAGGTCAACCATTGACGTTGGTAACATTGAATATCAAGTTTTGACTTGTTAGTTTATTTAAAAGTTGTTATGCCAAAACAAAATGATCACTAAAAGAACAACAAGCAAAGCAGAAAGGAGAACACAAATATTTATCATGGGAAACCCTCGCGGGGGAGAAAACCCAACAAAGCTTTCTCGATATAGACTTAAACCAAGTACAGTGTAAGAATCAAGAAATAACTCTAGGTTGATTCCTTCTGCTTGTTAGGATTAATTATAATCATCCCTTGACCACCATAGTCTAAAAGTCAATTCCTAGCTTAGGAGTCTGCTGCCACTTCACTAGTGCCATGGGAAACTCATCTGAGGCCTAGATACCACTTGATGGGCTAGTTTGCATGAGTTTAGGAGTTCCATAGGCCACTCCATATAATTCAAGAACCCACACTGAGACTTAGGAGTCCCACCATCAATTCACCCTAGTCTGTGTTGAGTTATCCTCATATGGGCATTAATCAGTTCATCTATAGTTAGTTTAGCGCCACATTTTCCTGATTTAAGGAGGTTAAGCGCTTTTTCCTACCTACCTTGTTTAGTTAATTGACTAATAGTTTATTTAGTTGTCCTGAGTTACATCAATGATCTTCTAGTGGTGATTTTCCCACATTGAATTAGCATTGGAGTCATTCCAAGTTGGTGAATTCGAATCATACCAAGTGGATTCCAATTCTTCATATTGTATCATCATTGTATTACACTGAGATTAATGATAATGGATGTAATGTTATGTTAACCATTTTTTGTCTCTTGGTTGTTCAATTTCACCATGATTATTTGATAAGTGTAAATTGAATTGCTTCTTTCTCCTTTAACTTTCTTTCACAACGAGGTTCATTCCATCTTGAAGATCCTAAAGCTTTGCTAAATTAAACATGGTATTAGAGCAGGTAATAAGGAAAACTTCAATCCTCAGAAATTTCCATTGATGTACCAAAAGCAATTGGGTTCCACATAATTCATGGTATCTTTTCCTTGCTCCTTCTGGATTTTTTCCAGAGAAGTCTAGATAGGTGTGATGCACCCAACGAATGTGCACATGTCGAAGTAGAGAGTGATTGAATTGGTTTGCCTTCGAATTGAAGTTTTTTTGCAGGTAAATTGAATAATTCAGAAGAATTGTGCTGCTCCTTGAAGTTGTAAGATGGAGAATTCAACATCCTTGACACCCAAGATCCTCACACCTTTCAACTATCTTGATTGGAGGGTTGACGTGCAGATTGTGTTGCGTAACAATGGTTTATACATGGTTACCATGGGCAAGGATGTTGAACCCCAACAACCTCTTGAGAAATTGAAGTATTTGAACAAGTTGGATGAAGCATTTGGATTCATGTGCATTCATATCTCCAGGGAGTTACCCTTCCATCTTGATGGTTAAAAAAATTTAAGGGAATTATGGCAGAAAATTGAATCACTATTTGGAAAGAGAGATGAGATGAGAGGCCATATTTTGGAGAATGAGATGATTTCTCTTCAGCCCAACAACTTCGAAACCATCCAACAATTCTTCTCCAAATTCACATCCTTAGTCATGAAGTGCAAGCAGTGTGGGATTGACAAGAAGGATGAGCAATTGGTTCTCTCAATTCTGAGCAAACCTGGCTTGGAATTCTCAGTGTTCATATCCACCTTTCACTCCGGGAGACTAAAAAATACTTATTGGTGAATGACGTCCTTTGATTCCTTCATAGAATATCTTATTCATGAACAAGATAAGTTGATATTGATGGGAGCCCTCAAAGCCTCCAAAATCAGGCTCTCTTAGTTGGAGAGACTAAGAATGCGTAAGCAAAGGGGAAGCAAAAAGGAAAAGAAAAGAAGAACACTAATTTCAATCCTAAAGAGAAGCAGAATCCTTCAAAAGGAGCCTCGGGTTCCAAGAAGGACAAGCACACAAGGTTTGACAAAGCCAAGTGCCCATACTGTAAGAGAGGGAATCATCTAAGGAACATGTGTATGAAGAAAACCATAGACCAAATGTCTAGACTCCTTGAATAGAAAAATATTGCCCTTCCTGAAGTTGCAAGGAAGCATGATCCTGGAAATAAGACTAAATATTATGAGAGATGCCATGCTATGAAGGCATGATTTTCTCAGTCACAATATTTTCTCATTGATTTTGGATCTCCAGCCACATGGTGGCATCCAAAGAATCATTATCTTCTCTGGATCTCTCTGGTGGACCAAGCACTCACATGGTAGATGACTCTCAAATCCCAACTATTGGGAAAGGTTCAATCAAATTTGAGCATGGAGTGTTCAACAATGTCCTCTATGTTCCCTCCCTAGAAGCAAATCTGTTATCTGTATATGAGACAACCCATACTGGCTCACCCAAGCAAGTCATATTTGATCCTGACTCAGTGGAGATCTCATAAACCTCTATTGGAAATATGATAGTGAAAGGAGTTGTGAATCATCCATATGAATTCTCTCACTTTCTTCCTAACTCATATCCAAGAGCCCTATTGACTCATGCTAATGATACGATAAGGATTTGGCATGAAATTTTTGGCCATTTGAATTTCAAATATCTCCAGCAGCTGCACAATGACGATATTGTTGAGGGATTGCCTCTCATCAATTCCTCTAAAGGTGTATGCAATGGTTGCTTAGTAGGTAAGCACCCATAACGAAGGTATGGGGTTGGGAAGCCAAGAAGAGATTCCTCTGGACTTGATTTGGTTCACAACGATGTCTCTGGACCAATGTCTACAACATATATGAATGGATCCAGATATTTTCTGACCTTCATTGATGACTACTCAAGGTATTGTTTGATCTACTTCCTTCCTTGGTTGATCTTTTTTTAAAGGTGTTTGAAACCTTTAAAAAAATCAAGGCCTTAGCTGAGAACACTCTTGGGAAAAAGATAAAGCACTTAGATCAGATAATGGAGGAGAGTACATCAAAAGAGATTTCCAACAGCTGTCTCCTACAACGGGCATTCAAACTCAACACTCAGTCCCATACACACTGTTAACACTCTGTTTTCAACCGTCAATTTATGGGCCTGACAGAAGTTCAAGGAGGGTTCCATTCCTTTGAAACTTTATGTGAACACTCTTTAGGTTATCACGGCTGCAGGGACGGTAGAGACATGCGTCATAACCCAACGATCTGAGATCACAATGAAGAAGAGCAGCGATAGGTCGTGGTTTTGGCCCAAGATGCAGGAGGACGGCCAGAGTTTGGCTTTCGCGGAGTCTGTTAAAGCAGGCAAACAAATGAAAGGCCGAGATCAAAGCAAAGCCTGATCAACGGCGCGAAACAGTTTCGCTGAGCAAACATGCTCGATGGAAGGACCTTTTCCAAATCACGAAAAGGTTAAAGGTCGGAAGCATTCGACGAAAGAGATGAGATCAGAAGCAGATCCATGGTCACAGCCGATTTCGCAAACCAGACTTGTGTGGATAAAGTCGCGATTTCAAATCACGAAAAATGGTACCACCCGCGAATATCAACGGTCATGACAAAGAAGGGAAGAGATCTATAGTTGTGGTTTATTTCACAATACAAACTAACATGGTTGAAAAACAGGATTTCGCATTGCGAAAATAATAGGACCCACTCGGATCGACGATTGCATGAAGAGGTCAATCCCGATCGACGGATAAGAACGCGTCACGATCCAAAGATGCCCGTTGTATCAAAGAAGGTGAAATCAGCGTCCGAGGTAAAGAAACGTGGATGGTGGATGTAAAAGGTCCCCCCGAAATCGGAGGGATAAGGAGACCTCCAAGCTACAGGTATTATATCCAGTGTGGAGGTGACAAGGGAAGGGACATTCATACGTGTAAACTGCCTTGTCGGTGTGCGCCCACGCAGAAAGATGCATTTGAACACGGCGAAAACACACACTTTGGACAGAGAAGGAAACGTCATACTCATAATCCATAATAACGGCCAAGCACGTCAAACTGTCACTCAAGCCGAATGCGCCCACTAGCTCCATAATGTTTGTTTATGTTTATAAAACATGGAAATAGTTCCACACTCTATACTATTAATGCATGATTGTGACTGTAAACAATTTTTAGGTTTGTTTCGGAGAATAATCTCAGCATTGAAGTATTGTAAATACAATCCTGATAGGGAAAAAAAGACTTAGCTGGAGGATTGGGAAACCTTTAAGGGCCTGAGGCTCTCTGTTGTAAAATAAGATCTGGTACCTGTGTTATGAATAAAATTGCGAAGGAAGATTTTTTTTTTTAAGATGGCGATTCATGTGTCGTTGCTCCTTTCAATCTTTTTTCTCTCCTCGGAGTTGGTGACCTAGCTAGCGCCCCTTCTTGTTTCATAGCTGCTCGTTGCAAAGCCCGTTGATCCATGTTTGGGTAAAAGCACGAAAAACCCATTTCCGGGTGGGAGAGAACCACTTCTTCATATGTATTTTCTATACGTGAAATGTATATCCTGTTTCCATTCCAGTTTGTTGATTTCTTTCATGTCTGTAACTGAGTGTATATCAGTTTGGAATTCATACATGCTATGCTCCGCTTGTTGTTTCAGACATTTATCAAGATTTATTCTAAAGTCACGTGGAATTCATCTCGTTGGTGCTCCGCGCGATGGGTTGTTCTCTCTCGTCCTCTAACCATCCGCTAAATATCTCCTGATTGCAAGATCGACGACTATCTTGCCTCTGTTTGCAACCCCACGCCATTTTTTTCCTCCTTCAAATGTTCCCTACTCAGGTTTTCGACTCCATTTCCAATGGTCCCTTGCCCTGATAATCCCACCTGCATCTCACGTCACTCTACCTTGTCCCATTTCAGGAATCCGACCTCTTGACCATCCTTGAGCGAATATCTTATGCAGAGTAAAATCTGAAGACAAGCGAGAGATTCCTCTCTAACTGCGCAAGGCCGGAGGCGCAGTTTAAAGTGGTTCTGTTATTACCTGGGAGTGGGCCTTCCTTCAACCTTGGGGCTCAATCCCGGTGCTAACACACACCATAAATAAATGGTGTAGATGAGAGGAAGAACATATCCCTGAAAGAGATGGCTACATGCCTTCTTGAAGTAAGAAATCTTCCATCATATATGTGGGCTGAAGCAGCTAACCGTGCTTTGTACATCCATAACATAGTGCCTCATAAGTTAGTGTTTGGGTCACTCCATTCGAAGCATTGATGGGACATAAGCCCTATGTCTCTCATCTAAGGATCTTTGGCTCCAAAGCATGGGATAGAACTCCAACTGACAAGAGGAAACCTTTCCAACCTCATAGTAGCGAATGCATACTGCTGGGATATGCAGATGATGCAAAGGTTTACAAACCGACAGAGATTGCAACCAAAAGATGCTTCATAGAGAGAAGTGTCCAGTTCAATGAAGATTTGTTGGATGATCTACAACCAACTGAAGAGGAAGGCATAATTACTCAATCAATTCCATTTGCAGATGTTGATGTCTTAACTAATATTTCATATTTAGAGTCCAAAGATGAGGATCAAGATGATTGAGATCTTGATATTGAGAATGAAGATCAACCAGATCTAGATTCAAATCCATTACCTGATCCCTACCCAAGGCCTAAATGGGCCCAAAGACTCATTGAAGCTATTGGGAATAATGCTGGGGATCCACATGATAGAAGAAGAACAAGATCTCAATATCATGATGAAAATCTTGCACTTTGCCATAGAGATCCACTTCTCCCAAAGAGGTGCTTCATGATGATGGGGTATGATCCTTAGTGCTATAGAGAGGCTTTCCATGATCCAAGATGGTAGGAAACCATGGATGATGAGTATGATTCACTATAAGACAACAAGACCTGGGATCTTGTCTCCTTACCTCTTGGGAGGAAGCTAGTTCAGTGCAAATGGATATACAAGACCAAACTAGTAGTATATGGATCCACTACCAAGAACAAGGCTCAGTTAGTGGCAAAGGGATACTCACAAGTTCATGCGTTGGACTACAATGAAACATTCACTCATGTTGCAAGAATGGATTCCATAAGGCTAATTTTGGCCATTGCGGCTTCAAAGAGGTGAGATGTACATCACATGGAAGTGAAGATTGCCTTCTTCCATGGTGACCTAGAAGAGGAGATCTACACGAGACACCCTGATGGGTACATTGAATATTCATCCTTGGTTTGCAAACTAAGGAAATCTCTATCTGGGCTCAAGCAAACCCCAAGGGCATGGTATGTCAAGATCGATGCTTTCGTACTGTCACAAAAATTCGAGAGCTGCAAGTCTGAATGCAATGTCTACATGCAACAGAAGGAAGGCTGCTTATTGTTGATTTTTCTATATGTGGATGACTTGCTCATTACTAGTGGCTCAACTATTGGATTGAGGGATATCAAGTTAGCTTTGAGCAAGGAATTCTCCATGAATGATCTAGGGATGCTAAGGACAGTTTATTGGCCTTGAAGTGAATAAAAAATATTTGGGGATCATGATTACACAGTATAGATACATAGGAAATTTGCTCAAAGATTCCACATGACTGATTGTAAAGCAACATCCTTCCCCTTCTTATCTGGCATCATGATCATGTTGTAAGAAGGTGGTTCCACACCATTGGTTGATAGTACACTATAGAGATAGTTGATTAGTATCCTATTGTACATCACCCATTCGAGGCCAGATTTATCTTATGTTGTGAGTGTTGTTTCAAGATTCATGCAAGAGCCACATGAGTTGCATGGGAAAAAAACAAAGTGCATCTTGCATTATGTACAAGGTATGATAAAGTTTTGGATCTACTATTATGTTGGTGCTTAGCTAGACCAAATTGGTTTTATTGATTCAGACTTGGATGGTGATAGTATTGACAAGAAATCTACATCATAATTTGTGCTCATGTTAGGATCAGGATCAATCTACTGGTCAAGCAAGAAGTAAGCAACTCTTTCTCTCTCTTCAGCTGAAGCAGAGTATCAGGGGGTTGTGAATGAAGTTGTTCAAGTAGTTTGAATACATGGGATTCTGATAGAGTTTGGCATTCACACTTCTCCTTCATTAGACCTCTTCTATGATAATCAAAGTGCAATCAATATATCGAGTGATATCGTACATAAATCTATATCACCCAAAAATATTTCCATTCTGCATTGTAAATAATAAATAGAATAAGAATTTTGTTTTCTCGTTACTAATCCATTTGTTTATGAATTAGTTTGCCTCATGTTTAGTTCTCCCATGCTGTCACTCATAGTTCTGTTATAGCATGTTGTTCATTAGAGAAAATTTGGGATCTAAAATGGGCCTTAAAGAAAATGAGCCATCATATAAGAAAATGAACCAACCATAATTTATTGATGAATTGGAATTCAAGAACCAATAGAATTCCAATAAAATGAGTCAACCATAATGGTTAACTTGACATATTTGTCATAAAAAAACTTCTTTTTTTGTTTGTATTTTCAACATATCTCCCTGTGATTTTACTCAAATTTTGAGTGAGGTCACTTGTTGGATGTGGAACTAAATCCTGCATCCAACGAGTTCCCCCACTCAAAATTTGAGTAAAAATATAGGGAGATATGTTGAAAATACGAACAAAAAAGTAGTTTTTTTCTTTCTTTCTCCAAAATGAATAATATTATTTTATTATTTTAACTATTATTTTGTTATTTTCCTTAGGAGTCCCACTTTAGACCCCAAATTTCTTCTAATGTACTCATGCTATAACTGTTGCGTATGATGGAATTGTACTTTGTGTTTGCACATGTCTTTTTTGGCCACGCTAGAACTCACTCATGTTGAGTCGCAACCACAGTTAAGTCAAAGATTTCACACCCAAGATACCATCGCGAACTCCCGACTCACCAAGAAAGACTCCCAACCCGCCAAGAAAGAAGATGAGTTGTTGAGGAAGGTGAATAGTTTTGGAAACTGCTCGATCTTAGCAGAGTGAGTGAAATTGATTCAAGGGAAGACCGTAGAGTTTAAAAGAGAGATGTATGAGATAGAAATGGGTTGTTTCAACAAGGAGAGATCGTTGTTATAGCTCAAAATGACACATCTCTGCTTGTGACCACTTTCCCATGATTCCGTTGCATGTTGACACTTCCATGATGACACTTCATGAAAGCCACTGAAAAAACAACTAACTTGGAGGACCCATAACTTGAGTTTTGTAACTTTGTTTGACCTCATCTCTGCACCGTTGGAAAGGTATCCATGTTAGCTAAAACTTTCTAGAAGACACCAAAGTATGAAAATGAAATACCCTAAAAATGAGTTTTTTTTTTATGTGTACGCGTGTTTCCTTAAGGAAACCCGCGTACGTACACGACTTGTTATATATAATACCCGTGTATGCCTGAAAAACATGACTTTCTGCATTGCAACCTGCGTATACCCCCTCGTGTACGCGACTGTTGTCTCTGCAACCTGCATACGCCTCCTAAAAATGTAAAAAAAATACGTATTTTGAAATTCGGGTAGTTTGGGTAGTCATGCAACTGACTCCTTCAGTTGTAACTACTTTGTCTTCAACCCTAACTCTTCATAAAGCATATAAATAGAGGTAGGGAGGTCCATGAGAGGAGACTTGAATCTTTTCATTGTTATGCTAGAGGATTTGGAGCTCTCTTTGCCCACACCTTTTCCCTAGAAGCTTTCTCCTTGTGTTACAGAGCTTGGAGGCTGAGTTCCTTGGAGAAGAGAAGCAACATAACTAGATCAAGATTTCATGAGGTGCCGAACTTGAAGAGAAGGTATACTTGTACTTGTTTTCAAGATTAATAAAGATGTGATGCCCTTCTTCTTCCCAAATTATTGTTCAATGTGTGATTGAATCTCTGTTTATGATCATATGATGATGTTAATCAGATCATTGTTTCATGTTTATTTGATTATCATTTCTTTATATGTCGTCATAATGGTTTGAGGAAGGTATAATTCGTTTTGTAGGTCTCTTGGAGCAAGAGGAGCAAGAAGAGGATTGAAGGGAAGCTTGGATAAACCTTCGTTTGGCTAAGGTATGAACCATTCTAAGCTCTGAATCTTGTTTATATGTGCTTGCAGAACCATTTGCATCCACCTTTCAACCCCAGTACGTTGATGGCCTCTTAAACCCTAGCCATATAAAACTTTCCTTTACAACAGAACTGGCGACTCCACTGGGGAGAGCTTTGTCTGTTTGGGGTTTCTCTGTATTTTTTTCAGTCTTTTGCAAGGTTTTAGGTCTTTCTTTCCACTTAGGAACACTTTATCAATCTGATAGAACACCTCCCCTGCCTTCCTAAGGTAGTTTTTGACCTTTTTTGGGATTTTTCCCACCCATACGCGAGTTACAAACTGAACAATCGCGTGTCTGGTTAGGTACACGCAAATTTCTATATTGTCAACTCGTGTATGATACGTGACTTGTCAGTGGTACAACCCGCATGCGCTTGTACATGCGACTTACTATATTTTCAACCCGCGTATGACACACGACTTGTTAGTAGTGAAACTCGCGTATGCCCCTTTAAACAATGGTTTTTCCTCTTTTGTGGTTTTTCTTCTATTTGAAGGTTGTTTGGTAGGTATGTTGGGGTCCTCTGCAGGTGCATGACTCCAGGGAGTTAGTGTGATTCCTTTTGGTTGTTCTTTATCTATGTGGTAAGCCTTTTTATAGCATTAGGGTTTGTTCTTTGCTCTTTCCCCCCACCTCCTTTGCTTGGCATGATTTTTGGCTTATGTTTCTGGTCAGCCTCTGTTAGTGATATTTGTCTGAGTTCAGAAGCTTGTTGGTGTTGGTTTCCTTCTTCTTTTGTTGGTTAACTTCACCATGCCAAATTAGTTGACTTGTCTCTTGTGCAAACCTTCCTTTCAAGTAGGGTTTATATTGACTTTAGGGCATTCTAGAGTTTGTTTGGTGGTTGTATAACAGAGTTCATTTTTCTTTGTTCTTCTTATCTGCATACTTTACTTTGTAGATAAATTTTTCTTTTGAATTTATAAAAGAAAAAGACAAAATCACATGTTTGCTTTATATGCATGTAGATTAGGTTTTTAGTCTAGAATGCATGGCATATCATTGTTTTTGAAAAATAAAAATAAAAAGAATTTGTTCTTTCGTGGCTTTCAAGTTTCTATTTGAAAAATAAAGAGAATAGTTTTTAATTTTTGCATTTCATTTCTCTTTGCTTAGTCATTTTGTTTCAACTTTGAGTCAAAACACCACATAAGTTTCACGTCATTTACTCTCTGACTAAAAACAACCCTTAAAATAAACGATATAATTTAAAAATGATTAGTAAGTTTTATGTTATAGGGTCATACATCAACTAGCTCAAGCTAGACTTGTGGGATAGAAAACTCCCCACAAGTGTTAAATTTCAGACGTAGTTGGCCAATCACTAGGTAAACCCTTTTCTATATTGATTGTATCTAGGAAGCTCCTCTCAAACGGGAGTTAAGCACGAGGCCGCGTGGAGACTTGGATTGAGGAGATAACCCTCTGATTCCTTGTCAAAGCGTAGACCAAGGTTTTTACGCATCTAAGGATTCTGTCTTAGACAGGGTTTCGGGCTTTGCTACCCTGCCCATGCGTATGAACCAGGCTTGCGACTGTCCCCCCAGACTGTTAATATAGTTGAGGTAGCATTTAGTCTCTTTGACATCTAGGGTTCATACACAGGTACACCGAAAGGCTATTTCTGGTTGACCTTGGACGAGCTTGGAAGGTAACCCCGGTAGAAGGTGTGGGAGGGCGGTGGGTGATTCCTCCGCTTGTGCCTAAGAACATCTACAGGGACGCCAAGTAACTGTCTATTAGCTTTCTTCTAGAAAGCATATATTATACATGTTGTCTGTTTGGCTTTAGGAATTTTTTAGTGAGTGCTGTGTGGTTTGTCTGTACTTAGTGTGCCTTTAGGTGTGTGCTTTGTAATTTTGGTTGCCTTTCAACCTCATACTTTGTTTCCTAGTTTAAAAATATGGCTAACACCCCTTTGAATACCAACCAAGAGATCCCCATGCTGGGAACTCCTTGTACTATTCCTCTCACCGAGAATGTTGGTGTTCCCTTGATGGCCACCCTAAATATTCCTGGATTCACCCTAGGGCTACCGGTGTGGTTGTCTTCCACTCCAATTTCCCTGAATGCTCCCGATGCTGTGCAAGTAAGCTCCTTATATCAAGGGAATCAAAACACTACTTCCCCTTCACCCGTAGTTGATTCTCCTCCTCCTTCTACCTCATGCAGTGAAAGTATTGATACTAGTAACCAACAGTCTAAAAGGAGTAAAAGAAGAAGGAATAGGAAGAAGGCACATAAGAAGGGGGCACTTGTTCAACCTCTACAAGTCAAGTTGAACCTCACTACCCAGCCTCTGCAGTTCATGTTGGGGGCACCTATCCAACCTCCACAGGTCATGTTGGATCTAATCACTCAACCTCTACAAGTCACGTTGATCTTCACCATCCAGCCTCTGTTGATCATGCTATTGGTATACTTCCAACCTTTCCAGGTCACTTCGGATCCAGTCACTTAGCCTCTGTAGTTCATGCTGAGGAAACCCGTTCAACCTCTATTGTTCAAGTTGAACCTCCCCATCCAACCTCTGTAAGTCATGTTGGATCCATCCACCCAGCCTCTGAAGTTCATGCTGGGGGCACACACTCAACTGTTGAAAAGCATGTTGATCCTAACCATCTGTTGTTCATACTGGTGGTTCCCGTCCAACCGTTGTAGTTCATGTTGGACCCAATCTCTCAACCTCTGCAAGTCATGCTAGGGGCAATCTCTCAGCCTCTGTAGTTCATGCTAAAGACAATCCGTCAACCACTGCGAGTCATGTTGACACTGTTGAAAAGACTACCCGTTCAAAACACAAGCCCAAGTTTCCTTGTAAGATTTGTGATGGAGACCACCTTATTTATAAATTCCCTTCCATTGGGAAGGTGCAAAGAGTTTGGTTCCAAGGTCATCCCGTTTTTGAACATCCTGAAGTCTCTCAACAACCAGCCTCTCTTAGTCAAGTTGGACCCAGCCACCCAGCCTCTGTAGTTCATGCTGGGGGAAAACTCTTAGCCTCTGTAGGTCATGCCAAGAGAAAACAGTCATCCACTGCTAGTCATGTTGACACTGTTGAGAAAAATGGTCGTTCGACGTGCAAACTTAAGTTTCCTTGTAAGCTATGCGAGGGAGATCATCTTAATCACCAGTGCCCTGCTATCGTAGAGGTGCGAAGGGTGTGGTCCGAGGCTCAAGATTTTCCTTCTCCTGAACAACCTATAGTTTCTCAACAACCTACTCAACCTTTGGTTGATGAAGTGGTCAAACCAATATCATATTTGGTCAATCCCACTCTTCTTTCGGAGAGTGATCCTTATTTGATTGAACCAATGTCACCTTTGGTCAATCCTACTCTCCCTTCGGAGGGTGATTTTCACAAAGCGGTTGAATCGATTTCATTGTCGATCAATACCAGTCTTCCTTTGGAGAGTGAAGTGTCTACTAGTCACATTTTCTTCACTACCAGTTCAGAACTTACTGAACAAGGGGGCACTGAACTCGTTTCGAATCAACCCCCACCAAGCTCTCAAATTGCTTCCTTTGATTGGGATAGTCTAGTTGAGCCGCGCCTTCCTTCTGATGCACCTTTCTAGATAAAGGTCAAAGTTGAATCATACACGATTGCTTGTTGTATTGCTGATGAAGGAGCCTCCATTAGTATATTGTCTGTTCGTGCTTGGCGAGGCATGGGATCTCCCAGCCTTGTGTCGATTGCTAGTTAGTTACTGGAGTTTGATAAAAGAACTTGTATAGCCTTGGGAATTCTTTCTCAAACACCTGTTACTTTGGGTGGGAAGACTAGGCTTAGTTGACTTCATGGTGATAGAAGACCCCTTGGACTTCAATATGCTCCTCGGATGTGATTATGTCTATGCCATGCAAGGTGTGGTGTTAACATTCTTTCGTGTGATGTACTTTAATCATGGCGAATAAATTGTCACTATTGATCAGTTGGATTTTTTTGATCCATCTCCTGACCCAACTAGAGACCAGGTTTTTCCTCTATTGATTCCCAGTGTTTCTATAGACACTACCTCGCCACAGGTGAACTATGTGGCCTCATGTCCTTTGTGTTCAATTTCTACTGAGAAGAAACCTTTGTTTTCATGCTTACCTTCTCGGGACTTGGTCCCAGCAGTTGACTAGGTGAGTCATCCTATACAGACTGTGGGGCCTAATCTCCACTCTGTCAATCCATTTGAAAGTTTAGACATGTGTCCTATCTCAGATGATCTCCATCCTTCGGATGAAGTCTTCCTAGAGTCTTTGATACAGTCTGATCTTTTATTGGATGTTGGTTCAGTTGTGACTAAGTCTAACCCTGATTTGCCTAGTAAGCCTAACCTTTCTTCTTATGTTGGTCTTGTTGAGTCTTTTGACTCTCCCTTTGAACAACAAGTCAGTGTTCCTGATGAGTTTGATTTTTCTTATGAATTTTTCAACTCCTGTGATACTGAGTTTGTTCCTACAGACTCTATCTCCCTTGTTGATTTTTTCTTTTATTTTGAGGTTGATCTTACTGATTGTGAACCTCATGCCTTGGCACTATAGAGTCCTCTTTGGTTGATTCTACCTTGACTTTACTTTTTGTAGAAGATAGCAAAGTCACATGTGTTTTTGCCAAAGTGACCTGCATCAAAACCTTTCTTATGAATATGATCATGATGTTGTTGTTTCTTGGAGACAGGATTCTTATTTGGAGTCACAACGGTTTACTGGTCTCGTCTTGTTGTTCAAGTTGTAAATGCATTTGCATGTGCCCTGCTCGCACTTATGAACCTGATGCCAACTTCCATGCTTTTAGCTCATTGTATAATCCCTCATCTTTGTTCTCATCGTCGCTAAGCCTTGTATCATTTTTCCTTTGCAGCTTGACACCTTTTACCTTGAAGAGATGTTCCCTGAGTGTCTTTACCTTGCTCATGTTCCTTGCATTATGCATAGGTTTGTTCCTTGTGCTTGGAACTAGTTTTGCCTGCCTATGACACTCGTCTCCTCGCATTTAGAGCATTTTTTTTGCTCTCCTTCGAGCTCGTTAAAAATAGTAAGGAGGTCATGAGTTGACTTTTCTGGACTCATTAAAATTTCACGGGTAAGATATTGAGTTTCTTTAGGCCCAGGTCTGACTCCTCAAAATAGACTTGACTGCCGAGTAAACTTGTCTGTTTAGGCTTGCTAAGAATATGTGAATGGGCATCCAGATTGGTGGTAAGTTATCACTTTCTCGGACCATGTGGAATAATACGAGAAATGAACACTCTCTTTTCTATGGAATTGAGAAGAGTATTCTCAGGCATAGGTTTATCACTTTTCTGGACCCGAGGGCCTAAAATTACGGAAAAGGAACCCCCGGTATGAGCTTAGTTTTCTCTTTTTCGTGCTCTGGACCAAAACATGAAAAATATTCCGAGTGTACTTTATGTCTTTGTCATGCTCGTTAAACACTAAAGAACAAAGCATTGAGTTTATTGTTGTAAGCCCCCTTTCTCGTAATCAAATGGATCTTTCTGAGTGATCTTTCCTTCCTTCACACTCGTAAAACTCAGGCTATATGCTACTTTTGAAGGAGCGTTGGGTAGGTGGTAATTAACCTTTTTCGGACCTTCCTGACTAAATACAAAAAAGGTGCGCCTTACTTCTTTGGAAGCTAAGAGAGTTATTCTGTGGTTTGTTTTATACTTTTCCGACCTCAGGAGACTAAATTGGACGAAAAAGCAGCCCCCTGGACTCTTCTTTGGAGTTTTCAGACTCTCTAAACTATGAAAACACCGTCGAGCATGTACTAGTTCGGGCTCGTAAAATCCACGAATTAGTGCTTTATCAAGCATTCTTCTGTCTCTTCTTCGAGCTTGCCAAAAATGAAGATGGTCCCTAGTTTGCTTTCTTGGACTCATTAAACTTTTACAAGAAAGAGGGGAAGGGAAGTTCAATCACATGTTTTTTACATCATGGCAGCAAGTCTTGTTTCCTTGAACAAAGCACCAGTTTTGAGTCTATCAATAGTTGGGTCCTAGTATTTTGACCTCATCCTGATTCAGAGTTTTTTTACTCCTCGAGTTGGTTTCTTTTCCAATTATATGGGGAATCTGTCAATGTCTCCTACATTGCAGATTTGTGTCGTTGGTTCTTTTGTGTCAAAAGCTGCCTAAGTCACTTTTGTGCCGTGCTCACTATTCAAGGATTAAACCTTTGTTGGTCATTCTACAGTTTCCTTGACCTTTTGTGTCGGCCATTCCTTGGTATCAATTCCTTACATCATGTCTTTGGCGATCCTTCTCATGAAATTATTTACCAATTCTAGATCCAGTTAGTCTTTGACTTACCTCATCTTGGATGATGAAGGATGCCTTAATGCCTTCCCTCCAACAGATCTCTTCCTATAGTTTGCAGCACATCTTTCTCTGGGAATGAGATTTAGAGTTTTATGACAGTACCTTGGGGATTGTTGTCATCAATGGCAATTTCCCTCGCTATTGGGTAGTGGGAATACCTTAATGTCTCCTACTCGATGGATTCTTCAAGTGTTCAACTTCAAGTCCTTGTATTCACACTTGTTAGAATGTACTAGGTACCTTGGGGACCATTTTCATTAATGGTGGTTTCCCTTGCGTTTGGTAATAGTTTTCATTATTGATTGGTAATCAAACGGTTTCCTCCATGTTCGACTTCAGCTCCTTTATTCGCATGGTTAGGATTCGTACCTTTTGGGTGGTTTGGATTGAAGACCTTGGGCTGACAATAGCATCATCATTTTGCTATTGCCCAAGCTGCACAAGACCTTGTTACATTTTATATGACATTTTGCTGAGACATAGATCCACCTTGTATTCTTGTGTCTATGATCAATTGTTGAGCATGGATCCACCTTATTCATTTGTGGCCATGACTCCTTTAGATTTGATATGGCGCCTTTTTGCATATTCAATGACCACAATAGTTTCATCAGTTATACATATGTTGGATCCGCCTGTATCTTTATGGCGATGATTTGTATATGGACTTGTATGTCCCAAAGATCAGTTGTTGTCTGACATTTATCTCTCTTTCAGGTACCTTTGTTCGAGCCTTTCGATCTTGGATTCTCTGTTCTTTCCATACTCAGTTGTTTCCTTTATAATGTATTTCGGCTATCATCTACCCCTCTAACCTCATACATTAGGGGGCATCTGTTATAGCTCAAAATGACACATCTTTGCCTGTGACCACTTTCCCATGATTCAAGTCACATGTCGACACTTCATGAAAGTCACTAAAAAAACACCTAACTTGGAGGACCCATAACTTGAGTTCTATAACTCTGTTTGACCTCATCTCTACACCATTGGAAAGGTATCTGTGTTAGCTAAAACTTTTCAGAAGACACCAAAATCTAAAAATGCCTAGAAATACCCTAAAAATGAGATTTTTGGATGTGTATACAAGTTTCCTTTAGGAAACCCACATATGTACGCGACTTGTTATATATAATACCCGCGTACGCCTTAAAAACACAACTTTCTGCATTGCAACCCACGTATACCTCCTTGTGTATGCGACTGTTGTCTCTACAACCCACGTATGCCTCCTGAAAATGTAAAAAAAAACGTATTTTGAAATTCGGGTAGTTTGGGTAGTTATGCAATTGACTGCTTCAGTTGTAACTATTTTTTCTTCGGCCCTAACTCTTCATAAAGCATATAAATAGAGGTAGGGAGGTCCATGAGAGGAGACTTGAATCTTTGAATTGTTATGCTGGAGGATTTGGAGCTCTCTTTGCCCACACATTTTCCTTAGGAGCTTTCTCCTTGTGTTGTAGAGCTTGGAGGCTGAGTTCCTTGGAGAAGAGAAGCAACAGAACCAGATCAAGGTTTCATGAGGTGCCGAACATCAAGAGAATGTATACTTGTACTTGTTTTCAAGATTAATAAAGATGTGATGTCCTTCTTCTTCCCAAATTATTGTTCAATGTGTGATTGAATCTCTGTTTATGATCATATGATGATGTTAATCAGATCACTGTTTCATGTTTATTTGATTATCATTTCTTTATATGTGGTCATAATGGTTTGAGGAAGGTGTAATTCGTTTTGCAGGTCTCTTGGAGAAAGAGGAGTAAGAGGAGCAAGAAGAGGATTGAAGGGCAGCTTGGATCAACCTTCGTTTGGCTAAGGTATGAACCATTATAATCTCTGAATCTTGTTTATATTTGCTTGCATAACCATTTTCATCCACCTTTCAACCCTAGTACGTTGATGGCCTCTTAAACCCTAGCCATAGGAAACTTTCATTTACAATAGTCATTAATGATGCATTGGAGAAGAATATATAGTTAATGAACAATAAGAAGGAAAGGCTGAAACATATTATCAACACATTAACTCAAAGCTTCTATCCGTCTCACGATTTATGATTTGTTGCAGCAACATGAATGACCATTTAGTGAATGATGTTACTCAAATGTTGTTACTCCTACTAGTATTTGTTGTAATGTAACTCTGTGATTTTACCTTGAATAAATAAAATCATGCATGGGTTTCATTGGTATCCAACAATAAAATTTATGTGTTACGAATTGTGTTTGATAATAGCATGATGGTTCTTTGTTGTTTATTCTGAGAGAAGGGCGGGTATTGTAACTAGTTATTTGTTGCGACCCCTATCCTATGCATTAGGTGGCATTAGAGCGAGGTTTCTCTTGGGATAATTGTGTGACTATTCCTTAAAGTGGGTTGGAGAATACCCTTAAATTGGTGGTGTATCAACATTTTGAGATCTTAATACAAGTGATATATCAATGTCTGGATTGAGGTTGTGGATGGTAGTTAGGGTTAGAACTACCAGGAGGCTTGTGAGAATGCTGCCAAGAAGGAGAGGAGCAACGTGTGGAGGTGCTAGAATTGAAGAATTTGAAGAATTATAGAGATGAATAGAGGAGTTAGAACACATAGGAGATGGAGATGTCGAAACATATTCATAATTTGAAGCTGAGATTGAGTGTGAGCCACATAATGAATACCCAAACCCAACAGTGCATCTGATATCTTATTTGAGCAATAGAGGTAGTGCAAAAGTTGAAGTTTCATGTTATGAGAAAAAGTATGAAAGCTTAAATTCTGATTGACTATATAGGAGAGCTCAAGAGATACTTCGAATATGAGGAAGTTCGTGACCCAAATGGAGTCCGTTTTTCCATCACCAAGTTGAAAGGACATGTATCCATTTGGTGGGACAAGTTGCAAAAATATAGAGTTGATCCTAGGTTGGAAAAGAACAAGACTTGGAAGAAGATGGTGAGTAAAATCAAAGAGAAACATTTACCTGTGGACTATCAACATGAATTGTGTAGACAAGTTCAAACTATGACGCAAAAGGATATTTTTGTGTGTGAGTACATTGGAGAGTTCTTTAGTATGTGACTTAGATTGAGCATTAAGGAGCATGAGTATCAACATGTGGCTACATATGTGAATGGTTTGAAGTATGCAATTCAGGATGAGATGATGCTTACCAAGTTTCCCTAAAGGTGGAAGAGAAGGTTGAAATAAAGGCCCAACATAAATTTAGCGGAAAAGGTCAATGGGGTAGAGGAAGAGCAATCACTTTTAAAGTAGATTAAAAGGAATATGAAACTACAAGCAACCCAAGTACCAGAGGAAATGGATATGGTAGAGATAAAGGTTTTGGAAGAGGAAGGGAAAGTATGTGATTACTTTTTATAGGTGTGGAGTTGAAGGTCACAAAGCATTGAAATGCCCAAAATAACAAGGTTTCAGTAAAAGAGGTGATGCTAAAATGTAGATGACAGTGGCCAAGGGAGCATCAATAATTGGAGATAATGTCATTGTGATTTGACAAGAACAAGGTGAAAATATGGTGTTTCGGAGAATATTGTTAAGGAGCATAAGTTAATAGAGTAGCTTGAACATAGGAAAAGATTGTTTAAGACAAAGTGTAAAGTCCAAGGAAAATGCTATAACTTAGTCATTGATGGAGGAAAAATTTAAAACTTGGTTTCCATCGAAGTCAAGAAGAAATTAAACTTGAAATGTGAACCACATCCTAACCCTTATAGAGTTTCATTGTTGCAGAATGACCAACAGGTGACTATGACTGATCAATGACTATTAAGTTTTCAGATTGGGAATTTTAAGGAGTGAGTTATATGCAACATGGTAGAGTTGAATGCATGGCACATTCTGCTTGGAAGACCTTTGATGTTTGACTGGAAAGTGTTCCACGATGGCATAGAAAATTGTTATGGATTTGTACAATATGAACAATGTTCTAAGTTGATCCCATTACATGAGGATGATGGGACTAACAACAATAGTTGCAGTAGGATGTGTATAGTTGTAATGACTGCATCAATTTGTGTTTGTCCAAAGAGTTCCCGAAGAAGCATAAACAGAGTGGATGTTGTTTGGATGTATTTCCACAACAAGCCTAGAAGACCAAAACACAAGGTTTTTTACAAGTAGAGATCTAATACATGTTGAAAGAGTTCGGGGAGATTGTTGCAGAGGAGTTACCAGTAGGATTACCTTTGTTGCGTATCATATCACACCAAATTGATATGATTTTGGGATCAAATTGACAAAACAAATCACCCTACCAAATGACTCCAGCAGAGAGTGAAGAAGTGAATCAGCAAGTGTAGGAATTACTTGACCGAGGGTTGATTCATGAGAGTTTAATCCCTTGTGCAGTACCAATAGTATTAACTCCTAAGAAAATGGGGGAATGGTGAATGTGTACTGATTCACGTGCCATAAACAACATCACCATCAAATACTTATTTCCATTGCCGAGAATGGGTGACCTTATGGATTGTTTGAGTGGCATGTGCCATAAACAACAATGTGGATGTTGCTTTGCTTTATTTTCACAAGAAGCCTAGAAGACTGAAACATAAGGTTTTGTACCAGTAGAGATCCAACACATGTTGAAAGAGTTCAGGGAAATTGTTGCGGAGGAATTACCAGCAGGATTAATTCTGTTGCATAACATATCACACCAAATTGATATGATTCTGGGATCGAATTTACAAAACAAATCACCCTACCAAATGACTCCAGCAGAGAGTGAAGAAGTGAATCGACAAGTGTAGGAATTGCTTGGCTGAGGGTTGATTCGTGAGAGCTTAAACCCTTGTGCAGTACTAATAGAATTAACACCTAAGAAAATGGGGGAATGGTGAATGTGAACTGATTCACGTGCCATAAACAAAATCACCATCAAATAATTATTTCCATTGTCGAGAATGGATGAGCTTATGGATTGTTTGAGTGGTGTGGAGTATTTTACCAAGATCGATTTGAAAAGTGGTTATCATCAAATTCGAATCAGAGAAGGTGAAATATGAAAGAGTGCATTTAAGATGAAGGATGGACTGTTTGATTGGTTAGTTATGATGGTTAGATTAACTAGTGTACCCAACATGTTCATGAGATTGATGAAAAAAGTTTTGAATCCATTTTTGGGTAATTTTGTGGTTGTGTATTTGGATGATATACTGATATTTAGAAGAAGTAAAGAAGAACATGTTGAGAATGTGATATCAATGTTGTAGCATTTTAAGGAGGATAAGTTACTCATAAACCTCAAGAACTATACATTTATGCAATGAGAGTTGGTGTACTTGGGTTTTGTAATTTCAAAGGAAGGAATGAAAATGGATCATGAGAAAGTGAAAGCTATTCATGAATGGCCAACACCCAAATGCTCGTTCGATGTGAGAATCTTCGATGGATTGGAAGGATTCTATCGAAAGTTCATTTAAAACTTTAGTCATATATGCATGACTCATATAGAATGTATGGATAAGGGCATGTTTTAGTGGACTATTGCAGCAGAAAATCCATTTGAGTAATTGAAGAGGAGAGTAACAACAAATCCAGTGTTGGCATTACCATACTTTAGCAAAGTGTTTCAGGTTGATTGTGATGGGAGTGGAACAACAAGGAACAATTTTGAGTCAAGAAGGAAGACCCGTTGCATTTTTCAGTGAAAAATTGAACGAGTCCAAGAATAATTACTTTGTTTATGAGCAGGAGTTCTATGCTATTGTGTAAGCCTTGAAGAAATTGTGACATTACCTACTTCCAAAGGAGTTTGTCTTGTTCACAGATCACAAAGATATGCAGTACATTAGAAACCAAGGTAAGTTGTATCAAAGGCATACTAAGTGGGTTGAATTCTTGTTAAGTTATTCTTTTGTGCTGAAACACATATCAGAAAAGTACAATAAAGTAGCTAATGCATTGATTTGGAGGACAACATTACTCAATACCATGTCAGTGGAAGTGGTAAGTTTAAATTGCATGAAAGCATTGTATGAAGGAGATGGAAATTTATTAGAATCCTTGAAGGCATGTAAAGAGCCTTGGATTTTAGATTGCACACCATATTTGGATTACCATATACAAGAAGAGATTTTATCTAAAACCAGTAGTTGTGTATTCTGAGAATTTCCATATTCTTGAATCTAATTAAAGAGTTGCATAATGGTGGTTTAGGAGGAGACTTTGGGTTTGATAAGAGCACAACCTTGGTAAAGGAAAGATACTTTTTCCCAACATTAATAAAGGCGTTCGAAAATTTGTTGAACGTTGTAGGATATGTTAACTAGCCAAAGGTAGAAGTCAGAACACAAGACTCTATACTCCATTTCCAGTACCCAAACGGCCATGGGAAGACATAAGTATAGATTTTGTCTTAGGATTTCCCATGAAACAGAGAAATCATGATTTGACAATGGTAGTTGTGGATAGGTTCTAAAAATGGCACACTTCATAGCATGCAAGAAGACTAAGATGCTAGTGAAGTAGCTTCGTTGTTGTTCAAAGAGGTGACCAGGTTGCATGGATTCCCATGAAGCATTACTTTAGATCATGATACAAGATTTCTTGGGCATTTTTGGAGGACAATCTGGAATAAATTAGGCTCAAATATGTTATATAGTTTGACATGTCATCCTCAAATGGATGGACAAACCGACGTAGTCAATAAGAGTCTAGGAAATTTATCGAGGATTTTAAGTGGAACGAATCCTAGTCAATGGGATATGGCATTGGCCAAAGTTGAGTTCGCATATAATGAATCAATGAGAATATCTACATGAAAGAGTCCATTTCAGATAGTTTATTAGTATATCACCAAAAGGTGTGGTAGATTTGGTTTCATATCCAGAGTTGGACAACCAAAAGAGTGTTGATGCAAGTGATTTTGTAGACATCATGCATGAGTTGCAGGAGCAAGTAAAGAAGAAATTTCATATCAACAATGAAAGTTACAAGAAAAGGGCATATCAGTGTAGGAGACAAAAGGTATTCCAAGAGGGTGACATGGTCATTGCTCACTTGAGGAAGGAGCAATTTCCAGGGATAATTTTAAGAAACCACCTAAATTTATATGTATAAAAAATGGGTGAATCCCAATCACACACGAGAAAGTGCAAAGGCTATTTTATCAATAATATAATATGTATATATAATTTTTTGGCAAATCTTTCATGAAATTATAAAATCTTGTAAATTATGGGCGAATCTTTCACAAAAATTATAAAACCTTGTAAAGTTTTGGCGAATCTTCCACGGAATTAAAAAACCTTGTAAAACCTTGGTGAATCTTTCACTAAACTATAAAAACTTATAAAGTATTGACAAATTGGTTGAAATTTTACTTAATAAAATTTCCTAGTTGATTTTGTATTCACTTTAGATTTCCCATGTATTTTTGCATTGGGACACCTTGTAAACAAAATCCATGTTTTTTTGGTGACCTACTCTGTCATTTCATATTCCCACTGATAGATCCCTTGTAATTGGCTCATGAATGGAACACACCTAAATCTTGGTTTAGGCATTTGTTAAGACCTACAAATATGACAATATTCAACCCCAAGAGTAGGTCACAAGAAAGCATGTGTTCAAATTCACAAATGGATCACTCTTTGAGCAAAGAAAATTTTAAGAACCCATCAAAATTTATGTCTAATAAACAGGTGAATCCTCATGATACATGGATAAGTGTGGAGGTTAGTTATCATCAATATAACATGTACTTATAAATTTTCAGTGAATCTTTCATGAAATTATATAACCTTGCAAAATTTAAGCAAATATTTCACAAAATGTTAAAATCTTATAAAAACACTACGACTCTTTTACAAAATTAATAAAACTTGAAAAATTCCTCACGGATATTTCACAGAAGTTCTTGGTAGATTGAAATTTTGGCAAATCAGCATTGTAGTATTCTAAACTTGGGATTTTAACCAATCATTAACATAGTACAAGAGATAAATTTCAGTTTTTAAACTATTTATTTTGCCATGTCTATTGAGAGCTCAACATACACATGGATAAATTATCTAAAGAAAAGTTTCTTTTGTAGGATGGATACTCTACTGAAATTGAACTTAGAGGAGACAATGCCACGATTGCTTCATAAAGGAATTTTCAATGAAAACTTTGCTTCATTCCAAATGTTTGAAAAAATGTGGGTTATTTAATGCACATGATAAGTACGCACTAAATATTTTTTTTGGTTCTAGGTGGAAATAGTATATGTTTACAAG